>CM051040.1:532500-815000 GCA_027627225.1 Congeria kusceri
TCCACTCAATAACTTGAAAACGGCTTGAGATATTTTAATGAAACTTAATACATAGATACCTTATATCGAGACCTCGCTTAAATTGCATATGGGGTGGGTGGGGTCAAGATCAAGGTCACTGTTACTAAAAATAGAAAAACGGTTTCTGTGCAATAACTTGAGAATGCATTGAGATATTTTAATGAAACGTAATAGATACCTTATATTTAGACCTCGCTTGGGATTGCATATAGGGTGGGTAGAGTCACGGTTGAGGTCACCGTTACTAAAAGAAAAGGTTTCTGCTCAATAGCTTGAGAACACATTGAGATATTTTAATGAAACTTGCCTACATAGATATGTTAAATACGGGTTGGGTGGGGTCAACGTCGAGTTCATCATTACTAACAATTTGATTGATGTGCATTTTGATAAATTTGTTTTCGTGGAATTTCCATGTTTCTTGTTGTAGAAAAAAATGCCAATAACTCTGATATACACAAAAAAAGTCGAGCGTGCTGTCCTGCAACAGCTCTTGTTCTTGTCTGTGTTTGGCTGGCTGGCGGCAGCTGTGGTCTTATAACATTTATTCTACCTTCTTCTCAGTGTTTCATTGTAATTGATTATGAAATTTATATGGAGGGCATTGAATACTAAAACCGGTATTCAAATATTTGCTTGTTTGTTCATGTGAATATTTGCATAGACTCATTTTTACTACATTAAGCTTTGTGACCCAGTCAACACCATGTTAATAATCATACAGAGTTTTGGTATACATTATCGCTGTATCTTCATTAGCAAATTGCAATATCATATTAACGTGTTGATGCCATTAAGCGTAAACCACTGAGGTCCCATGTTAAGTGTTGTTTTTAGCTCAACTGAGCAGAAAGTGCTCATGGTGAGGTTTTCGTGATCGCCCATTGTCCATCGTGCATGCGTGCGTGTGTCCGTCGTCAACTTTTCATTCCAACGACATCTCCTGAACCACTTGGTAGATTTTTACCAAACATAACAGGAATGATCAATGGGTGACCCTCTTTCAAAGTTGTTAAAATTGTTACGGTCCACTGCATATATAGGTCTCTAGAGCTAAAAATATATTTAATAAGTGTAAACTAAAAAAATCTCTGAAACTGCAAAGCCCAGAGGTTTCATATTTGGTATGTAACATCCTATAGTGGTCCTCTACAGAGAATGTTCAAATTATGCCCCTGGGGTCAAAACTGGCCACTCCCCGGGGGTCACATGGTTTATATAGTATATATAGAAAAATGACTTTCAAAATCTTCTCCTCCGTAACCGCATGGCCTGGAGGTTTCATATTTGGTATGTAACATCCTTTAGTGGTGCTTTACAAATTTTGTTCTAATTATTCACTTGGGGTCAAGAAGGGCTATGCCCCGCGGGTCACATGGTTTAAACTTTATATAGAATATATAGCACAATGACTTCAACAATCTTCTCCTCTGAAACCACACGGCCCAGATGTTTCAAATTATGCTATATAAAATATATAGCACAAAGACTTAAAATCTTAACCTCGTGTGTCACATAGTTTATATAGAATATATAGCACAATGACTTTAAAAATATTCTCCTCTGAAACCACAAGGCCCAGAGGTTTCAAATAATGCTATATATAATATACAGCAAAAAATCTAAGCAACGCCCAGAGGTTTCATATGCGGTATGTAACATTCTTTAGTGGTCCTTTACAAAGTTTGTTCAAATTATGCCCCTGGGGTCAAAACGGGCCATTATAGGATGTTACATACCATATTTGGTATGTAACATCCTATAGTGGTCCACTACAAAGAGTGTTCAAATTATGCCCCTGGGGTCAAAACTTGCCATGCCCCGGTGATCACATGGTTTACATAAACTTAAATAGCAAAATGTCTTTATAAAAATTTTCCATAAAACTCAAGACCCAGAGGTTTTGTATTTGGTATGTAACATCCTCAAGTGGTCCTCTACAAAGATTGTTCAAATTATGCCCCATGGGTCAAAACTGACCACATCCCAGGAGTCACATGGTTTATATAGACTTTAATAGCAAAATGACTTTTAAATTCTTCTCTGAAACTGCAAGGCCTAGAGGTTTTATATTTGGTATGTAACATCTGTATAGTGGTCCTCTACAAATATGGTTTAAATTATGCCCCTAGGGTCAAATCTGGTCACGCCTCTGGGGTCACATGGTTTATATAGACTTAAATTGCAAAAAATCTTTTCCTCTGAAATGGCAAAGCCCACAGCTTTCCTATATTTGGTACGTAACATTGCATAGTGGTCCTCTCCAAAGACTGTTCAAATTATGCCACTAGGGTCAAATATGGTGGCACCCAGTGGGGTCGCATGCTTTATATAGACTTAAATAGCGAAGTTACTTTAAAAAATTTACCTGAAACCGCAAGGCCCAGAGGTTTTTCAAGATCGTTCATATTATGCCCCTGCGATAAAAATAAGCCACTCCTCGGGGATGCAAATTCCGATTGGGTTACAAGGTCTCACGTGAGCGTCCTAGGGCCCTCTTGTTTTTCTCATATTTTATCCTTGTTAAAAAAACACACACCAAAACTTTATTTTCCAGACATACTTATGTATCGCTAAATATGTTGTATGTTGTTTTTATCAAATATGTCTATGGAAATAAATAAATTTGGAATAACAAGAAAAAGAAAATCCTGCACATATGAAAAAAATCCTTGTAAGATGATAATGAAAATGACAAATGTATGTCTACTTTTAAAGTACCGCTCTTAACTACTAATAAAATACCCCTCATGACTACATTTGAAATACCCATCATGACTACTTTTAAAATGCCCCTCATGACTACATCTGAAATACCCATGATGACTACTTTTGAAATGTTCCTCTTATCTACTTTTGTAGTGCCCCTCCATACAATTTTTGTAACACCCCTCTTTCAGGTGGAAGACCATCCTCTGGTGATGATGGGGATACTAATTGAACGGCCCATGCCATTTTTGAGGGAGTTCTTTCAGCCCTGGGCTACCCGAAATCGAGAATCAGTCTCAGTGTAAGTATAACTATTACAATAAGACTGAAGTAAAATTAAGTCTGTCCGGCTAGCACAGTGGTTGGTACGCTCACTTTTCACTGCTGCGTTTGGTGTTCAATTCCAGATCCTGACAGGTACTCGGGTTCTCCATAAATCACAAGATTGCACCAAATTTAAAGATATTTCAGTATAAAACATACAGGTAGCTGGAAATGGCATCTATGATTCCAAATTTGTCCCAACTTTCAATGAGTGTCTAGTAAATTATGCTCCCCTTCGAAGAAGTGGGGGTATCTTGCTTTGCACCTGTCTGTCTGTCAGTAGGTTGGTCGGTCGCTCAGTCGGTAGGTCTATCCGTAGACCATTTCGTTTCCGGATGATATCTTGAGAACGCTTTGACCTACGATCATGAAAGTTGGTACGCTGGTTACTTGGGAGGAAAGGAAGAACCCTATACATTTTGAAGTCAACAGGTCAAAGGTCAAGGTCACAGTTGCTAAAAATAGAAAAACTGGTTCCCCTCAATTACTTAAGAACGCATTGGGATATTTTAATGAAACTTTATACATAGATACCTTACATCAAGACCTCGCTTGGGATTGCGAATGGGATGGGTGGGGTCAATGTCAAGGTCACCGTTACTAAAAATAGAAAAACGGGTTCCGCTCAATAACTTGAGAACGCAATAAGATATTTTAATGAAACTTTATTCATAGATCCCTTACATCAAGACCTTGCTTGGATTGCATATGGGGTGGGTATGGTCAAGGTCACCGTTACTACAAATAGAAAACCAGTTTCGGCTCAATAACTTGAGAACGCATCGATATATTTTAATGAAACTACATACATAGATACCTTATTTTGAGACCTCGCTTTGGATTGGATATGGGGTGGGTCGGGTCATGGTCGAGGTCACCATTACTTAAAATAGAAATACGGTCTTGGCTCAATAACTTGAGAACGCATCGGGGTATTTTAATGAAAGTTCGTACATAGATACCTTATATTCAGACCTAGCTTGGGATTGCATATCGGGTGGTGGGGTCAAGGTCAAGGTCACTGTAACTAAAAATAGAATAAACGGCTTCAGCACAATAACTTGAGAACGCATCGGGCTATTTTAATGAAACCTCGTACATATATACCTTATATCGAGACCTCGCTTGGGATTTCATATGGGGTGGGTGGGGTCAAGGTCACAATTGCTAAAAATAGAAAAACGGTTCCCGCACAATAACTTGAGAATGCATCAATATATTTTAATGAAACTTCATACATAGACAACTTATATTGAGACCTCTCTTGGGATTTTATATGGGGTGGGTGGGGTCAAGGTGAAGGTCACCATTACTCAAATAGAAAAACGGTTTCCACTCAATAACTTGAGAACGCATTGTGATATTTTAATGAAACTTCATACATAGATACCATATATCGAGACCTCGCTTGGGCTTGAGTATTAAACATTTTTCTTAACAATTGCACATATTCACAACTTGGCTGCAAGTCAGGGGGCATACATGTTTTACAAACATCTCTTGTTAATATTAATTTTATGATTTATGGATGTTCGTGGCAGTTATTAGGACCACTGCGCATAATTTTGAATTGGTACACCAAGTGATTACGCATATCAAAATTCTTACTGAGATTGTGAGTGAAATTTTTGTTTTGCTTTATTCTCACCATATGTCATAGTGGGATTCTGTGTTTGTCTTTGTGTCTGAATTGTAATTATTGAGGAATTTTGTTGAGCATATGTTCACCTTCCACAGAAATGTGAACTTCACTGAACTTCCCGATTTTAATAATTTAAAATGATTGAATTTGGAATTCTACTTTTGTGTGGTACACATTTTATATGAAAAAAGATTTTCGAAATGTTTTTTACGCATTAGTTTTTTAGCTCGATTCTGATTAAATAATAAGGTACATTTATTTTACTAAAAGATGCACTGGTTTCTAGCAATAAAATTTAAAGACTATATTCATCATCGTATTATATTTATTGTCATACGTTTTTCTGTTAACCAATATGCAAATAAATGTACCTAACTTATTCATTTGAAAGTAAAATAGCTTCACAAACGAGTGCATCCAACACCCACTCCTATTTCGTGGCAAGAAATTTCACCCTGCCATTTAACAGTATGCAAATACACCAACATAACAATCGCAATTGCCAATGGTAACCATGCTATACCTTATGCTCTGTTTATGGTTAGCTTCGGTGCATTGTTAGACCCTGTTTTGTGTTAAGGTTTACGAATGTGATTCCCCATGGAGCTTTTCAAATGTAGATTAATAAAGACACCTCGTTTAATGTGCGTTATTTAAATTTTGAAATGAACGCTATTGTTGTCACCAGTAGTGGCAAAGCGTAATTATTCTGCATTGTATAGTTCTGTTTGTTAAATTGCACAAAATGGTGAAAATTTGTTAAGATGCAGACAGTTTGTTGAGATGCAGACAGTTTGTTGAGATGCAGACAGTTTGTTGAGATGCAGACAGTTTGTTAGGATGCAGACAGTTTGTTGAGATGCAGACAGTTTGTTAGGATGCAGACAGTTTGTTGAGATGCAGACAGTTTGTTGAGATGCAGACAGTTTGTTGAGATGCAGACAGTTTGTCAATAGTATGATGAATGTTCCATATGCTTCAGTTGAATTATTGAAATATTGGTGTCAAAAGATATGAGCGCTGTGAACAGTGAAATGTTGAGTCAGGTCGTTTACTGTTAATGGTGCTGAAAATTGTTCAACAGAAATTATGAAATTTGATTGTTTTGACAGTGCAAGGTTTTGATTCTTTTGACTGTGCAGTGTTCAATTATTTAACTGTTCTTGTATACCTGGTTCAGATAAAAGTTTTAAGCATGTATGCAAAAATGTGGTATTGGGCCAAAAATAAAATACTGTTTGTTTCCCCTCCTACTACCTACCCATACAAATCGCCCCTACCCAAAATATTTTTTGAACCTGGTAAACTGATTTTTATTTTTTGGCATCAACAATTTTGTGTATGAATCTGTAAAAATATGTCAATTGACTACCAATCAACACACAGTCATTACACAATATGTTACTTTTGTTTGAATCAAATCCATTTCAAACAAAAAAAACAATAATGGTAAACTAATATTAAATGGACATACTTGTCAAAATGTGAGTTGCAAAAAGAAACAAATGACGAAAAAACTTTTTTTCCTACCTACCTACCCACGCTTTATAAGCAAGGGTCACAGGAGGGGAAACAAACAGTATTTTATATATGGCCTTGTACACCATTTGTTTAACAATTGTTCGAGAGAATTGATAAATGGGTATTGAATATTTAACGGTAGTTACATTGCTTCAACTTGTGGGACATGAAACTAATGAAAACAAAACCTTGTATTTATTTCAGAATTTTTAAGAAAGAACAACTGCGGACTGACATATTACCATATTTATTGCCACTGAATATTTTATAGATTTTGTTTTAAGGTTGATCACTGTCTGTATGTAACAGCAAATAGTTTGCAAAATTATCTGTTTGCTGTCATTGAATAATTTATGGAAGTGGGCTAGATTACTACTACCATTCTGGATGGTAGCTATTTTCTAAAATGGACAAAATAAAAAGGAAAGGGAAATTTCCAAGACAGTTGTTGTTTTCTTAAACATCTTCTGTAGCATTTTAGTCTTAAAATAAGCACATGCATAACTGCATGTACTGTTCAGTCTAGTCAATTAACATACCAGTATTCTTTAACAAGGCACATGTATAACTGCATGTACTGTTCAGTCTAGTCAATTAACATACCAGTATTCTTTAACAAGGCACATGTATAACTGCATGCACTGTTCAGTCTAGTCAATTAACATACCAGTATTCTTTAACAAGGCACACATGTATAACTGCATGTACTGTTCAGTCTAGTCAATTAACATACCAGTATTCTTTAACGAGGCACACATGTATAACTGCATGTACTGTTCAGTCTAGTCAATTAACATACCAGTATTCTTTAACAAGGCACACATGTATAACTACATGTACTGTTCAGTCTAGTCAATTAACATACCAGTATTCTTTAACAAGGCACACATGTATAACTACATGTACTGTTCAGTCTAGTCAATTAACATACCAGTATTCTTTAACAAGGCACATGTATAACTGCATGCACTGTTCAGTCTAGTCAATTAACATACCAGTATTCTTTAACAAGGCACACATGTATAACTGCATGCACTGTTCAGTCTAGTCAATTAACATACCAGTATTCTTTAACGAGGCACACATGTATAACTGCATGCACTGTTCAGTCTAGTCAATTAACATACCAGTATTCTTTAACGAGGCACATGTATAACTGCATGCACTGTTCAGTCTAGTCAATTAACATACCAGTATTCTTTAACGAGGCACACATGTATAACTACATGTACTGTTCAGTCTAGTCAATTAACATACCAGTATTCTTTAACGAGGCACATGTATAACTGCATGTACTGTTCAGTCTAGTCAATTAACATACCAGTATTCTTTAACGAGGCACATGTATAACTGCATGCACTGTTCAGTCTAGTCAATTAACATACCAGTATTCTTTAACGTGGCACACATGTATAACTGCATGCACTGTTCAGTCTAGTCAATTAACATACCAGTATTCTTTAACAAGGCACACATGTATAACTGCATGCACTGTTCAGTCTAGTCAATTAACATACCAGTATTCTTTAACGAGGCACACATGTATAACTGCATGCACTGTTCAGTCTAGTCAATTAACATACCAGTATTCTTTAACAAGGCACACATGTATAACTACATGTACTGTTCAGTCTAGTCAATTAACATACCAGTATTCTTTAACAAGGCACACATGTATAACTGCATGTACTGTTCAGTCTAGTCAATTAACATACCAGTATTCTTTAACGAGGCACATGTATAACTGCATGCACTGTTCAGTCTAGTCAATTAACATACCAGTATTCTTTAACGAGGCACACATGTATAACTACATGTACTGTTCAGTCTAGTCAATTAACATACCAGTATTCTTTAACGAGGCACATGTATAACTGCATGTACTGTTCAGTCTAGTCAATTAACATACCAGTATTCTTTAACGAGGCACATGTATAACTGCATGCACTGTTCAGTCTAGTCAATTAACATACCAGTATTCTTTAACGAGGCACACATGTATAACTGCATGCACTGTTCAGTCTAGTCAATTAACATACCAGTATTCTTTAACGAGGCACATGTATAACTGCATGCACTGTTCAGTCTAGTCAATTAACATACCAGTATTCTTTAACGAGGCACACATGTATAACTGCATGCACTGTTCAGTCTAGTCAATTAACATACCAGTATTCTTTAACGAGGCACATGTATAACTGCATGCACTGTTCAGTCTAGTCAATTAACATACCAGTATTCTTTAACGAGGCACACATGTATAACTACATGTACTGTTCAGTCTAGTCAATTAACATACCAGTATTCTTTAACGAGGCACATGTATAACTGCATGTACTGTTCAGTCTAGTCAATTAACATACCAGTATTCTTTAACGAGGCACATGTATAACTGCATGCACTGTTCAGTCTAGTCAATTAACATACCAGTATTCTTTAACGTGGCACACATGTATAACTGCATGCACTGTTCAGTCTAGTCAATTAACATACCAGTATTCTTTAACAAGGCACACATGTATAACTGCATGCACTGTTCAGTCTAGTCAATTAACATACCAGTATTCTTTAACGAGGCACACATGTATAACTGCATGCACTGTTCAGTCTAGTCAATTAACATACCAGTATTCTTTAACAAGGCACACATGTATAACTACATGTACTGTTCAGTCTAGTCAATTAACATACCAGTATTCTTTAACAAGGCACACATGTATAACTGCATGTACTGTTCAGTCTAGTCAATTAACATACCAGTATTCTTTAACGAGGCACATGTATAACTGCATGCACTGTTCAGTCTAGTCAATTAACATACCAGTATTCTTTAACGAGGCACACATGTATAACTACATGTACTGTTCAGTCTAGTCAATTAACATACCAGTATTCTTTAACGAGGCACATGTATAACTGCATGTACTGTTCAGTCTAGTCAATTAACATACCAGTATTCTTTAACGAGGCACATGTATAACTGCATGCACTGTTCAGTCTAGTCAATTAACATACCAGTATTCTTTAACGAGGCACACATGTATAACTGCATGCACTGTTCAGTCTAGTCAATTAACATACCAGTATTCTTTAACGAGGCACACATGTATAACTGCATGCACTGTTCAGTCTAGTCAATTAACATACCAGTATTCTTTAACGAGGCACACATGTATAACTGCATGCACTGTTCAGTCTAGTCAATTAACATACCAGTATTCTTTAACGAGGCACACATGTATAACTGCATGCACTGTTCAGTCTAGTCAATTAACATACCAGTATTCTTTAACGAGGCACACATGTATAACTACATGTACTGTTCAGTCTAGTCAATTAACATACCAGTATTCTTTAATGAGGCACATGTATAACTGCATGCACTGTTCAGTCTAGTCAATTAACATACCAGTATTCTTTAACGAGGCACACATGTATAACTACATGTACTGTTCAGTCTAGTCAATTAACATACCAGTATTCTTTAACGAGGCACATGTATAACTGCATGTACTGTTCAGTCTAGTCAATTAACATACCAGTATTCTTTAACGAGGCACATGTATAACTGCATGCACTGTTCAGTCTAGTCAATTAACATACCAGTATTCTTTAACGAGGCACACATGTATAACTGCATGCACTGTTCAGTCTAGTCAATTAACATACCAGTATTCTTTAACGAGGCACACATGTATAACTGCATGCACTGTTCAGTCTAGTCAATTAACATACCAGTATTCTTTAACGAGGCACACATGTATAACTGCATGCACTGTTCAGTCTAGTCAATTAACATACCAGTATTCTTTAACGAGGCACACATGTATAACTACATGTACTGTTCAGTCTAGTCAATTAACATACCAGTATTCTTTAACGAGGCACATGTATAACTGCATGCACTGTTCAGTCTAGTCAATTAACATACCAGTATTCTTTAACGAGGCACACATGTATAACTACATGTACTGTTCAGTCTAGTCAATTAACATACCAGTATTCTTTAACGAGGCACATGTATAACTGCATGCACTGTTCAGTCTAGTCAATTAACATACCAGTATTCTTTAACGAGGCACACATGTATAACTACATGTACTGTTCAGTCTAGTCAATTAACATACCAGTATTCTTTAACGAGGCACATGTATAACTGCATGTACTGTTCAGTCTAGTCAATTAACATACCAGTATTCTTTAACGAGGCACATGTATAACTGCATGCACTGTTCAGTCTAGTCAATTAACATACCAGTATTCTTTAACGAGGCACACATGTATAACTGCATGCACTGTTCAGTCTAGTCAATTAACATACCAGTATTCTTTAACGAGGCACACATGTATAACTGCATGCACTGTTCAGTCTAGTCAATTAACGTACCAGTATTCTTTAACGAGGCACACAATTTGTAGCGAGGGCTGGAGTAAGCAAGAATGCGTCAACTACGTTTTCTTGTTTATTCCGACAACAATAATGTCGACGACATAATGACGATGACGACAGTGACAGTGATGACCATGATCATTGATGACAGTGACAGTGATGACCATGATCATTGATGACAAGGTTGATTCTCAGTTATATCAATAATAACAATAGCAAAAATATAATGTAGAGAAAATATCATACAACCAAACATAAAAACAGTAGACAATTTGGCATATTATATAGATCTATATAAAAATATATGGTTCAAATGTGCAAATAATTTTGTTCTTCTATTCCATATTTATAACGATATTTCATTATCTTTTCCGTCACAGAAAAACACTTAATTTAGAATAAATACATGTAGTTAATATTTTATCAAATATGGAACTTCCGATAGGATGTCAGCCTCGCAATAGTAATTGGATTTGAATCTTAATGTTTTTTAAAACGCTTTCACAATTACATTACATCAAAATGAATAAGGCATGAACGTGCGACGTCGCACATAAATAGATGTGGCGATGGCAACCAATAACACGCCGTTAAACAATAATATATAACACTAATATATATAAATTAAAATCATACGAATGATTTTTCTTAATTTCATTACACAACAAAATTTCTGAGACTGATTATTGAGTTGCAGTTGGTAATACTTGTATTTACAGATTAAAGTTCATCAGAACCTGTCTCTGTTACAGATTTAACTTCATCAGAACCTGTCTCTGTTACATACTGAACTTCATCAGAGCCTGTCTGTATCTGTTACATACTGAACTTCATCAGAGCCTGTCTGTATCTTAATTGATTTGAAACACAAATTCTATTTAGAGTTACAATGCATGTGTGCTTCAACAAATATAGTTGCTTCACTTCAGCTGAACTGTATTTGCGATGTACTTTCTTCTTTTTGTTTGTGAGATTATAATTAAAATGTCCAACTTAGTGGAAATGATGAAAAAGTATCGCAGTGTCAAATTGAAGCGTTATTTCTGATGTACCAGTATTTGTTCCCTTCCACAGTGAAGAATGTGTAAAGAAAAATTGCCAGTACTAGTTCAACATCAATGGGGAGGTGCACCTGGAAAACACAGTCGGAAACTTTTGATGCAGCAAAACAGGTAGGGCCGACATTATCTGTTTCACATCTCGTAAAATTACAAATTTGTATGTGCAATAAATGGCTGCTGGGTTTCCCATCTAAGTATTTCATTTATTCTTATTTTAAAGGAACCTACTCACAGAATGGCAAATCAACTTTTTTTTGTGTGTCCAAATAGAAAAGTGTCTTAATTGAAATGAGCGAAATCAGACACAAACAATTATTGGAAATAATGTGTAGTTAATGAGTAAATGTGAATAGAAATGTTTAACATGGTAAAGCATGTCAAGTTTTTTATTGATATTTGAGAAAACTCTTCTATCATTTACATAGTGTAAACAATATATGAGGCGTGTCTTGGGAAACCTGGGCTTAATGCATGTGCCTTAAGTGTCGTAATGGGGCTGCGCAGGCTGATGCGGGACGACACTTAACACACATGCATTAAGCCCGGTTTTCCCACGACCCGCCTCATATGTTAATTTAGGTTCAGCTGGCCTAATGGTAAGTGTGACAGAATTTTGATTCAGCTGTCAAAGGTCCTAGCTTAAGTAACATAATTAAAACATAAAGGGTCTTCAATCTATGCCTTTTTTTAATTTGCACTGCAGATCAGTGTTTGCCCCCATGTTATCTCGCTACGGCAAGGCCTGGTCCAACTTCTGGGGCGCCGTCAGCTCCACGGGGTTCTACGCCCGGTCAAAGGATTATATAGACATTGTGAACAGATATTAAGTGTAAGTAGGAACATTTTCAAAGGTCCCATTAAAACAAGCTTTGAGTTAATTTTAATCCATATTTTTGTTTACTTGTAAAATGCAGAACATAAGTTAATAACACACAAACCAAGTTATTAGCTACAACTGTTATTATAAGCAACAACCATATAAAAACTCGTCATATTTGTATTCTGACTGCCAAAGCATGGGTACAAGTATGTCAAATTATAATTGACTTATTTCTTTTGTGCAGACATAATACATAGCTACAAAAGTATTAAGTTATTTAGTGATCACTATGTTCAGCAACATTTATCAATCCATTTTCAGTGGAGTCTGGAATGTACCCTACATGTCGGGCATCTACCTGATCCACAGCCACATCCTGCCTGCCCTTAAAGGGGCCTACTCAGCCCATATATGGCCTTGTGCTTGAATCTCAGAAATGAGGTAGGTGTAGAATTTGAACAAACAACAGTTTTCAATCCTTCCATCGTCTTTTTGATCTATAGTACGAAAGTTATGGGGTCTACACAGCCCCGACCTTAGACCCAGACATGACCTTGTGCTTGTTTTAATCTCAGACATAGGGTTGGTTTAGAATTTGATAATCAATTTTCCCATAGTCTTACTGTCCCTAGAAGTGGCCTACCCCCCCCCCCCCCCCCCCCCCCGGCTTGGACCCAGGTCTTGTGTTAATCTCAGAAATCAGGTTATTGTGGAACTTTAGCAAAAGCATCCAAATCTTCCTGTAGTGTAATTGATCCACAGGTTGAACACGGCTGTACAATCAGGGAAAATGTTCTATGAATCTTTTTAGTATAAGATTACGAAAACTGTTAATATTTATTATTATTTATTAATATAAGTATTCATCTTATTTATTTTGCCTTACAAATGCTTTGAAATTAAGTTGATTATAATTTAATAAAGACACCATTATTCCAGTAACTTTAATTTATTTTTACTGTTTGTTTCTTACTGTCGTCTTTGATAAAGATTTCGAAAACTGTCAATTTGCTGGTCTTGTAATTTAAGCACAACAGCTTTCTTTCTTTCAGCTGATAACATCTTTAAATGCTGAACTTTATAAACAAATATGGTAAAATGTGCTATATCTGTGTAAAAAAGATGAATTGTAAAAAATTAATCATTTGAAGTAGATAGTTTATTTTCCTCCCCTGCAGTGTTCATGGAACGACACTCCTTGCAAAGTATTCATAATATATTGTGCAGCATGTTTTTGATGCTTAAATTATTTTTAGCTCACCTGAGCACGAAGTGCTAGGTGAGCTATTGGTATAGGGGACATCTCCGGTGTCGTCCGACGTTCGTATGCTGTCAACTATTTGGCCCATTATCGCGATGAAGACTACATTTTTAGCTCACCTGAGCACAATGTGCTCATGGTGAGCTTTTAGGATCGCCTTTTGTCCGGCGTCTGTTGTGCATCAAGCGTCATCCGTTGTGTGTCAACATTTTCATTCAAAAATCATCTCCTAAACCACTGGGCAGATTTTCACCGAAGTTCACAGGAATGATCCTTGAGTGACCCTCTTTCAAAATTGTTCAAATCGTTCCAGGTCACTAGAGCTAAAAATAGATTTAAAAACAAAATAAAAACTTTAAAAAATCTTCTCTGAAACCACAAGGCTTAGAGCTTTCATATTTGATATGTGACATCCTCTAGTGGTCCTCTACAAAGATTTATCAAATGATGCCCCTGGGATTAAAACTGGTCATGACCGGGGGGTCACATTGTTTATACAGACTTGTATAGCAAAATGACTTTAAAAATCTTCTCTGAAACCGCAAGGCCTAGAAGTTTTATACTTGGTATGTAACATTGCATAGTGGTCCTCTACAAAGATTGTTCAAATGATGCCCCTGGGGTCAAACCTGGCCACGCCCCAGGGGTCACATGGTTTATATAGACTTGAATAGCAAAATGACTTTAAAAATCTTCTCTGAAACCCCAAGGCCGAGAGGTTTCATAGTTGGTATGTAACATTGTATAGTGGTCCTCTACAAAGATTGTTCAAATGATGCCCCTGGGGTCAAAACTGGCCACATCCCGGGGTCACATGGTTTATATAGACTTGAATAGCAAAATGACTTAAATTTTTTTTCTCTGAAACTGCAAGGCCCAGAGGTTTCATATTTGGTATGTAACATTGCATAGTGGTCCTCTGCATAGATTGTTCAAATGAACCCCTGGGGTCAAACCTGGCCACGCCTCAGGGGTCACATAGTTTATATAGACTTGAATAGCAAAATGACTTTAAAAATCTTCTTCTCTGAAACACTAAGGCCCAGAGGTTTCATATTAGCAAAATGACTTTAAAAATCTTCTCTGAAACCCCAAGGCCGAGAGGTTTCATAGTTGGTATGTAACATTGTATAGTGGTCCTCTACAAAGATTGTTCAAATGATGCCCCTGGGGTCAAAACTGGCCACATCCCGGGGTCACATGGTTTATATAGACTTGAATAGCAAAATGACTTAAATTTTTTTTCTCTGAAACTGCAAGGCCCAGAGGTTTCATATTTGGTATGTAACATTGCATAGTGGTCCTCTGCATAGATTGTTCAAATGAACCCCTGGGGTCAAACCTGGCCACGCCTCAGGGGTCACATAGTTTATATAGACTTGAATAGCAAAATGACTTTAAAAATCTTCTTCTCTGAAACACTAAGGCCCAGAGGTTTCATATTTTGTATGTAACATTGCATAGTGTCCTATACAAAGATTGTTCAAATGAAGCCCTGGGGTCAAAACTGACCACACCCTGGGCTCACATGGTTTATAAAGACTCAGATAGCAATATCACTTTAAAAATCTTTTCCTCTGAAACTACAAGGCCTGGAGGTTTCATATTTGGTATGTAAAATAGTATAGTGGTTCTCTACAAAGATTGTTCAAATGATGCCCCTGGGGTCAAAACTGCGCACACCCCAGGGGTCACATGGTTTATATAGACTTAAATAACCCAATTACTTTAAACATCTTGTTCTCTGAAACCGCAAGGCCCAGAGGTTTCATATTTGATATGTAACATTGTATAGTGATCCTCGACAAAGTTTGTTCAAATTATGCCCCTGGGGTCAAAACTGGTCACACCCCGTGGCTCACATGGTTTATATAGACTTAAATAGCAAAATGACTTTAAAAATCCTCTGTTCTGAAACGGCAAGGCCCACAGCTTTCCTATATGTAGTACGTAACATTGCATAGTGGTCCTCTCCAAAGATTGTACAAATTATGCCCCTGGGGTCAAATCTGGCCACACCCCAAGGGGTAACATGGTTTATATAGAATGAAATAGCAGAATGACTTTAAAGAATTTTACCGAACCTCAAGGTTTGTTCAAGATTGTTCACATTATGCCCCTGGTATAAAAATAAGCAACACCTCAGGGATGCAAATTCCAATTGTTTTACATGGTCTCAGGTGAGCGTCCTAGAGCCCTCAGGGCCCGCTTGTTTTAATTAAGAATACTTGCAATAATCTACAATGCACATATTTTTTATCAAGTTGGAAACGTATCAATAAGCATATATGTTTATCAGCGAATTTGAGCAACATTTCTTGTATATAATCACTGCTAAATGTGTGATCACACTGATCATTTGTTTTGTTAATACTTTTACATATTTAATTACCTGTTAAATGTTATGGCTTCATAATGTCCGATTTATGTGTATTACTGGCCACTAGATGCTGACTTCTGACATAGACCCATACATTCATCAATATTTTTGTCTGACACATGACACGGGGCTAATCTATTAAAACACGGGGTTCTGTATCTTCTGGTGAAATACTGCTTTTAGGTTGAAAATGAAACACACTTTTCAATCAATAAATTAATGTTTTTAAAAGCAACACAAATTCACAAATATTCTAATATTCTTTAACTATTCAAATAACAATCATTCATTCAAATATACAAATAGTTTTGCCATCCCTAGTAATTTACTATCGGTTGACCCTTCTGTAAAAAGGATTCACCACTTTATATGAGGTTTTGGAAATATGACATTCCCAAAATGTGAACTTGATTATAATTGTAAGTACTTAAGATTAACTTAAGATGATTCTGTTATATTCCCCTGATCCATGAGATTCTGTAATATGGCCCCTGATCCATTAAATAAACCATTATGATAACTGTTTTGAAGTACTCATTGTGTGATTGATTATTGTGTCGGATAAGACATTTTGTTTGAGGCTTGTTCATGAGCCGAGTCACATTGTTATTTTTGAAATACAATACTTAACCACCCATTCCAGTTTGAAATACAATACTTTACCACCCAGTCCACACCTGAACATTCATAACGAAATAAAAAATAGTTAATTGTGTACCATTTATTTAATAATATTTATCAAAGTGGTTGTAATATTTGCTTGTTTCGTAATTTAGAGTAGATTTCAATTGGCTATTCCAAAATATCTTGCAATTTCATGATTACATGAGGACATTGAACTATAAGATCCATATTAAACTGGAGATCAACTATCAAGTAATGACACCCTTAATATGAAAACACACTTTATATGCTGATTCCCTATGCAAAGTGTATGCAACGCACTGTAAAGTTTTCTGTGTTGCTTCTGATCTTTGTATATATAAAGGATATTTGCATTATCTTACGCAAATGCTGAGGAAAATATTCATTGTCTCCCTTTCTGTGATGGTATAACCCGTTATCACACCGAAAACAAATTTGTATGCCTCCAAAGGGGGGCATATAGTAATCGCATCGTCTGTCTGTCTGTACTTCCGTCAGTGACAAGGTTAAGTAGATTTTACAGTTTCATTTAGCACCAACAATTATTTTATTACAATTACATTTATATAGCGCACAAATGATAAAATATTATATTGCGCTTCACATTTACATAGCACACATTTGATAAATAAAAAGAATACATATTACGCATGACCATATTATATTACATAATTATATACACACGATAGAACCTAAACATTCAATATTCAAACAGGATTCAAGAACTTAGATTCAGACATGTGGATATCAATATAGTTATATATCACTACACTGCTTACTACAACACTTGGATACTTACACAGCTTTTGCTTATGACCATTCCCAATGGACCCATATCACCCAACGTCTCTTTGACCTTGACCTAATTTGCACTTAGAATAATTCAAATGGGCTGTTTCTTGGTGAACTAGATTTTACTGTTTCATCTAGCGCCAACACTGCCTGCAACAACAACAACACAGTTGTTACTTATGACCGTTCACAATCCACCCATATCACCCAACCTCACTTTGACCTTGACCTAATTTGCACTTAGAATAATTCAAATGGGCTGTTTCTTGGTTAACTAGATTTTACCATTTTGTCTAGCATCAACACCGCTTGCTACAACACTTAGATACTTACACAGTGTTGCTTATGACTATACCCAATCCACCCATATCACCACACCTCACTTTGACCTTGACCTAATTTGGAATAAGAAATGGGCTATCCAGCACCAACCTGGGGCATGTGTGTTTATCAAACACATAATCTTGTTTAAATACTGGTACCGGTCGAAAGTCAAGTAAAGTTCAAAGAGGTCAAGCTGTATAATGAATTTAAGAAATTTAGTTGCATAGCATATTAAATGTCTTGCGACTGACTTTAAGGCTTAAATTGAAATGTGAAAGGAATTGTCAAAGCACAAAGGCAAAACCACAAATATATTTACATATTGATGTTGAATATATTTCTGGCACAAAGCCCTTTTGAGATTTCAGTTGAAAATAAAGTAAATAGCTCTAGTGGAAATAATATGCCATACGATCGTTCTATGGTCCAACAAACGATAAGGAAGTTTGAAAACACAGCAGTAGACGCTTCAAGATTTCAATAGCTCTAGATGAATGTGATCTTTTGTAATAAATGGTGGTTCTAAAATAGCCATTATATTTGAATTATACATTCTGGTGTGTTTGTGAAATATCTGTTTCTTACAAGTAAACCTTCATGATCTCAAGTTCAATGATTTACCGGGGTACTGTGGGATATTTAATAAGACTTGTCAGGGTTTATGCCCATTCTGAATGGCAATGTAAACTACTATTTATCAACATTATAAACCTTTCGGATGGCTATATGAATAGCTCAGTGTGCCATTTTCACATCCGATATTACAGATTGCCTGTGACTTGTTCATTAGCCCAGTAGTATTGATCTTTTTGAAATAAATCATATTGAATTTCTATTAGTTTCAGATATACTTCACCAAACATTTATGTCGGAATATTCATGCCGAAATCAGTTAAATAACAAATGTATATTATACCAATCATTAAATATTACTGATTGAAGTACATGGAGTTGTAATACTAGAATTAATTTAATAGTATACACTTGAAGCTTTCAGTACGCATTTCCAAACATTCTTAAATTACAAGATTTCAGGAAGACACATAATTATGGAATGCATAGTATTTTGGAAATAAACAGTAAAAATATTAACACCATTTTAAGCCATATTTTTCAAGAAAACTTGTTTAATACCATAATTGATATATTATATATGTTGAATGGTTTTCTGTAACTTATTGTCAGTGTATAGTGTCGCCTCTGATCTTTGTATATAGTAGCTACATATTTCATGTCCACTAAGTTGAAAGTACTTTATGTAGATTGAGTGGGGGAGCACATCACAAGTCTCCCATAATGCAACTGCAGTGATGAAGGAAATCATTAAACTCTATAAATAATAACAGGCCAGTCACCAAACACCGTTTAGATGTTGTTAATCAACCCTATACTGATAAATGGTTCGCAAAACCTCACATCGCGCTGAAAATATGTGCTGCTGTTGAGGGTCTGGAGCCCTATTAGCATGAGCATAAACTTAGATTGTACTTACGTACAATTTCTAAAACGTAATATGCCACAGCGTTATGTTGAGGTTATTACTTAAGTTTTTATGTCCCCACTTTCAGGGGGGGTGGGGGGGCGTATAGATTTGCCCTTTCCGTTCGTCCGTCCGTTGAATGCTTGTTGTGTCACGCGTAACCCAAGAAGTATAACAGCGAGAGTGTTCAAACTTTATAAACATATGTTTGCATGTGCACCTGGGTATCTTGGTACATTTTTAGCTTGACTTTGTGAAGAAAAACAGTTGGCATCAGCATTCAGGCTAGGTTAAAGAGTCAAGTTTTTCTTGAAAGCTAGTTTCTCAGAAAGAGCTTGAGGGATTTCATTTAAACTGAAAACATTTATTTCCCATATTTAAATGATCTTATATGCTAAGTTTGGTAACTCTAGTTAAGAATTGTCAAAATTATGGGCCTTTTTACACTTAGAAATTTTACATATAAGCTATTGAGATATGTTAAAGTTTTTAAAGTTGTTTCTCAGGAATGGCTAGAGGGATTTCATTCAAACATAAAACACTTATTCCCTATATCAAAATGAACCCATAGGCTAATTATGAAAACTCAAGTTTGAAATTTGTCAAAATTATGGTCCTTTTTACACTTCGACATTTTGCATCCCCGTGGGTGGGGTGGCGGAATCAACTTTTGATTTCCATTCTCTTAATCGTGAATCAATATTCATACATAGATACCCGAAAGCAATACTTTACTTGGGATTGCATTTGGGGTGGGCTGGTTGGGGGTCAAGGTCACTGTTACTAAAAATAGAAAAAAAAGTTTCTGCTTGACAACTCGAGAACAAATTGAAATACTTTACTGAAACTCAGTTAATAGATACCGTATAGCGAGACATTGCATGAGATTGATGAAACTTTATAGCCGTTATAGCCCAATAATCATGAAACTCGCTCAGAACATTTGTCCCAATTATATCTAGGACAAGTTCTAAACCGGGTCACATGGGGTCAAAAACTAGGTCACCAGACCAAATTGAAGAAAAAGCTCGTGAACATTCTAGAGGCCACATTCTTAGCCGAATCTTCATGAATCTGGCTCAGAACAATTTAGTTCCTTAGTCCTTTAGATGAGCCACCTAGGGCCTTATGGCCCTCGTGTTCAATGTTCATACTTAATGTGAAAGTGTATCATATAGGATTTGCTCATGCCTCTTCCTGTCTAAATTGTGTTGGTTCTTCGTCCATTTTACTCTACTGTTGCATTGTGGCATACTTCGTTAAAAATGACTGTATTTGATGGCTCAGTTACAGGTACCAGAATACCAGAATCAGTGGAAGGTTAAATAAAATACAACACTTCTCTTAGTATATAAATAAAGACATTTAGTTGCGAAGCATATCATATCTCTCGCGACTGACCCTAAATTGGAATGTGAAAGTTAACGCATAGAAGCACAATCATCACAGATCTATTAACGTATTTCTCTTTAATATATCTTTGGCACGAAGTTACCAGTGCTACTTTGATAAAAAATGCAGACAAGTTTAGCTGAAATAATATGCCTTCCAAATTCTATGGTCCAATTATGATATTCGAAAACTAACCAATAGATACATTAAATTTTGAAAAGCTCAAAAAGATACATTCCCCTCCCAAATGAATTCCTTCGTGTCAAATAGCCCTGATCAAATAACCACAAGTTTTGTTATACAAAATCTTTCACTAAGTACGCATGAAGTAAAATTTTAAATTTTAATTAGATATTTAAGAATACGAGAATAGGGTTATATCCATTCGTCTTAAAAAAACCCCAGCAAACTTTGGTATTCAAAAATTTCCATTAAGTGCACCTGTAGTTAAAATATTTTCAATAGGATATCGGTACGAGTATTTAAGAAAATATACCAAGGATTATGCCCATGCACGTTGGCATTGTAAACTTCTGATCAACATTATATACCATTTTGAAAAACGTTTTGTGTGATTCACATTTCAGATATTACAGATTGTTAAGCAGTAAGACTTGCTCAGGAGCCTATTCTCATGATTCTGCTCTTTTGAAATGCCTTAATTACGATGTACTTCAAGACCTAAACAATTCATGTCCAAACTGATGAAAGCCTCGTTTGAAATCGTTGTAATGGTTGTAATATTGGAACTATTTCAGTAGGCAATTCCAAAATGTCTTGCAGTTCGAAGATGTTAGGAGGAATCTTAATTTCAAGATTCACTGAAGATATGCAATCACAAATGTGGTATTTAAAGCAGCAGTCCATAAATATGTAGTAAAAAATAAAATTTTGCAGAAATCGTTCCTGGACATCTTACCGATCAAAATAAAAAAAAAACGCATTGAAATCGGTAAAATAATGCCGTTTTTGTATTTTTTTTATGGTTTTGTTTCTGTATGCGATAGCTGGTGATGCCTCTGGAGTAAATCAGCATGTACATGAGTGTGTATTCTTTCGGACCAAGCGTTTTCGAACCTAGACATTATAAATTGCATTTAGTAAATAATAAACAGTTTTCAGGCGAAAAAAACGCATTTACGTTCATTAGAACTAATGCCAGTTGAAGATGTATTGAATTATATTCTGAGGACTGCGACTTTAAATCTGAACTTTATTCCAAACAGTAAGCATAAGCACATCCGTTCAAACATTTATAAAACAAAATAATTAACATATAAACACGCATCTTAATCATTGTCAGGCCAACCTTAAAAAAGTGTTTGTACCTACCCAAGGTTGCTGGTAACGGGTAGGTTGGTAGGCAATATATATATATATTTTTTTTTTATTTGCAAATTTATGATCCATTCATCGTCAAAATATAGCGTATAACGCAGATGTTGCTTTTGATAATATAATCAAGTGTCTGTTGATATGACGAGAACTTGCTAGCAATCATCTTTAATTAGACTTTGAATGCCGACAAACAGTCGGTAGTTTTCACAAATTTGATAAAACGTGATAAGAATTGCATTTTGATATGACCTATTGAAATACGAGGACCAAGCTGATACAGTTAATTCGTAAACCCAGTAGAAAACGACCGAAGTGGAAGAAGAGCGAGCTTTTATTTAACCCAAAGAAAATATAGAATATTGATTTAACGAAGAAAAAACTGTTGAGTCTGGACTTTCGTCGGGTAGGTAGGCAATGGCAGACGAAGTTAATTTTAATGTTGGCCTTACATAAACGTATCAAATGACAAATTATGTAAGATTCTTTCGAAAAAATGTACATGACTGTATCATGGTATGATGGCGTGACCTGAAAAATGTATGTGCTATTTATATGTATACATAATTTGGTAGTCCCTTTAGGGGTATTGAGATGGACACAATATCATACTGCATTTAAAGTTGTTATTTCAGCCATTCTGTCGACATACTGTAGACAGTCTATTGAGTATACAGATATTTTGGTTAAAACCATTATGGTCTCAGTTGTGGAGGAAAAGCAGTGCGCAATAAAATTCTCTTTTTGGTACAGGACTGCGATTTATTCTTTAAATAAGAACTGGAAAGTGTAATTATAGCGTAATTATGTTCCATTTGTCACGTCAAACACTTCTTTAAAAAAAACTAGAGATTATTTGGAAATGAGAGCTTGTCAACGTACCGAAAATAATTGAGTATCCTTGGACTATTAATAGACTATTATCAATACATTTTGTCTGCATTTAGATACCTTTGAATATATGAACAGATCGTCAATGATTTATGGCCCAATTATAATTATCTCCGAGGGCTACTGCGATTTAGTATAATCATAATTACATACAAAATTGACAATACCTTGAATGCTGTCATTGTGCTTTAGTGCCGGGGTTATTTGCTTTGATTTTACGATGGATGCAATCTTCTGTTTGGTATTTGCTCCATTATCATAATTGTTGGAAAATAAGTGACGAAATTTGTAGATTCAATCTGTTAACATTGGAAATTAAGTAATTTTCATGTCAAGTAGCAGTATTGTCCTTCACTTGCAGCAGATTGAATGTAATTTAGTTAACTTTTCTTCAATTTAGCATTAAAATTGTCTTTTAAAAAAAATATGTTTTCCATGTTTTTTCATGGATAAACAATTCAGTTATTTAGGGAACGTACTGTCATATCAGGATTTTTTTTAACTGCATGAACATAGGTTATAGATATGTTTAGGCACATCCTAACACTTGATAATAATTATAACATCAAAACATCAAAAACGGCGTCAGCTTCCGCGTCTGAATTTGGTTAAAGTTTTTATTCAAAAGTCTTGTAATTGCAAAACTACACGATTTATTCACTTGAAACTTGGAACATACCTTTGTCATCAACTTCAGTATCAGGGGCGACATTCCCCATAACTCTGTTTTGTATGGCGACAGAGTTATGTCCCTTTTTCACAAAGATTTTCTGGTTAAAGTTCATGATCAAAAGTTGTGTAACTTCAAAACTACAGAAGTTATTCACTTGAAACTTGGAAAATACTGTTGTCATCAATGCCAGTGTCAGGAGCAACATTCTCTATAACTATGTTTTGTATTTTTACAGAGTGATGCCCCTTTTTCACATAGATTTTCTGGTTGAAGTTTATATTCAACAGTTTTGTAACTTCAGAACTATACAAGTTATTCACACGAAAATTGAACAATATATCTTTGTCATCAACTCCAATAACATGTGCAACATTCCCTATGACTCAGTTTTGTATTTGGACAGAGTTATGCCCATTTTTCACATAGATTTTATGGTTAAAGTTAATATTCAGAAGTTTTTTAACTGCAGAACTATATAAGTTATTCACTTTAAGCGTTTTTTACTACCTTTGTCTTCAACTCCAGTGTCAGAGGCAACATTCCCTATAACTTTGTTTAGTATTTCGTCAGAGTTATGCCCTTTTTTCACATACATTTTCAGGTTAAAGTTTATATTCAAAACTTATTTATAACTGAGAACTACATAAGTTATTCACTTAAAAATGGGAACATACTTTTGTCATCAACTCCAGTATCAGGGGCAACCTTCCTATAACTCTGTATTGCATTCTGCCAGAGTTATGCCCCCTTTTCACATAGATTTTCTGGTTAAAGTTTATATTCAAAACTCTTATTACTTCAAAACTACACAAGTTATTTATTTGAAACTTGGAATAATTTGATGAAATAATTGCCATAAATCAGTTGTGTATTTCAACAAATGTATGCCCCTTCCACTTCCCAAAATATGTACCAACTTAAATACTTCGAATAGTCGAGTGTTCTGTCCTCTGACAGCTCTTGTTCAGGGAGTTCTTGCCCTGTGATTAGAAATTCAATATTTTCTAAGGAAATGTTTGTTTCCACACAATGACCCTAAGAACCAATAACCCAAATTCAATGAAACTTTATTTGAAGCTTCCGTACCACGGTGACCTGCGCATATTGTCAGGTCGTTCTGGTGTGATAATTTTTCAGGAAGTTATTGCCCTTTTTATATTAAAAATAATAAATGTTAATGGAATATTTTCATTTCCGCACGAGATCTTGGGAACTAAAAACTTGAATCCAATGATACTTTATACGCTGCGTCCCTATCAAGAGGTCATGCGCATATTGTCAGGTCGTTCTGGTCTGATATTTTTTCAGGGAGTAATTGCCCTTTCATAATAAATTGCCTGTTTTTGCTTGTCCACACTATTACTTGGCCATGGTTGGAGGACCTTAGAATTACTTGACACAAATGTTTGCTGCAATGAGCTGGTGTGTACCCCTCATCAATCAGGTCATAGGTCAATGTCACACAAAGAAGTCAAAGAGCAAAATTGACACTTTGCTTGTCTGTGCTGCAACTTAAATGGATTTTACAAACTACCTGGCACAAATCAGTGAGACAACATGAAGTGCATATAAACAAGATCAATACGTCAAAGATCATTCTTAGTGGTCAAACGTCAAGCTCAGCTTTTGCCTTGTCCTGACTATAACTTTGTCATAGATTGAGCTATTTTGCAATTAAATAACACAAATGTTTGCCTAAATAAGACGACATGTTACGAGCATGAACTAGATCTGAAGCTCAAAGGTCAGTGTCATACTTAAAGGTCAAAAGTTGAAATTGGCCTTTTTATTTCTCCGGACTTTTAACTTTTAAAATGGAATTTAAGGCCTTTAACGAATGTTAACCTTAAAATGACAATGTGTCTCCATATGAATCAGATTCTTAGGTTTAAGATCAAGGCTACATTGAGAGGTCAAAGCGTCATCGGGGTGCATCCATTGTTTCTACCAATATTCTTGTTGATCTTGATGATATTTGTAGCTTGGTGTATTGAAGGTCAGTACCAAGCCAAATTTTATGGCAAGTTCCAGTTGTATTGTGAGTGAGTTTTATTTATCTGTTTCGGTTCCCCGTAACTTCTTGTTTATTATAATGAAGTGCTTAGTACTCAGCAAGATGCCTTCTTGTGCCTATAATAGGCATGTTCCAGTCCAATGATTATTTAGTGACCTGTGGCCCCTGCTCTCTAACCAGACGTGTATAAGCAGAAACAGTGCCAAGCCCATGATTACTTCTTTTGTGCATTTCGTCCATTGTGTGTACATGTGTCAGTGGGTGTTTTACATTTCAACACTGGGCAGAATTCCAGTCAAACAATTATTTAGTGACTTGTGGCCTCCAGCATTCCCACCAGACGTGCCAAGCCCAAGATATATTTTGTGTGTGCATGCATCAGTTTATACTTAAAACACCAAATTGCACAGAAAACATTCTTGGGTAAAAGAGAAGAAATCCATTCTTATTTGTCAACATTGCTGGTACGTCCTGATACATGATTTAACATCTGTGAAATTATACAATAAAGGTTCTGCACAGTCTGTCAAGTTTTGAAATTTATAAAAATTCACAAAGTACAAATTTGCTCTCTGATACGTATTTGTTTGCCACTTAAAAATCAAACCAACTGCTTTTAGTTTTCAGTTTCATGTCAGTTTTGTGCACATTTTGAGCATTCTTGTTTTACTGTCACCAGTTATGCATGTATTTTCATCAGTAAATTCCATGCGTAAATCGCAACTTACTCAAGTGCATGCTTCTTTTTGTAGCGATATTTTACCATTTATCTTTGACTTTAAAAAACTGAAACAATTGTATTTTGCAATTTATACAACTTTATTTCTTATTATTGAATGTCTATTGATGGGGTTTGACTGTATTTGCAATTTGTATTGATCAGTAGCTATAAAAGTCCATTTGAATTTCAGGTATTTGGGTTGCTCTTCTTTGGTCTGTGTGAATTGTGTTAGTTATTGGTGGAATTTTATTATAAACTTGCATTTGTGTATCTTTTGTTTATACTGTCTACATTTCAAGTTTTAGTGTTATTCCTAGCCCTCTAGGTGTCAGAATCAGTAGAATGTAAAATAAAATGCTCAAAGTATAACCAGGTTAAGGAAGTCAGGGGTTAATAATTGCATATCTCCTGCAATGACTTTAGGAGATTAAATCAGAATCTGAAAGGAAATGTAAATTGGAATGAGAAAGCAATTGTTAACTCACTGAAGCTTAACCACAGATACATTGTTCTTTAATATATCTTTGGCACAATGAAACCAGTGCTACTTTGACCCTTTCAGTTGAAAACAATGTGAACAACTTGAGCGGAAATAACGTGCCATTTAAGCGTTTTATGGTACAACAGAAAATAATGAAGTTTGAAAAACATTAGTAGAATATGATCTGACTAAAAACAACGTCAACATGTTTAAATGGAATTTCTGTTATTTTGGTCACAGTGACATTTTATCTCACCTGAGCACTTTTCACAGAATCGCAAAGTGCTCAGGATGTCAGCTATTGTTGTCAGTCTCTGTCCAGTGTCAGGCGTCCTTTGTTTGTCATGTGTTGTCAATTTACTTCAAACAACTGCTCTGAAACCTCTTGGTGGATTTTAACAAAACTTGGCAGGAATGTTCCTGGGGTGGTCCTTTATCATATTCCTACGATTCGGTGGAATATCTGTACAACTCTGGATGCCATGATAACCAAAAGCTTTGAAAAACAACTAACTTAAAAAATCTTCTTGTCAGAAACCACTCGCTGGATTTTAAAGAAATTGCACCGAAATGTTACTCGGGTGACACCCAACCAAATTCCTTCAAATAACTTTGATTTGTTAAAAAACATGGCCATCTGGGTGTGTGAAAGTTTGCCAATTTATGGCTGTATAGGCAACTTTAACAATCTTCTCGTCGAAAACCACTTGTGGTTTTCAAAATAATTTCACAGAAATGTTTCTTGGGTTCCCTTCTACTAAATTCCCGCAAATAATTTTGATGCATTAATAACAATGGCCGACAGGGTGTGGGGAATTTTAACCGTATATTGTCATATAGGCAACTTTCACAGTCTTCTTGCAAGATGCCACTTTGGATTTCAAAATAATTTCACAGAGATGTTTGTTAGGTGATCCTCTACCAAATGCCTTTCAATTCATGTTGATTTGTAAAAAAACATGACCACCAGGGAGTTAGGAAGTTTGAACATGTATGGCTGTATTGCAACTTTGACAATTTTCATTTTAGGAAACCACTGTTTGAATTTCGAAATAATTTCACTGAAATGTTACTTGGGTAACCATCTACCAAATTTTGTTAGATAATTTTGATTTATAAAAAAAACATGGCCATCAGGGGGTGGGGAAGTGTGACCGTATATGGCTGTATAGTCAACTTTGACAATCTGTAGTGCAAAATCATTGACCTGATTGAAGTATGTTTGTGTATATTTGGAGATGTTTGTAGTACTTATTTTGGATTTAATTATAGATACAATTGAATGACAGAGTTAGCCCACTTTTTACGTAGACTTTGTGGTTAAAGTTTTTGTTCCAAAAATTTATAAACTATACAAGGCTTCACTTAAATATATTTAATATTTAACAAATTTATGCCCCTTTCACTATCCAAAATATGTACCAACTGAAATACTTCGAATAGTTGAGCGCGCTGTCCTCTGACAGCTCTTGTTTAATGGGTTCAATATGATTATGTGAGAAAAATATTTATTTTTGACAATTTTTTTTCATTTTTACAATTAGACCATGTGGAGTTTAGTCTCTTTAATGTTTTACCAGGGTATTTGTGTACATTTGAAGTTTTGTTCTAGGTATCAGAATCAGTAGAGTGAAAAGTAAAATGCTCAAAATATAAACACAGGTTAAGAAAGTCAGGGGTATTGATTTCATATCTCCTGTGAATGACATTAGGGTGTTAAATTATTGTGTGAAAGGAAGTTTAAGAGGGACTGTAGGATATTGTACGAAAATTATAACATAAGCCGTCCATCTATTCTGATTTTTTAATAATAATATTATAATAAATGTTGAGAAAAACTGATGTTAAGAAATGCATATCATGAGAGAAATGTAAAACTTAAATAATACTTTGCTGTGCAACAAGCTAGTATACATGTATATACAGCATCTTGATGAGTCAGATTGTTGGCACCTGTGCGGTTCTTATTTTTTTAATGTAAAACCAAATGTAGCTGTAGGATAAATGGGTCTGTATTGACAGAAAATATATAGTTGCATTTTTTCAATAAATAAAATAGTTTTTGTTGATATTGACAGTTCTTTATGTTATATAAAACATTATTGTTAGAACGAAAGCGACCCAAAATAAATTTGTAAAATCAGACAGCCCCCCTTTAAATCAGAATGAGAAAGCAATTGTTAACTCACACATAAGCATAACACAAATCCATTAACTCATTTGAAATGAATTGTTCTCCTAACTGTTTGACACAATGAAACCAGTGCTACTTTGACCCTTTCAGTTGAAAACAATGCCAATCAATTTAGTTGAAATAAAATGACATTAAAACGTTTTATGGTCCAACGAAAAACAATGAAGTTTGAAAATAGATAAGTAGAATGTGATCCGTCTAAAAACAATGTCAAAATGTTTAGATCGAAATTCCCTTATCATTGGTTAGGATTACTGTTATTATATTTAACTATACTGTAGAAGTGGATATTTCCACGTGTCGAACTTCGCGAAATTAAAAATTCAGACATTTTTTGAAATATATTGGCAAACCTCCGATATCAATTTGTGTCATAGTGTCACGCCTAGGCCAAAAGAAAAATTCTGTGTTTCGGGCAACCCGACCCTACCTAACGAAAAACCCCAACCCTACAGTTTTTAGCGACGATTGTTTTTCATGAAATCCCTATTCGTCAGATTTTAGATTTGTTTCAATGTTTTTTGACCGAAATCTGTCTTTGAAAAAAACAATGGAAAAAAAATTCAATCCCGAACCTAGCTAAGTTTTGAGCACAACGTGCTCATAGTGAGCTTTTGTGATCACCTTTTGTGCGTCATGAATCGCTCGTCGTCAACATCTACCTTGTGAACACTCTAGAGGCCACATTTATTGGTCAATCTTCATGAAACTTGGTCAGAACATTTGTCCCAATGATATCTCGGCTGAGTTCGAAACTGGTTCATGTGGGGTCAAAAGCTAGGTCACTAGATCAAATTAAAGAAAAAGCTTGTGAACACTCTAGAAGTCACAGTTTTTGTCCAATCAACATGAAACTTGTTCAGAGCATTTGTTCTAATGATATCTCACGTGCGTTTGAAAATGGTTCTGGTCCATTGAAAAACATGGCCGCCAGGGGGTGGGGCAGTTTTCCTTATATGGGTATAGTAAAAGGTTGTGAACACTCTAGAAGTCACATTTTTTGCCCAATCAACATAAAACTTGCTCAGAACCTTTGTTCTTATGATATCTCGGTGGAGTTTGAAAATGGTTCCGCTCCGTTCAAAAACATGGCCTCCAGAGGGCGTGGCAGTTTTCCTTATATGGCTATAGGAAAAGCTTGTGAACACTCTAGAAGTGACAATTTTTGCCCAATCAACATGAAACTTGCTAAGAACTTTTGTTCTTATGACATCTTGGCTGAGTTTGAAAATGGTTCCGGTCCGTTGAAAAACATGGCCGCCAAGGGGGGCTTCGGTTTTCCTTATATGGCTATAGGAAAAGCTTGTGAACATTCTAGAAGTCACATTTTGTGCCCAATCAACATGAAACTTGCTCAGAACCTTTGTTCTGATGATATCTTGGCCGAGTTCAAAAATGGTTCCGGTCCGGTGAAAAACATAGCCGCCAGGGGGGGGGCAGGTTGCCTTATATGGTATAGGAAAAGCTTGTGAACACTCTAGAAGTCACATTTTTTGCCCAATCAACATGAAACTTGCTCAGAACAATTGTCCCAATGATATCTTGGCAGAGTTCGAATCTGGGCATGTAGGGTCAAAAACTAGGTCACTAGGTTAAATTTAAGAGAACGCTTGTTAACACTCTAGAAGTCACATTTTTGCCCAATCTTCATGAAACTTGATCAGAACATTTGTCCCTATGATATCTCGGCAGAGTTCGAATCTGGGTCATGTGGGGTCAAAAACTAGGTCACTAGGTGAAATTGAAAAAAAAGCTTTTTAACACTCGAGAAGTCACATTTTTTGCCCAATCTTCATGAAACTTGGTCAGAACATTTGTCTCAATGATACCTCAGATGAATTCAAAACTGGGTCATGTTGGTCAAAAACTAGGTCACTAGGGCAATTTGAAGAAAAAGCTTGTAAACACTCAAGAAGTCACATTTTTTGCCCAATATTCTTGAAACTTGCTCAGAACATATGTTTCAATGAGATTTCGGACAAGTTTGAAATTAGCTCATGTCGGGTCAAACTAGGTCACCAGGACAAATTTAAGAAAAAAGCTTGTGAATAATCAAGATGCCACATTTATAACCCAATAATCATGAAACTTGCTCAGAACATCTGTGCATATGATATCTGAGACACATTTGAAACCAGGTCACATGGGGTCAAATGCTAGGCCACCAGGCCAAATTGAAAAACAAGCTTGTGAACTCTAGAGGCCACATTTTTAGCAGACTCGTCATGAAACTTGCTCAGAACAGTAGTTCCTTAGACCCTCAGGTTCTGTAGTTCCTTAGCCCCTCAGGTGAGCAACCTAGGGCCTTTTGGCCCTCTTGATTGAGACCGTTGCCCGAAACACACAATTTTGGCCCTAGCAGCGATTACTGTGACTGGCACCCATGGAGTGCAACAAACAACAACTTGACCCACTTAAGATAAACGAGGAACAGTTTGGCTTCATCAGCTTACACGTATATTGGGCATTCACCCGTGACAATGTTAATTTGCTCTCTGAGTTAGCAACAAAATTACAGCTATGGGGCATGAACAAATGTGCTGCACGCCGTCCACATGGAGTTTGCCAACAGTTGATGTATGTTATATGCAATACTAACCTAACCTTATTGTCAGCGGTGTTTACAAAAGACCGTGTAATAATATACAATAAGAACAACTGCATATCGTGATGTTACCTTGTAAATATCAGCGTGAAAAATATAATTTTTTAAAATAATTAATTTTATTACATTTATGTGTTTTAAACATTTTGTTTCCTTTGGGTATTATGCATATGGACTGTAACGTACACATATTCATATTTGAGATCCGTTTTCAAGTAAATTTTTAATGTGATTTTCGCTGACAGAAATGTTGGTGATTTTTTCTAATTCTAATTTACAAACATTACCACGTTGCTAACTTAACCACTTATACTGTATTTTAAATATGTATTGTTTATTGGGCACCAAAGTGTGTTTAAATTAATTTGTCTGTCCTTTGTTTTGGTTTTTGGTCCATTTTATTCTTATCTTGATTGGTGTATATAACCACCATTTCAGAAATTGAGGTGAAAATAGTATCATATCTCTTGCGAATGACTACAGTTTTTTTATAGAAATTTAAACAATTGTTAACATACAATCCCCACAATAATAAATCCTTAAACACATTGTTTTTTAATAGATCTTTGATACAAAGTAATCAGTGTTGCTTTGACCCTTTCAGCGGAAAACAAAGCAAAAACTTTGGGAGAAATTATACGCCTTAAACACTTTCTATGGTTCAACAAATTATTATGACGAGTTTGAAACCAAATGACTAAACACATGAATATTTCAAATAGCTTGACAAATGTGATACCCGTCCCCAGTGAATTCCTTTGTGCCAAATGGTCATGCCAAGCTAGATAAAAGATTTGTAATACCTTCTGGATTGTTTTGTGAAATGTAAAATGCCTACAAGTTATGAATAAATGCATTTGATAAAAAATCTACTGGTTTATAATTGGGTCAAGTTAATGTTTTTTAGACTGTTGGTGGAAGTCAAGGGTCTTTTGAGAGAGTTATTTCTAAAAAAGGTATTACGGAAAACTACTTCTTTTCTTTGCAGGCTACGAATCAGTTAATCTAAACCTGAAATGTTTTCTTACCTTAATTAATTAATTAAGATAATATGTCATGTGTATTATATGACGTGTAAATTATGTGATTTATTACAAATACAGTTTCTAAAAAGTCAATTTATTAAAAATGTTAGGTCAAGTTAATGACACCCTTATTTTCGTTGTTTACTTCAATGTAAAAGAAATATTCACCTGGGTGTCCTAGAATAAGACCACTTAACGCATTCGCTACATCAGTTATTTTTGAGTTATTGTGTCAGTGTTACTTCTTGTTACAGATTCTTAGTCTGAATATTTTGACAACAAATTGATGCAATGTATTTATTTTAAACTGTAGTATGGAAAATCGAGAGCATGCAGCGTATGACCTACTTTTGACTGAGTCACCTACAAAGCACAATCGATGCTCCCACGCTTGAGCGATTATTCTGCATGACTCTTTGCAGATTGACTTGTTAACTGGCATGTATATAATTCTGTTTGCATAGATAATTAGCTTGAAAAATATTTGTTTGTTACTTACGATTTAAATTGTTATTATGATGTTGTATACTACTGAATAAGAAGTCATATTATCAAGTTTAAAGGTGGGAAATTTAGTGTTGTTAATCAGAGTCCAAAATTTTAGTCGATTAATCAGCAACAAGTTTTGACTAAATAACCGATTAATCAGGATTATTTAAAGTAAAGGAAATACACCCTAGACTGCAACGTTTGAATGATTTACATTATTTTATTTAGTATGACAATACATATGTGTCTGATTTATATAGCAATTACGAAGGAAATAGGTATAAAACGTGCTTTTGTAAATACAGTTTGTGAACTGCATTATCCTACTAACGCGCTGGATTTTTGAAATATAGATTTTTTTAGCCTTTTATTAACTTTGTTATTTTTATTTTTAGCCCAACCACAGGATGAAGTGCTTGGTGAGCAATTGGTATAGGGGAACTATCATGCGTCGTCTTTCTTCCGTCGTCTTGAAATCTCGGATGGAATCCATAATGGGCCAAATCGGGGCGAGAAACACTAGAGTTATTTTGCTTTTTTCGAAGAAAATGCACAAATTGCCTTTTTCAAACAGAGAGACTTCATTTTTCATCCTATCTGGACCAATCTTTCAGTTTGTGTGTGACAGTATGACATATGCCGAGGCTAAAAAAATTCATAGAAGTTATGACCGTTTGTTCGATGGACAAAATTTACAAAAATTGTCATTTGCTATGTAGTGACTTCATCCAATCTTAACAAAACTTCCTTAATTTATATGCGGCCATACGTTATGACCCCTTGTTTGTGAAAGAAATTTTGTAATGGACCACATATGATGTCACAGCAGTGTTTTAAAATTGACCAGATCAGGCAATAACATCGGGGTTATTGTCGGGGTGAAAATAAATGGAAAAAATATACTTACTGTCGGATGGACATTTTATTCTATTGAACAATGTATTAAATTATATCAGCATGTGTGTTATTTAATTGTACTATTTGGTCACTGAAACACATAAATATACCGGATCACCTGTTCAAGTTAAATGAAAGGGATTGTAAATGAAGGGGATTGAATTTTTTTCAAGAAAGAAAACTTATGCATAGGTATCTTCAATTAATCGACGAATCCCAAATGTTAATCAACTAATTAATCATTACCTACTAGTCGTTGATTAATTGACGAAATGATTTATCGGCCCAACACTAGGGAAATTGAACTTAATTTAAACAATGTTTCCTTTTTAGCAAAAATGCACTCATAATTCACATGCTTTTAGTTTCTTTTGTCGCCAACAGTCTATGCTGTCAGCGTTGTGATTTTTTCTGCTTTCCAGATCAAAAATGACTATTGCTACTAGTGGTCAGTCATAGTTGTTTGTCGTCTGTTGTTTGTTAACATCATTTTGTATTTTACTTGTAACAACTTCTCTGAAACCGGTGGAAGTTAAAAAAACTGGGCACGTATGTTCAGTCCTCGCAAAATCCATATTTCATTGGTGTGTTTCGATTTGCGTCTGACGACATATTTTTAGTCTCTTATTCATTGTAATGCCATAAATAACTTGGTTTAATGAAAGCCAGTAATAAGTCGAATTTTGCATACTGTTGGCAAGTTCCAGTAGAATAATTTTGAGTCAGTTTTGACGTAAAATTTACTGGTCTGTGCTTGTTCCCCATAACTTCTTGGTACTTAGCTAGATGCCTTCTTGCACATATAACAGGCGTGTTTCAGTCCAATGATTATTTAGTGACCTTATACCTCCTTATATAGTGACGTTTAACTCCCTGCTTTCTGACCAGACACGTTTAAACAGAAACTGTGCCAAGCCGAAGATTAATTATTTTGTGTTTCGTCCATCGTGTGTTTGAGTGGAAAAGCGTCTGTTAATTCTTGTCCCAACAATTATTGAATGACTTGTGGCCTCCTTATGTAGTGACTTGTGGCCTCCTGATTTTCCACCAGATGTGTTTTTTTTTGGTTTGTGTGCGTGCGTGCGTGCGTGCATGTCAGATAACACTTTAAACAGTGGCAGAATTCAACCAAATTACACATCAATCATCCTTGAGTGATAGAGAAAATCCATTTTGCATACAAGCAAATATTGTTTGTCTTTATTGCTGGTACGACGTGATATAACATTTGGGAAATTATACACTAAAAGTTCTACACAGTCTGTCAAGTTTTGAATTTTTATAAAAATTATCGAAGTACAAATTTGCTTCCGGATATGTATTTGTTCGCCACTTGAAAATAAAACCAACAGTTTGTAGTTTTCAGTTTCACTTGAACAATTTTTAGCATTCTTGTTTTATGGTTGCCATTTATACATGTAATTATGCCCCCCATCAAAGATGGCGGGGTATATGGGTTGTGTGTGCTAATTTTTTTTTTTGGTTTGTAACCTTTATTTCCATCATAGTTTGTAAAATATACATTGTATGCAAGTCATACAGAGTACAAAGCACATTATATGCAAGTCATGCAGCGTCAAAAACATTATATGCAAGCAGCGTATAAAATATACATATAGAACGTACAAATATTATACGAATGTTGGTCCAGTTTCAGAAACAACATGAAATTATGAATGCCCATATTCTTTATAAATTCTTTTTTTCAATGCGCAGATTTACGGTATAAAAACAAATTAAAGTTACATTTGTTTTATAGTTATCTACATTTCTTTAACCAAGTCCCTATAGGCTTTGTTCACAAAAATTACTTATTAGTGACCATCCTTTTGCTTCAATTTCCGAGAGTTTATAGCTAGTATTAATTGAACAATAAAATTCTAAGCTATTTGTGAGGCCTTTAAAACTTGGTGTAATGTTATTTCTTCTGCATGTAAAAATATATCTCTTAATCTCTAGACATAGAAGGGTAAGATCCTTAGTTGCAATTGAAGAACCACCTAATACAAAAGTTTGGCAGTCTATTTCTGTCGTATTAAATAAAGTTCTATTATTTGCAAGGATTTCGTTTACTTTTTTAATTAGATCTTTTGTTTTTTCACAGTTCCAGAAAAGATGCATAACAGTTTCTTCGCTTTGTTGGCAGAAGCTACATAGATTATTATTGACTATTTTCATTTTGTATAATAAGGAATTTGTACCTAAAATAGTGTAGATAATTCTAACTTGAAACCATTGTAAGTAACTATCTCTTGTTATGTTAAATAGTGTTTTAAAAATACATTTCCAGTCTTCGTCCGAGAGAGTAAATACGTCCCATTTTGTTTTGTATAAAGTTGTTTTAACATTTTGATTAAAACAATTATAAATAAACCTATCTTTACTTTCGTAGCAAATAATATATTTCGCATAACACGATAGAGATGGACCAAACGTGAGGTGGTCGTTTTTGTTAAAATGTATATTCATTTTATTAATAAACGTTTTTACTGATTTTATAAGACCTTCGTAATTCATAAAATTCATGCATGTTCCCGTAATAGTTTCTATCTGTTTTTTCGTTAAGAAAGTGTTAGAATCAATAAGTATATCTCTCACAAATCGTATTCCTTTCTCGTAAAGTGATTTGAAAAAAATAGGTTCCTTACCAATTTGAAAATTTGTGTTATAAAATAGAGGCATATTTAGAATATCGTCCATATGATAAATGTTTAACACATCAAGCAACTGTTCATAGTTTGTAAAAACCTCTAACCAAAAATCATTGTTTATTTTTTTCTTGACATTGGAAATGTATAGTTTTCCGGTATTAAAAAATTTGCCTATGTCGAACATAGATCTTACAAGTATTGCGCAATTACTATCGCAACATGTATACAATTTTCGTATCCAAGAAAGTTTGATTTTTTTACAATATGCATAGATATCTATCATTTGCAAACCACCTTTCTCATAGCTTTGAGTAATTGTAGAACTTCTTATTTTATACGGTGCATCTTCCCAAACAAAATCCATCAATAATTTGTTCAATTTATCAAGAATATCTGTCTTTGGTGTAGGTAAAGCAAACAAACAATGAGTGAATAATGGTATTAAAAGTGATTTTATGACAGTTATTCTACCAATTGGTGTAAGTTTTCTCTTTTTCCAGTTGTTAATAATATTATTCGCTTTAATAAATTTATCAGAAAAATTTAAATCGATCATACTTTTGAGGTCAACATCGAACATGATTCCTAATAATTTAAATCTAGTGGTTCCCCATGTAAGTTTGTATTTTGTTTTTATAGCTCTAGTACTATATTTTAAAGATCCGATCCATATAACGTTAGTTTTATCAAAATTCACTTTAAGACCTGAAAACAATGCAAAGTCGTCGAGCATTTTAAGCGTCGAATTTAAAGAATTTTCTGAACCATCCAGTAACAGAGAAGTGTCATCCGCAAATTGAGAAATCTTGTATTCAACGCCATTTATTAGTATACCCTTTATATTTTTACAACATTTAATCTTAATTGCTAATACTTCTGCACATAATATAAATATATACGGTGAAATGGGGTCTCCCTGTCTACAACCGCGGCCTATTGAGAAGCTGTCAGATAAGAAGCCATTCAACTGAACTGATGTTTGAGTGTTTTTGAGAAAAATGTTAATCCAACGTTTAAAACTTGGCCCGAAATTAAATAAATTAAGTGTTTGTTCAATGCAGTTAAAAGATAAAGTATCGAAAGCCTTCTCGAAGTCAATCAACATAATTAACCCAGGAATTTTGTTTTGTTCTGTATAATTCAGTATGTCATATAGCAGACGTGTGTTTTCTCCTATAAACCGCCCTGAGACAAAACCCGTTTGATCCCTTGAAATAAGACTGGTTAAGTGTGGTTTTATTCTATTTGCTATTGAGCCAGATGCTATTTTATAGACTGTATTTAGCAGTGTGATAGGTCTCCAGTTTTTAAGGAAATGTCTCGGCTTGTTTTCTTTTGGAATACAGGTAATAATACCCTGTTTTTGAGTTATAGAAAAGTTATTATTAATGTACGCAAAATTTATACTTCTTAAAACAAAATGTCCAATTTTATTCCAGAAAACTTTAAAGAAATTTGTAGAGAAGCCATCTGACCCAGGACTTTTATCATTTTCCATATTTTTGAGAGTTCTAGTTATTTCTTCAAATTTTAATAATCCTTCAATTTCGATTAATTGGGAGACATTTAATTTATTTACATGAATGTTTTGCAAGTCATTAAGTGTGAAGTCAGATGAGACCTCAACTTTTTGATACAGTTTTTTATAGAATTCTGCCGTTTCCTTTAAAATATCATTTTGATTGTTAATAACCGTGCCATCGTCTTTTTGAATAAATGGTATATTTTTGTTTGTATAATGTTGCTTTTCTAAAGAGCAAAAATAACTGGTTGTTTTCTCTCCTTGTTCTATCCACTGGCCTTTCGACCTTATGATGTGACCTTTTAGTTTTGTGTTTCTAATATTATCAAGCTCTATATTTAACTGTACAAGAGTTTCTTTGTTAGATTCGTTTAGATTTTGTTCAATTTCTTCAATTTCCTTTAGTAATCTTTGCTCGTTTGAAATACTTAATTTGTTTCTATAACTTGCATAAGCAATAGTTTTTCCTCTTATTTCCATTAATAAAGTTTCTAAAAAGAGTTGGTCATTTATTGTAAACAAAAGCTCACTGCTACATATATTGTGAATATTTTCTAAATTGTAGATTGGCAAGCAATATTGTAATTTAATTTCTTCAATTTTATTATTTATACAATTTAAGTATTCAATGTCGTGTAAAAGAGAATTATTAAATTTCCACAACCCTTTCGCGTGCTCAATTTTGTTGAATTCGAATGAAATATCTATAATTGAGTGATCTGATTTAATACTAGGTTTTATATTGGATGATTTTAAGAAGTTACCCATATTTTGGGTAGTCAAAAAAAAATATAATCTTGCTTGTTGTAGAGGATTGGTACGCCTCCATGTGTATCTAATTTTATCTTCATGCAATGCCCTAAAAGTATCAATTAAATTTCTCTTTGCAATTTCTTGTAGAATAATATTTCTTGCATTTATATTATAGTTGTTGGATTTATAATTACTATAATCTAATTTGTTATCAAGGACGAGGTTAAAATCACCACAAATTACGTAATCCTCATTTCTAAAATCATGAATAGTATTAAACACATCCTTATAAAATTGTGGATTATCTGAATTAGGGCCATAGACGGTAATGAATGAGAAGTACATTTCCGCATATGTAATATCTAATGCCAACAAGTTACCAATAATATCTTTTTTAATGTTATGAACTTTTACATCAATGTTATTTTTTACTAATATTGCACATCCTCTCGCATTTGATTTCCCATAACTTATATAGCATTGCCCACCCCAAGAAGAATACGCCTCCTTTTCCAGTTCTTGTGGCCAATGTACATCTTGTAAACAAAATACATTAGAATCAGTTTCTCTTAAAAAATTTAAAACATCAGTTCTCTTATTTTTACAGTATAGGCCTCGGCAGTTAAGAGATGCAATCTTTATAGATGTCATATTGTATTGACATTAAAATACAACACATCTGCTTGCAAAATATTGTACATCAATCTGAGACTAGTTAGTAAAAAAAATTTACTAAAATTTATAGTAAATGGTTTACAGCCCGAAAGGTGTTTTGACGAGCATTTCACAGACATTCTAGTTACAAAGGTTACAACAGTATTGCAAAAAGAACAAAAAACAAAAAATAAACAGACAGGCATAATATATATATATATATGTATATATATATACAATTATACTGCATAGAAAAAACACAATAGAGTAAATATTACTAGCTATTATAATTGTAAAGTGTGGTCTAAAATAGTAAGAGAAAACTATTTAGTAAATTCTATGTATCAAGGATATTATAGCGTGACATTTTTATTTTATTTTTTAAAATTTTTTTTTTTTTTTTTTTTTTTTTTTGAACAAGAAACTAGTAAGTTTTTTATATATTAATTATTTTATAGAAGATTTTATTTTCACCCTAAAAACCAATTAAGTGTGATTTATTTTTGATTTTGCACAAAAACCCATTTAACAACCTCATCGTTTTTTATATGTACAATATTGTGTTAATGTATCTTAATTCTACAATGAAGATGTTTTAGGTTTTATGTGTCGTCTTTTTTTTAAAAGTATTATAATAACACCTAAACATAGTGCGGAAAAAAAAAAAAGAAAGGCGTTTTGGTGTTAAAATGCTACAATTACAGAGAATTGTGGAAACCTATCGATAAGCTAAATGCAAAATTCACTACCACAATAGTAACACGAAATTTTTGTTAACATGCACACCTAACATATAAGTATAGTAAATGGTGAAAACAAACACTGGATTTGTGTGTCAAAAAGCCTGAACTAGTATCATTTATAAATATCAAAACAGGGAATAAAAAAGCATTCATTTTTCATTTATGTGTATACAAAGTAAAATAAGTAAATAATAATAATTCTTAAAAAATGTATTCTTAAAAAATGTATGCACATCGATGGCATTAATATCAATCAGCTGCAATTTTATATCAAGGATAATCAAATAATGTTTTATATGTATTTTATGTGTGTGCTAATGTTGGTCATTCTGTCGGTCGGTCAGTTGACTACTTTCGTTTCCACTTTTTAAGTCAAACAGTTTTTATCCGATCTTCACCTATCGTTATGAAACGTTTTTGGACTAAATATCTTGGCCAGGTTCGATGATCAGCCAAATTGCCCCAGGAATCGCAGAGTTATGGCTCTTGAATCATCTAACGTTGGCCTTCTTAGCCGTGTTACCCGTTTCCACTCTCAAGTCCAACAGTTTTCATCCGATCTTCACCAAAACTTCATGAAAATGTTTGTGGGCATAATATCTCAGCCAAGTTCGATAATCAGCCAAATCGCTTCAAGAATTGTGGAGTAATGGTCCTTGAATTATCTGAAATTGGCCTTGTAAGCCGTTTCCACTATCAAAGTCCAACAGTTTTAATCTGATCTTCACCAAACTTGATGAAAATGTTTGAAATCATATATTTTAGCCAAGTTTGAAAATCGACCAAATTGCCTCGGGAACAGCAGATTTGTGGCCCATGATTTATTTAATGTTAGCAGTTTCTGCTCTCCATGTCCAACAGTTTTCAAGCGATCTTCACTAAACTGGATTATGATATTTTAAAGATTGCTTTTAACCTAGAGGGGGCATACCTGTTTTACAAACAGCTTTTGTTTCTTTTTGTAATAGCCATGCATTTGTAAATTTGTACCTCCAACTAACCAAAGTCCATGCATGTTTTTGGAGCAATATTTTTGTCGCGCCCACTTGCGGTCTGTCTTGGTTGTCACAGTTGCAGTTTGATCCATGAGTCTGTGAATCAGCCCTATCTTGTCCAGACTGTCAATTCATAATTCATCAGGGAATTGTAAAATAAATTTCCACAAATGTTCACCATGTGGAGACAGCGTGTTGCTCACAAGTCAAAGGTCAAATATGGACATGATACAGCTTGTCTGGACTGTAAATACATCATTCATCAGGGAATTTTAAAATACCTTGCCACAAATGTTCCGTGTGGAGATTGCATGTTGCACGCAAGACCCGTAACCCTCGCTCAAAGGCCAATGTCACACTTACAGGTCAAAGGTCAAATATGGGCATAATACAGCTTGTCTGGACCAGATGTTCTTCATTTGTGGGTGGAGTTTGACATAGTTTTGCACCAATATTCACCATTGTCTTGACAATGGACTCGACATGTTGCCAACAGGCATCTAGTATCATCTACCTACTGTGTGCCATTGTCTTGACAATGGGCTCCACATGTTGCCAACAGGCATCTAGTATCATCTACTGTGTGCCATTGTCTTGACAATGGGCTCCACATGTTGCCAACAGGCATCTAGTATCATCTACTGTGTGACATTGTCTTGACAATGGGCTCCACATGTTGCCAACAGGCATCTAGTATCATCTACCTACTGTGTGCCATTGTCTTGACAATGGGCTCCACATGTTGCCAACAGGCATCTAGCACATTGTCTTGACAATGGGCTCCACATGTTGCCAACAGGCATCTAGTATCATCTACCTACTGTGTGCCATTGTCTTGACAATGGGCTCCACATGTTGCCAACAGGCATCTAGTATCATCTACCTACTGTGTGACATTGTCTTGACAATGGGCTCCACATGTTGCCAACAGGCATCTAGTATCATCTACCTACTGTGTGACATTGTCTTGACAATGGGCTCCACATGTTGCCAACAGGCATCTAGTATCATCTACCTACTGTGTGACATTGTCTTGACAATGGGCTCCACATGTTGCCAACAGGCATCTAGTATCATCTACCTACTGTGTGACATTGTCTTGACAATGGGCTCCACATGTTGCCAACAGGCATCTAGTATCATCTACCTACTGTGTGACATTGTCTTGACAATGGGCTCCACATGTTGCCAACAGGCATCTAGTATCATCTACCTACTGTGTGACATTGTCTTGACAATGGGCTCCACATGTTGCCAACAGGCATCTAGTATCATCTACCTACTGTGTGACATTGTCTTGACAATGGGCTCCACATGTTGCCAACAGGCATCTAGTATCATCTACCTACTGTGTGACATTGTCTTGACAATGGGCTCCACATGTTGCCAACAGGCATCTAGTATCATCTACCTACTGTGTGACATTGTCTTGACAATGGGCTCCACATGTTGCCAACAGGCATCTAGTATCATCTACCTACTGTGTGCCATTTTTTAAAACTTTTATTTAGCAATTTATATAACTTTTTGGGGGTCTAAATGATGTTGAAATCAAATTTACCGGGATGACTAGGTTGGACTGGATTTATGTCCCCACAAAGTGGGAAGCATTGCACTTGTCTATCTGTCTGTCTGTCAGTACATCCCAAAATTGTGTGTACTCTACTCCTCTTTAACTGCTTGGCAGATTTCATTCTGACTTTCACAGCTAAGAAACCACTGTGTGTAAGTGATCGTAAAGATGAAAAGTGCATTTATATTCCAGATATTTGGTTTCTGATGCCTCGGTGTGTCTGAATGGTGTTGGTTATTGGTTCATATTATTAACCAAATTTTTCAAAGAAAAATTTCGGTTATTAGATTGGGGTATGTCGTTAGGCAGGCAGGTGGGCGAGTGTGTAGGCAGGCAGGTTGGCGAGTGTGAAGGTCGTGTGGCTGTGTCAACTTTTCGTTTCCGCTCTCTAACTAGAGAATGGATTGAGATATTTTAATGAAACTTCATAAATAGATACCTTATATTGAGACCTCGCTTGTGATTGCATATGGGGTGGGTGGGGTCATGGTCAAGGTCACCGTTCCTAAATATAGAAAAACAGTTTCAGATCAATAACTTCAGAATGCATCGCGATATTTTAATGAAAGTTCATACATAGATACCTTATATCGAGACCTCGCTTGGGATTGCATATGGGGTGGTTGGGGTCAAGGTCAAGGTCACCGTTATTAAAAATAGCACTCAATAACTTGAGAACCGATCGAGATATTATAATGAAACTTCATTCATAGATACCTTATATTTAGACCTCGCTTGGGATTGCATATGGGCTAGGTGGGGTCAAGGTCAAGGTCACCTTTACTAAAAATAGAAAAATGGATTCCGCTCAATAACTTGAGAACGCATTGTGATATTTTAATGAAACTTCATACATATTATATACCTTATATAGAGACCTTGCTTGGGATTGCATATGGCATGGGTCGGGGTCAAGGTCTCCATTACTAAAAATAGAAAAATGGTGTCCGCTCAATAACTTTATAATGCATCAAGATATTTGAATGGAACTGAAAACATCGATACCTTGTATCTAGACCACACTTAGGATTGCATATGGGGTGGGTGAAATCAAGGTCAAGGTCAATGTTACTAAAAATACAAAAACGGTTTGTGCTCAATAATTTGAGAACACATTGCGATATTTTAATGAAACTTTATACGTAGATACCTAATAACGAGACCTCGCTTAGGAATGCATATGGCACCCAGAACTTTCATTATTGTGCTGAATTTTATGCATTTCATTAGAAACAATTGTTGTTTTTTGTGTGGAATTTCCATGTTTCTTGTTCTAATCTTGCATTTGTGCATCTTTTGTTAAAACTGCCTATAATTTGAAGTTTATTTCTAGGTATCAAAGCAAACCACAGGTTTAGAAAGTCAGGTGCAAATCATTTCATATCGCCAGCTAATGACTACAACATTAAATCAGAATATGAAAGGAAAATAAATTAGCATGAAAAAGCAATTGTAAACTCACTGAAGCTTACCCACAGATCCATTAATACATTGTTCTTTTATATCTCTTTGGCACAATGAAACCAGTGCTACTCTGACCCTTTCAGTTGAAAACAATGTGAACAACTTAAGCGGAAATAACATGCCATTTATGCGTTTTATGGTACAACAAAAAGTAATGAAGTTTGAAAAACATTTGTAGAATATGATCTGTCTAAAAACAATGTCAAAATGTTTAAATGGAATTTTTGTTAGTATTGGCCAGGGTGACATTTTAGCTCACCTGAGCACTTTTCACCGAATCACAAAGTGCTCAGGATTGTGGTCAGTCACTGTCCAGTGTCAGGCGTCCTTTGTTTGTCATGTGTTGTCAATTTACTTCAAACAACATCTCTGAAACCACTTGGTGGATTTTAACAAAACTTGGCAGGCATGTTCCTGGGGTGGTCCTTTATCATATACCTACAAATTCGGTGGAATATCTGTACAATTCTGGGTGCCATGATAGCCAAAAGCTTTGAAAAAGAACAAACTTAAAAAATCTTCTTTTCAGAAACCACTCGCTGGATTTTAAAGAAATTTCACAGAAATGTTACTTGGATGACACCTCACCAAATTCCTGTAAATAACTTTGATTTGTTAAAAAAACATGGCCACCTGGTGTGTGTGAAAGTTTGCCAATTTATGGCTGTATAGCCAACTTTAACAATCTTCTTGTCGAAAACCACTTGTGGTTTTCAAAATAATTTCACAGAAATGTTTCTTGGGTTCCCTTCTACTAAATTCCCGCCAATAATTTTGATGCATTAAAAACCATGGCCGACAGTGGGTGGGGAATTTCAACCCACAGAGATGTTTGTTAGGTGATCCTCTACCAAATCCCTTTAAATTCATGTTGATTTTTAAAAAAAACATGACCACCAGGGAGTTGGGAAGTTTGAACATATATGGCTGTATTGCAACTTTGACAATATTCTTTTTAGGAAACTACTGTTTGAATTTCGAAATAATTTCACAGAAATGTTATTTGGGTGACCCTCTACCAAATTTTGTTAGATAATTTTGATTTTTTTTAAAACATGGCCGTCAGGGGGTGGGGAAGTGTGACCGTATATGGCTGTATAGTAAACTTTGACAATCTTGTTGGAAACTATAATGCAAAAACATTGACTTGATTGAAGTATGTTTGTGTATATTTGGAGATGTTTGTATTACTTATTTTAGATTCAGTTATAGATACAATTGAATGTAGCTTTAGTTACCGCTAGGTTTAAGCAAGGACAGATTGTGTAGTTGTATGCGTGTGGTAGATCAACCAATCGACTATGGTTCGAATCACGGGGTAAACATTTTGCATCAAAATGTTTTTTTTAAACGAAATATACAAAAAACTGTGCATGAGATTATCTGCTAAATGATGTTTGTGTTTGAAATAAACGCATGTATCTTATATCTTATATATATAACATATCTTATTTTTCTGTTCTGTTTTTATGCCCCCCCCGCCCCCCCCCCTCTCTCTCTCTAAAAGTGGGGGCATTAAAACAGAAATAAGATTTGCCCTTGTCCGTCCGTCTGGCCTGTCGGATTTTTGTGACGCGTAACTCAAAAAGTATAACTTCAAGAGCGATGATGGTTTATAAACGTATTTATCAGCATGTGAACTTGTGCACCTGGGTATTTTTGCGCAGTTCTTTTCGACGTCAGAATTATGTCCCTTTTATAGCAGAAAATGACATTTTTGGAATTGTTTCGCTTGTAACTCGAAAAGTATTACTGCTACATTGATGATACTTTATTAACAGATTCATCACCATGTAAACTTGTGCACCTGGGTATTTTGGCGCAGTTTTTTCCGACATCAGCAGAGTTTTGTGACAACCAGCGGAATGTGGGGGCATCCGTGTCCTACGGACACATGTCTAGTTACTTAAGAGTATGTGGAATTTGACCCCAGAAGTTGTTTTGTGTAATTACCATTATTATACCTCGCTTCGTTTTCCCATTATAAAATCCCATATACCCATCCCTGCATAATTTTAATATACCATGCCGTTGGAAAGTAATATACCCAGAGGGGGGGTTTAATTGTTAATAATATCCCGCGCGTGGACCAAAATATACACAGCGCATGGGCCTAAAAGTAGCATCTTGCGTTTTCTGAGAAATCCGTATTAGCAAATAATCGGTAGGCGCTTATTAAAAAATCTAAGTCGATGAGCTCTTTATTTTCCAATATTAAACTTCCGTTTACTATGTACGACTTAATTGTTCTTTGAATTACAGTATTTTTGTTCGGTATAATAAAATTAATATTGCAGGCATACTGAGGGGTAGAGTAAATATTGCCCCCCTTCGGCCTCGGTTGACATCAGTCTCCTCTGGGTGCAATATATTTACTATACCCTTTAACTGCCTATGATATTTATATATAACAATATCCACATGAATGCCTTGTTATTCACTTGTAGGATACTCAGTTGATGTATGGAGGGCTAATTGGTCAGCCAGCAACTCAAGTTTAGTAAGCAGCAGCAATGGAACTCGAGCCAGACACTGGACCTGTACTGACCTCCCTCCTGCCTAGGTGGAAGTGACAGTGGTGGGGATAGTTGTCACGTCGAGGATTGCAACCCAAAGTTTGGCCAAGGTAAGATGACATTGATGTCAACAATAGTTGCTGTCATGCTGTCCAAATAAAGTATGGTTGCAATTAGCATATTTATACCCCCACAAACAAAGTTTAGGGGGGTATATAGGAGTGAGCTTGTGGGTCTGTCGGTCGGTTGGTTTTCATGGTTTCCGGATGATAACTCAAGCATGGCTTGACATATTCAAACAATTCTTGGTATACGTTTGTATCATAATAGAACACAAGTGATGTTTTGACTTTGGTTGTAAACTACTAAATTTTGACAGAGTTAAGGTGACTTAAATTCCCGAAAAACATGGTTTCCGGACGATAACTCAAGAATTGCTTGACATATTCAAATAATTTTTGGTATGTAGCATCATAAAATACAGGTCAGGTTCGACTTTTGTTACAAAACACTAAATTTTGACAGAGTTATGGCCTCTTTTTGACTTAAATTCCCTAAAAACATGGTTTCAGAACTCATGAAAGGCTCAACATATTTAAATTATTTTTGGTACCTAGGTGTAACACCATAAAATACAGGTCAGGTTCGACTTTTGTTGCAAACCACTAAATGTTGACAGAGTTATGGCTCATATTAAAATTAAATTTTTCCAAAAACACGGTTAAACATGCAAAAATTAAAGCATTCTCATTGTGTCCTTTTCTTTCTAATGGATGCCATAGTTTTGTGACAAGGCCATATTGTGGAGGTATATCCGTCACTCATGTGACAATTCTAGTTTTAGCTCACCTGAGATTGAAGTGCGCTAGTGTGAGCTATTGTGGTCAGTCCTGGTTTGTCGTCAGTTGTTTGTTGTCTGTCGTTTGTTATTAACCTTTCGCCTGAAACAACTTCTCTGTAAACGCTGAATGGAAGTGGAAAAAACTGGTCGTATATGTTCAGTCTTCCCAGAATTGCGTAGGAATCCACATTTGATACTATGTGTTGTCACTTGGATCAGACACTGTGTTTTTAGACAATAATTCATTGTAATGCCATTACTAACTTGGTAAAATGAAAGCCAGTACCAAGCCAAATTGTGCATTCTATTGTCAAGTTCTAATCTAATAATTCTGAGTGAGTTGTTTGATGAAAATTACTTGTCTGTTCTTGTTCTCTGCAACTTCTTGTAATGAATTGAAGTACTTAGCACTCAGTACCATGCCTTGTTGCGCATATAATAGTCATGTTCCAACGATTATTTAGTGACTTGTGGCCTCCTTATTTAGTCACTTGTGACCCTCCATTAATTATTTTGTGTGTTTCGTCCGTTGTGTGTGCGTGTGTCATTATGTCAGTTAACACTTTCAACACTGGGCAGAATTCCTGTCCAATTATTATTTAGTGACTTGTGGCTTACTTATTAAGTGACTAATGGGCTCCTGCTTTTCCACCAGACGTGTTTAAAAAAAATTGTTTAAAGCCCATGAAGAATTTCGTCCGATGTTTGTGCCTGTGTCAACGCTTCAGTTAACACTTAAAACCCTGGGCAGAATTCAACCAAATCACACAGAAATCTTCCTTGGGTAATAGAGAAAATCCATACAAGTAAATATTTTAATTGTCTACATTGATGGTACGACCTGATACGTGATCTAACATCTGCACGGTGTCAAGTTATGAATTTTATAAAAAGTACCAATTCGCTCCTTGTAGTTGTCGGCCACTAAAAAACAAAAACGACTGCTTGTAGACAGACTTCAGTTTCACTTTGTACATTGTGAGCTTTGTTGTTTTACTGTTGCCAGTTATACATACAGTTTCTCTAGTAAACGCCATGCATTTGGAAATCGCAATTAACCCAAGCCCATGCTTGTTTTTGTAGCAATATTTTACCATTTATCTTTTACTAATTTAAAAAAACAAAATCAAATGCTTTTATTTTGCTATTTTGACAACTTTATTTGTTTCTGGGTCTAAAATACAATGATGAAATGTTTAGATCGAATGTCCGTTATTATTGGCCAGGATGATGAGGTTCAACTGAATTTTTTATTTGTATTGTATTTGTATTGATCAGTTGGCATAAATGTTAAAAGTCCAGAGTGCAAAATGCGATCATGGTTTGATCCTTTACCATTTTCCTTCAATTTAAAGGAGTATGAGTAAAACTCTGGCAACCAAAAGCTTGAAAAACTAGCTAACTTTAAAAATAATTTAACAAAAATGTTCCTTGCTTGACTTGCTACCAAATTCCTTAAAATAATAAACTTCAGTTTAAGCCTTCGTTATCTGCCGTTTTGTTCAAAATATAGGAAGTCACAAACTAGACAAAATAAAATTTCATGCTAGCAGATATGTGTAAGATAAAAAAAATAAAAGAAAAACAATTGTCAATTAGATTTCTAAGATAATTTCTTGAGGGGAGAATAGATACATTAGAGTTTTGGCTACGAAATTGGATGTTACTTAGCCCTAGTTTGAGGTTAGACATTAATTGTTTGACCCAGGGCTCTTGCCCCCAATCTACTTTTGTGACAATTCAGGGTAGCAACGCAGGGCTGCTTTGGCCCTCTTGTATTATGTTTGAGCGTATTTTAACTTTGTATTGTTTAATGGGCATGAAAGCGTATAAATTCTGTTTGTTACTGGTTCAATTTATTCTTATCTTGATAGGTGTATATAAGCACTGTTAAAGAAATTGAGGCGTAAATGATATCCTATCTCTTGCTAAGGACACTACAGTTTTGAAGCAGAATGTTAAAACAATTGTCAACGTACAAAACCACATTCATAAATCCCTTAACACATCGTTCTGTAGTAGATCTTTGGCACAGAGTTACCAGTGAGTCTTTGACCCTTTCAGTGGAAAACGAAGCATAAACTTTGGCAGAATTAAAATATGCTTTAAAAACTGTCTATGATCCAACGATTTATTATTGAGTTTGAAAACAAATTAGTAGACACTACAAGATTTCAAATAGCTTGACGAATGTGATAGCCTTCCCCAGGGAATTCCTTCGTATAAAATTGTCATTCTAAACTAGATAATAGATTTGTAATACGGGTATGTTCGTGACATGTAAGTTACTTACAGGTTATGAATAAATGTGTTAGATTCATCATTTACTGCTTTATAATCTCGTCAAGTTAATGCGTTTTCTGATTTTGAGATCAAAATCGGCTTTTGCAACTTTGTGAACATAAATTGATTTATTGTCGCAAACTTATACATAAACTGCACTCCTTAAGTTTAAATATTTTCTCAAGGATATTCAAGAATATCCCTCCTAAATGGCTATGTAAATTACTGGCTCTTTGATACTCTATGTAGAATTTATCCAACCTAGGCCACAGTTAGTAAATTGTTTGCTTTACTGTATAGAAAACAAATGACAAAAACCTATAATAATACCACCAGAAGTATTGTCCCATGACGAGCAAAATGCTCCCTTCATGGTCATTTTGTGTAGCAATTTGCCAGCAGCATTCCTATATGAGAAACAGCTATGGAAAATCACGGTATTAGCCGTTTAATTATATACACTTTCCTCAGTAATTTACCATAGTTATAACAACAACAACATCGATCACATATACAGTAATTATGCCCCCCCCCCCCCATCAAAGATGGCGGGGTGTATTGGTTTAATGTCGGTCGGTTGGTAGACCACTTTCATTTCCGTCTAATGGCCAAGTTCGATAATCAGCCAAATCGCTCCAGGAATTGTTGAGTTACGGCCCTGGAATTATCTAAAATTAGCCTTTTTAGCAGTATCCGCTATCTAAGTCAAACAGTTTTGATCTTATCTTCACTAAACTTGCTGAAAATGTTTGTGGGCATAATTTCTTGGCCAAGTTCGATAATCAGCCAAATCGCCCCAGAATTTGTGGAGTAATGACCCTGGAATTATCTTAAATTGGCAGTTTTAGCGTTACACTCTCTAAGTCCAACAGTTTTCATCTAATCTTCACCAAAGTTGATGAAAATATTTTAGGTTATAGTATCAATGCCAAGTTTGATGATCAACCAAAACAACCCAGGAACTGCAGAGTTACGTGGAGTTGATTCATCTAAGATTGTCCTTCTAAGCAGTTTTCACTCCCTATGTCCAACAGTTCTCATCCGATCACTACCAAACGTGATATTTAAAAGATTGCTTATAACCTAGAGGGGGCATAACTGTTTTACAAACAGCTCTCATTATTAACTGTGGTGTGTTGATTTTATCCACCACCTTTTCTTGTCTCTAATAGCCATTATTTAACGTATATGATCGTGTTCTTCAGTTTCATCGTAATCAGTTATACTATTCATTGTTAATTACTTATCTGTAAAGAAATTCACAACTATATGTGCGGTTTTAGAAATATTACACTTCCAAAATTTGAACATTGAAAATATTTAAGATGTTTTCTGTAATATGGCCCCTGATTAACAAAATAAACCATTTATTTTGTTTGAGGTTTGTTCACTAGTCAATTTACCTTGTTCTTTTTGAAATACAATGAATTGAATTCCTTTCAGTGTCAATTATGCTTCACCACCCATTCAAGACCGGAACATTCATGCCAAAATTAAATTATGTTATTTGTGTACCTTTGATTTAAAGGGGCGTATCGAAAGTATTGCATTGTGTATAGACATAGAGCTGAACTTAGTAATCTCAAACTCGCATAAAAAATAAAGTTCAGGTTATCTAAAACATAATTGTAAACTTGTTTCCTTCTTAATTTATATGAAATGAATATTGTTATCTGAAGTCTTAACTTGAAGAGGTTTTCTGTCCTTACAAGTATTTTCACACTTATTTCTGTTTATCTCAAAGTGTTGATGCCAGTGACAATATCAAGCTAGGACCAAGTTTCTCTCAGATCGCAAACATCTCGACACATATTTAAATGAGCGTTTGTGAACTTGAATAATTTTCCCAGTATATGCATACAGGATCACAATGTTGTATTTCAATTTCGTGAACATTTAGACTAAATACTTATAAAAGGTCTCTTTTTGGATATGTCAAAGTGCTGATATCTCAAAGTCGTTTGTATTATTAGTTAAACAATTAAAAAAAAACAATTCAGGATTTCTGGCAGATGTCCCATGATTACACTCCTCAAGCTGAACAGTTGCCTATTGTTAACATTGAAGGGTAATTTACAAAGTTCAGTCAATTTAAACGTAACTTTGCTATGGTAAATGTGTTTTAAAATTTTAAAATTCCTACTTTTTGACGAGAAATATATACTTTTTCCTACTTTTTTCCTACTTTTCTTTAAAGAAACTTCCTATATTTTTCCTACTTTTTCACTGAGGGCGAGTTGACAGCCTGTAATTTCCAGTTATGAGCTCCCTACTCGAAAGTTGCATGGGCTCAAGTTTCATTTTCAATTTACATGCCAGTGTTTATAGGCTGTGTAACCATAACCTTAGGCAAATCAGCCGTTAATATCGTATATTCGATAGGCAACATTCCATAGAATACACTCGCTGACTGACCTGCGCCTATTCATTGTATACACGTAAACAGCACTGAATCGTCTAACAAGCATCCAGTGAACCATGGGCAATAAGATTAATAATGAATGGAGAATTACTTATATTTATAAACTTACCATGTATGTTTATTTGAATAACTGTTGGTAAATCTATTTATTAAGAATTATTTAGAATTGCATTTTATCTTTTCTTCTCCTGTAGAGGCTATTCAATGTACAAATAGATTTTGCATCTTTCTATAAATAGACACTGGCGGAGGCTTTGGACATATGTAAATCAGTTTGATTTAAATTTGGTATTTTTACTTTCTGTGCGTTTAATGAATGCATTAAAGCTATAATAGTTATACACAAAAACGCTCGAGATGTGTTTTCACAAAGGAATATAAACCTTATTCGCAACTATTAAATCTAACTTAACGCTTTTGTGATCACAAATGAAGTAAAATCATTATATTTAATTGTGATGAATGTTCCCTGACATGTGTTTTTATTTGGAACACATAGTATAAATGCTTAATCCATAACAAATATTTTTGATGCTGATATATTCCTTCTCTTCCTTATTTTCTTGGAAACAAGGTAACTTCTAGTAAATTTTGATTTGACTGACAACTACTGTATAAATTATTTAGAATAAAAAAATCGCAGATGGAAAATATGAAGCGGTAAGATCAGTCAATTGTACGGACATTACATAATTAAATGTATCTTTAACATATGGACTTTTCATAGTTTCCCGGCACCTTATGATGCTCTGCATCATTGTTTTTCTTGTGAAATACTGATGTTTCTACCAAATTCTTGTGTAGAGGCAATACAATCTACAAATAGACATCGTTTTTATAAGACTATGAATAAATGCATTGTATACTAAAATAATTTAATCATACAAACTCTTCAAATATATATAAGGGGTGTCATGGGAAAACCGGGCTTAGTGCAAGTGCCTAAAGTGTCGTCCCGGATCAGCCTGTGCAGTCCGCACAGGCTAATACAGAAAGGCACTTTCCGCCTACAGTGGATTTATGTTTAGAAGAGACTTCATAGAAACAGAAAATACCATAAAAGCGGAAAGTGGTGTCCCAGATCAGGCTGTGCGGACTGCACAGTTCACACGGGCTGGGAACGGATTTAAAACATGGCATAGTTCATCAGTTCATTGCTTTGACATGAAATAATTATATTCTTTTTATTTATTCTAAATATAGAAACATTTCCTACTACTGTTTTAGGAGCTAGCCACATGAAAAAATGAGTTTGCTATTTGATGATGAAAAATGACTTATTTATTTTATTTTAAATAATATTGAAAAATAATTTTATTTTATTTTAAATAATATCGAAAAATAATGTTAAATGCATATAGAATAAGGATCTATGAAGAAATGAGCCTGTTCGTTTATAAACCAAATCAACGTAATGCATCAGTTTTAAATATTCATGTTGGATTTACATTATTTACAAACATTTACAACATATGCCAAATATCTTTTTAGCTCACCTGAGCATAACGTGCTCATGGTGAGCTTTTAGGATCGCCTTTTGTCCATCGTGCATCGTCCGTCGTGCGTTGTGTGTCAACATATTCATTCAAAGAACATCTAAACTGCTGGACAGATTTTCACCAAACTTCACAGGAATGATCCTTGGGTGACCCTCTTTCAAATTGTTCCGGTCCGCTGCATATGTAGGTCACAAGAGCTAAATATAGATTTAAAAACTGAAAACTTTAAAAATCTTCTCTGAAACCACAAGGCTTGGAGCTTTCATATTTGATATGTGACGTGCTGTAGTGGTCCTCTACAAAGATTGTTCAAACTATGCCCCTGGTGCCATAACTCGCCCCGCCCCGGGGATCTCATGGTTTATATTAACTTGTATAGCGAAATGACTTTTATTATCTTCTTCTCTGAAACCGCAAGGCCTAGAGTTTCATATTTGGTATGTAACATTGTATAGTGGTCTTCTACAAAGATTGTTTAAATGATGCCCCTGGGGTCAAAACTGGCCACACCCCAGGGGTCACATTGTTTACATAGACTTGAATAGCAAAGTGACTTTAAAAATCTTTTCCTCTGAAAGCACAGTTCCCAGAGGTTTCATATTTGGTATGTAACATTGTATAGTGGTCCTCTACAAATGATGCCCCTGGGATGAAAACTGGCCTCACCCCGGGGGTCACATGGTTTATATGGACTTGAATAGCAAATGACTTTTAAAATCTTTTTCTGTGAAACTGCAAGGCCTAGAGGTTTCATATTGGAATGGTACATTGTATCGTGGTCCTCTACAAAGATTGTTCAAATGATGCCCCTGGGGTGAAAACTGGCCACACCCTGGGGGTCACATGGTTCATATAGACTTAAATAGCAAAATGACTTTAAACATCTTCTCTGAAACCGCAAGGCCCAGAGGTTTCATATTTGGTATGTAACATTGTATAGTGGTCCTCTACAAAGATTGTTCAAATGGTGCCCCTGGAATGAAAACTGGCCACACCCCGGGGGTCACATGGTTTATATAGACTTAAATAGCAAAATGACTTTAAAAATCTTCCCTGAAACCGCAAGGCCTAGAGGTTTCATATTTGGTATTTAACATTGTATAGGGGTCCTCTACAAAGATTGTTCAAATGATGCCCCTGGGGTCAGAACTGGCCACATCCCGAGTTAACATGGTTTAAATAGACTTGAATATCAAAATGACTTTAAAAATCTTTTCCTCTGAAACCTCAAAGCCCAGAGGTTTCATATTTGGTATGTAACATTGTATAGTGGTCCTCTACAAAGATTGTTCAAATGGTGCCCCTGGAATGAAAACTGGCCACACCCCGGGGGTCGCATGGTTTATATAGACTTAAATAGCAAAATGACTTTTAAAATCTTCTCCTCTGAAACCGCAAGGCCCAGAGGTTTCCTATTTGGCATGTAACATTGTATAGTAGTCCTCTACAAAGATTGTGCAAATGATGCCCCTGGGGCAAAAACTGGCCACACCCCGTGGCTCACGTGGTTTATATAGACTTAAATAGCAAAATGATTTTTAAAATCTTCTTCTCTGAAATTGCAAGGCTTCATATTTGGTATGTAACTTTGTATAGTGGTCCTCTACGTAGATTGTTCAAGTGATGCCCCTCGGGTCAAAACTGGCCACACCCCGGGGATCACATGGTTTATATAGACTTAAATAGCAAAATGACTTTAAAAATTTTCTCCTCTGAACCTTCAAGGCCTAGAGGTTTTATATTTGGTATGTAACATCGTGTAGTGGTCCTCTATAAAGATAGTTCAAATGATGCCCCTGGGGTCAAAGCTGGGCACACGCAGGGGCTCATATGGTTAACATGGACGTAAATGGCAAAATGATTTAAAAATTCTTCTCTGAAACCACACCAGAGGTTTCGTATTTGGTTAAAACATTATATTGAGACCTGGATTGGGATTGCATCTGGGATAGGTGGCGTCAAGGTCACTGTTACTTAAAATAGAAAAACTGTTTCCGCTCATTAACTTCAGAATGCATTGAGATATTTTAAAGAAAATTAATACATAGTTACCTTATATTGACACCTTGCATGGGATTGCATATGGGGTGGGAGGGTATTTAATACAGTATATAATAAGTTTTTATTCCCCCAGCATCTTGATGCAGAAGGCATAATATAGTGATCAGTCCGTCCTATCATCTTTCCGTCCTAACCGTCTGTGACAAGGTTAAGTAGATTTTACCGTTTCATCTAGCACCAACACTGCTTACTACAACATTTTGATACTTACACAGTTGCTGCTTATGACCATTCCCTATCCATCCATATCATCCAACCTCACTTTGACCTTGACCTAATTTGGACTTATAATAATTCAAAAGTACCATTTCTTGGTTAACTAGATTAAACCGTTTCGTCTAGCACCAACACCGCTTACTATAACACTTGGATATTTACACAGTTGTTACTTATGACCGTTCCAAATCCACCCATATCACCCAACCTTTATTTGACCTTGACCTAAATTGGTCTAAGAAATGGGCTATCCAGCACCAAACGGAGGCATGTGGTTTTATCAAACACAGGATCTTGTTTTTGTTTACAGTTTTTAAAATATCAACAATTTATTGTGGTTACAATCGATAGTTATTTGTGTATACATGTACAGTGAAATCACGATTATGCAAATTGGGATTATATGATATGATGACGTACTACGAACAACAGCTGCAGTCCTGTCGTTTTGCCATCTTTATTCAATGTGAAAAAAGATCTTTTAATCACGTTTATACCCGAAATGCAATTATACAAGCAATTATCAGGGTCAGATGACAATTAAATATGTGTGACAAAGATGCGATTATACGAATCACTGACAAGGGGATGTTTTGACACCTCTTCGAGTGACAGCCACCATCCTGTGTTTCGCATAATACAGCATGGAAGTTGAGAACACTGTGCTACAAATTTATCTGATAGGGCATTGCGTAATTTAGGCAAAATCTCACACAAGCAAGATTATAATGTGTATATTGTTTATAAAATAAAAAAAAATTGAAGAAATATTTAAATTCAACGTGATATTATAGTTATTATGTTTTAATACACAGTAATCCTTTATTATGATTATGAGTCCAATTATGCAGCAATACTGAAATTATAGAACAATGTTCGATTTTTTTTTAAGAAAGATGCGATTATATGGAAAAATTTGATTATACGAGTCATCACAGCGGTCCGGTGACTTTTAGTATAATCACGATTCTACTATAATTCTCATAATGCTCTGACTTGATCCATGAGTGAGCATCTGTGAAATAATTGTGGTCCTACACAGTCTGTCAAAGTTTTAATTCGGTAAAAATATAAAGCATAAGCAGGAATTCACTCTCTCATATGCATTATTGTATATTTGAGACTTCTTCCTTGTCCATCTATAATTGTTCTTCGTGTTCCGCATGCTTTAAAATAGAAAATCCCTCCATGTTTGTTGCATCTACTGCAAACATGTTTGCAGTATATGCATCTTTTTCTGGATCTAAAGAAAACATAAAGGCTTAATTTTTTAGTATTTATAGGTATTAAATGTGAAAGTAAAGTTCATAATTAATATGAGAGTCAAGTGTATTGTACTGGATTGTGATTACCTCCATCAGTCTAAATTGTGTTGGCCATTCACGTATTTTACTCTTCTATTGCATTGAATGTGCATTATTTGTTGAAAATGATTATACTTGGTGGTTCAGTTATAGATATCGAAACCTGCAGAAGGTAAAATAACATAAAACACTTCTAAGTATAAGTGCAAAAGAAGATATTTAGTTGCAAAGCATATCATATCATTTATATTGTAATGTGCAAGCAATTGTAAATGTACAAAAGCACAATCACACATCTATTAACATATTTCTCTTTAGCATATCATCAGTGCTACTTAGATCCGCTCAGTTGATAGAAAATGCGAAAAAGTTTAGTGGAAATAATATGCCTTATAACGTTCTGTGGCCAAATTAAATTATGATGTTTGAAAACTGATCAATAGACACTACAAATTTTGAATAGTTAACAAAAATGAGATTGCCCTCCTCAATGAATTCCTTTGCATAAAATAGTCCTGATCAAATAACCAAAAGCTTCGTTTTTCTTTTTTTTTATGTACACCTGAAGTTAAAATAGTTTTAATAGGGTATTTAAGAAGATACCCCAGCAGTTAAACCCACTCAAAATGGCAATTTGCACTACTGATCAATATAATGTACCATTCTTATCATTCTGTTCTTTCGTAAATACGACCTATTGAAATGCCTTTATATGCATTGTTCTTCACGAGACACTCAAGACCTAAACCATTCATGTTGAAATCAATGAAAGCCTTTATTGAAATTGTTGTAATGGGTGTAATACTAGAACTAATTCAATTCAATGCAGGTATGACATCAAAATCTGTATTGGACATATTGATCAAAGGTGCTGGGTTTAAAGCATATTAATAATCTAACTTTTTAGGCAATTCCAAAATGTCTCGCAATTACAAGATTTTATGACAAATTTTTAAAGGGACTGCACTACAGATGGTCTAATCGTAAAAACTAAATATACAATTTTTCTTAATTATATAGAATACATTAAAAAAATTAGGCACATATGTTTTAATTTACCTGAAACACAATGGTTTTATATAGTTTTGTCTTTATCGTTCTAACTCACTGAGTGATTTTAAAATAGTGCTGTTTATATTTAGGTTATTACATGACAGTTAAATGTTGTCAAGTCGCGCATACGCATATTTTTATCAGGTGCTTGTATTGGGGAAAGCAGCAGTATTTATAAATCGGGAATTCCGGGTTCAAGGAAATTTTTTCAATAAATTATACAGTTTATGACAGTATTTGATCGTGTTCTATACAAAAAATGATGGTTTTACAAATGTTTTTACTGTTTAGACATAACTACAAAAACAGCACATTTTTATGCCTATCTGGAGTGCAGTATCTTTAATTATAAGATCCACTAAAGATAAACAATAATAATAACTTATAAAACCAATAAGGTGGTATTTTATTTTTATGCCCTAATTTTCAGAGTGGTGGTGTATAGACTTGCCCTTGTCCGTCGGATTTTTGTGTCACGCATAACTCAAAAAGTGTTACTGCTAGAGCAATGAAACTTTATATACTTATTGATCAGCATATGAACTTGTGCACCTGAGTATTTTGGTGAATTTTTTCTGACGTCAGTGGAGTTATGGCCCTTTTATAGCAAAAAAAATACATTTTTGGACTTGTGTCGCATGTTACTTGAAAAGTATAACTGCTAGTGATGAAACTTAATAAACATGTTCATCAGCATGTAAACTTGTGCACCTGGGTATTTTGGTGCATTTTTTTCGACATCAGTGGAGTTTTGTGACAACCAGCGGAATCTGTGGGGCATCCGTGTTCTACGGACACATGTCTAGTTTATAGTATGTAAGAATCTTTGGAAACCATGAACTGTACATGACTGAATCATGGTACCATGGCGTGACCTGAAAAATATATGTGCTATTTATATTTATCCATAATTTGGTAGTCCTTGAGGGGTATTGAGATGGAAAAAATATCATACTGCATTTAAAGCATTTCAGCCATACTGTCTATTGAGTATGCAGATATTTTGGTTAAAACCATTATTATACCCCACAAACGAAGTTTAGGGGGGGGGGGGTATATAGGAGTGAGCTTGTCCATCGGTCTGTTGGTTTTTCGTTTCCGGATGATAACTCAAGAAAGGCTTGACGTATTCAAATAATTTTTGGTACACGTGTAACATCATAGAATACGGGTCAAGTTCGATGTTGCTTACAAATCACTAAATTTTGACAGAGTTATGGCCCTTTATTTGACTTAAATTCCCTAAAAACATACTTTCCTGACTATAACTCAACAATGGCTTGACATATTTAAATAATTATTGGTACACATGTGTAGCATCATAAAATACAGGTCAAGTTCGACTTTGGTTACAACCACTAAATTTTGACACAGTTATGGCCTCTTTTGGACTTAAATTCCCCCAAAACATGGACAATAGCTCATGAAAGGCTTCACATGTTTAAATTATTTTTGGTACATAGGTGTATTATCATAAAATACAGGTAAAGTTCAACTTTGGTTACAAACCACTAAATGTTGACAAATTTATGGCATGTATCGAAATTAAATTTTTGCAAATGTATCAAAATTAAATTTTTGCAAATACACTGTTGACCATTCACAAATATAAGCATTCTCTCTCTGTCCATTTCTTTCGAATGAATGCCAAAGTTTTGTGACAAAGCCATATTGTGGGGTATATGCAATTCTAGTTGTCTCAGTTGTTGAGTAAAAGCAGTACTCAATACAATTCTCTCATTGGGAGAGGACTGGGGTTAATTATTATCCCGCTCTTCAAAGAAGTGGGGGTATCTTGCTTTGCACCTGTCCGTCGGTCGGTTGGTCGGTCGCTCGGATGGTCGGTCGGTCCGTAGACCATTTTGTTTCCGCACAATATCTAGAGAACTCTTTGACCTACAATCGTGAAAGTTATATGCTGGTTACTTGGGAGGAAAGGAAGACGCCTATACATTTTTAGGTCAACAGGTCAAAGGTCAAGGTCACTGTTGGTAAAAATAGAAAAACGGTTTCCGCGCAATAACTTGTGATCATCTAGATATTTTAATGAAACTTTATACATAGATACCTTATATCGAGTCCTCGCTTGGAATAGCATAAGGGGTTGAGTGGGGTCATGGTCGCCATTACTAAAAATTGAAAAACGGTTTCCGCTTAATAACTTGGGAACGCATAGAGATATTTTAATGAAACTTCATACTAAGATACCTTATATTGAGACCTCGCTTGGGATTGCATATGGGGTGGGTTGGGTCAAGGTCACTATAACTAAAAATGAAAAAAAGGTTTCTGCTCCATAACTTGAGAATGCATCGAGATATTGTAATGAAACTTCATATATATATATATATATATATATATACCTTATATCGAAGCCTTGCTTGAGATTGCATATGGGGTGGGTGGGGTCAAGGTCACCATTACTAAAAATGTAAAAACGGTTTCCGCTGAATAACTTGAGAACGCATCAAGATATTTTAATGAAACTCCATACATAGATACTGTATATCGAGACCTCGCTTGGGATTGCATATTAAAAAAATTCTTAACAATCGCACATATTCACAACTTGGCTGCAAGTTGGGGGGCATACATGTTTTACAAACATCACTTGTTTGAATAAGAACTGGAAAGTGTAATCATAGTGTAATGATGTGCCATTTGTCACTGCAGCATAGTATCGTGTTGCTGATTTCTGTCATGCAAAGAATTTAACAAAACCTGTCAAAAGCCTACTTAAAACAAATCAGTAGCAACATATTGTTTGGAAATAAGAGCCTTTCAGTGTAGTCAAAATAGTTGGGTTATTTTGTAATCCTAGTTGGCACTTGAGTGCTTTTAGTGCATATATAATGACATGCTGTTATACATATATTTTGTGTGTATTCAGATACCTTTGAAAGTCTGAACAGATGATGAATGATTTATGGTCCAATTATTCTTATTACTGAGGGGGAGTTTTATCTAAGTGTTATCATAATTACATACAAAATCGACAACACCTTGAATGATACCATTGTGCTTTCATGTCGGTGCTATTAGGTCGATTCTTACGATGGCCACTAGCTTTACTAATGAACAATTCATAACAAAAGCAGATAATAATAAGTGGTTGCATATTTGTTAGGTATTTGCTTTGAAATAATAATCATTGGAAACTAAGTGGCAAACCAAGATTTATTGTGTGAGCATTGGAAATTTCATTATTTTCATGTCATGTTGCAGAATTGTCCTTCACTTGTAGCAAATTGAATATAATTTAGTCTAAGTTTCTTCAATTTGGCTATAAAATTCTTCATATTTTGTTAGTTTACAAAAATATGTTTTACATACTATGTTGTGGAAAAATTTAATATGTACCAACTGAAACACTTCAAATAGCCGAGTGCGCTGTCCTCTGACAGCTCTTGTTTGTGGACAAATTCAGTAATTTATGGAGAGTACTGGTCCTCCTTTATTGCATAGAAGAACTTCTGTCATAAATATGATTTAGGCAGACCCTTACACTGTGATGGTGTACAAAGGATTACAAATCAATTAAATTCAATTGCCTTGCTTGGATGGAAGCTTTGATCTAGTCTGATAATACAGACTCTTATAGTACCACCATATATTGTAACGGTATAATGTATAGTGCCTTTTAGATGGTTAAATGAATATTTATGTAACATAATTATTAATGTTAAGCATAATTAGACGGTGTGTCACTCACAAAAACCAGGTCCCTATGTCCAAGTTCAAGGTCACACTTAAAGGTCAAAGGTCAAATATGAGAATTATAACCCACAGACCCTGTCCGAAACATAATTTTGCCCAGCATGGAAGGAATTTCAAATAAGTTAGGCCAAGTGTTAAGCATGGTGCGACGGTGTGTCGTGCACAAGAACCAGTTCCCTAGGACCAAGGTCAAGTCTCACTTAAAGGTCAAATATAAGAATCTAAGCCATAGATACTGTCCGGAGCATAATTTTGTCCAGCAGAGAAGGGTTTTGAAATAACTTGACTGAAGTGCTAAGCCTAGAGATGGTTTGTCGCATGCAAAAACCAGGTCCCTTGGTCCAAAGTCAAGATCACTCTTAAAGGTCAAGTATCAAATACAAGAACTTAAGCCATATACCCTGTCTGGAGCATAATGTTGTCCAGCAGGGAAGGATTTTCAAATAACTTGGCATAAGTGATAAGTATTGTGCACCGGTGTGTGGCGTGTAAGAATCGGATGCCTTGGTCCAAGGACAAGGTCACACTTAAAATTCAAAATTCAAAGATCAAGTGAATGTATATATGTTAAGATTCTTGTCCAGGCTATAACTTTGTCCAGCATTGAAAAATTGTCAAATAACTTTGATGACCATTATAAGACGGTGTGTCACGTGCAACAACTAGGCCCGGGGTCATGGTTACATGTAAAGGTCAAAGGTCAAATATAAGAATTAATACCATGGACTCTGTCGGAGCATTAGTTTGTTCAGCATTCAAGAACTTTTTTAATTACTTGACAGAACTGATAAGCATAATGAGACAGCATATGGCGTGCAACAACTAGGTCCTTAGGTCCAAAGTCATGGTCACACTTAAAGGTCAAATATAAGAGTTTAAGCAATTGACTTTGACAAAAGTATAATTTTGCCCAGCATGGAAGAATTTTCAAATTACTTGGCAGAAGTGATAATCATTATTAAACGGCAGGTGGCGTTTAAGAACCAGGTCTGTAGCTGAAACTTCAAGGTCAATATTTAAGTCCAAAGGTCAAATAATTGTTTAGAGCATCATATTGTAATGCATGCTGGGATTTTCAGTTATATTGACAGAAATGATCACCATCACCAGATGGTGTGTTGCATGCAAGAACCAGACTTGTAAGGTTATTTAATTACTTTCCTTTTATTTATGAGTGTGCAAAGCATAATTCAAAAATGATAAAAGGAATTTTGTTTATTCTGCACAGAATGATTTATGATAGCAGGTGTAAGTAAAGCTTACAAGAACCATAACTCATAATTGCACAACAATTTTGAATACTACCCTTTGTTGATTTTTTGTCAGGACTAAAACTATTTTGTGAAAACTCAACTTACTTCACAGAAAAAGAGAATACATGAGCAGAAAGTACAGTATGAAAGGACAATTCTCCTTTTGCAAAATGATTTGTATGCATACAGACAAAGCAGAGAACAGATATATTCCAGACATTGCTCCAATCTGTGAACTTTGTAGACCCTAACAAAGCAGAGCCCATCTCCAATTAAACCATGAGGTCGTTATCCCGAGTTGTTTAATAGCCAAAAATTGGAACAACAAAGAGTTGTTTATTGGTCAATAAACAACGAAAACGCACAAATTATTTTGATTTGATTTGATATTAACATGATTTGACACATATTTTTGCAATTGTAATGAGAACTATTTTACTATTCTCCGCTCAGAATCGGAACTTCTTTTGGCGTTGTTTATTGGGAAGTTAAACCACTATTATTTTGTTCTGTGTCTACAGGAAAAATAGTGGGTATCATGTTAGAATTGTGAATAATTAATAAAGAAACATTGCTAAATGTGATGGCCTTATTTCTTCAAACAATTGACAAAACCCAATTGACAAAACTAATTTAATAATATAAACACTGGTCATCGATGACACATTTGCAGGCGCAGGAACATTAGTAGTAGACATAAAATAACAAAATTCTAATTGTATTCAGAATTCACGTTAACATATATGTCAATATACATGTGGTATTTCAAAAGAAAAAAAAACATACATTGAAGCAAAACCATGCTGCCAAAAAAAAATTCACCACTATAGCATAATTAGTAAAATATTGTTTATAAAAATTGTATGTTTGTATGAACTCATTGATTTATATGTTCACCATATCTTCCAGTATGTCATTGCCAGGCTGTGGAGACCCAGGAAGAGGCTGTGGACACGATCTTCCCAGTAACAGGCCGACTGTTTAACAGGCCTGGTAACTTAGTTTAGTGTTATAGAACTCAATGTTTAACTGCATTTACTGTCAGCATATGAACTCTATATTGTCTTGACAAACATACAGAGTAACATCAAATGTAGACTATTATGGGTAATAAATATGTGTGCAATAGCAACCTTTTGAAGTAGTGCCATAAATGTTTATGCAAACAGTATTTATCTCTGTTTAAAAACCTATGCCGACATATTTGATAATGTTTGATTATCTACCTGCCAAAATCACCCTTGTGTTGCTTTACAAGTACAGGTGACCTGTTGAGTACTTGCATTTTAAGCTCAACTATTCACCAAATACTTCGAGCTACACGACTCACCTGTTTGTCCGCATCGCCATAATGCTCGGGTTAAGGCTTCTGTAACTGTAACTACTACAGATATGACTTAGAAAAGTCAGGTTAAGGTTTGCGTGCGAGAGAAAAATCAGGTTAAGGATTGCGTGTAAGAAGTACATATCTCTGTAACTACTTCAGATATTCAAAAGAAACTTCACACATGTCTTTGAGGTCATTGCGTAAAGTCACTGACCAAGGCCCATAAGTCTGACCTGCAATTTAGCAGAATTATGTCCCTTTTTGTACTTAAATATTCAGGTTGAAGTTTGCGTGGCACCAACTCCATATCTCTATAACTACTACAGATATTCAATTGAAACTTCACACATGTCTTTAGTTTAGTTTAAACCTATTTATTTTAGCTTGATTGCATCGAAAGCCTTGGCTTATAAAGACATTCTTGAGTGGGTTTCCTGGGCAGAACCAGTACTTGGTGTCTTTGGAAAGATCTTGAGAAAGCTCCCTGAGTGGGGATCGATCCCGGGACCTCCGGTCGCAAGGCGGACACCATATCCACTACACCATTGAGACTTCATATGTCTTTGGGGTCATTATGTAAGGTCACGGACCAAGGCCCATAACTCTGACCAGAAATTTAGCAGAAATATGCCCCTTTTTGTACTTATGAATTCAGGTTAAAGTTGGCGTGCAACAACTCTATATCTCTACAACTACTACAGATATTCAATTGAAGCTTTACACATGTCTTCAGGGTCATTGTATAAGGTCACTGAACAAGGCCCATAGCTCTGACCTACAATTTAGTAGGATTATCTCTATATCTGCTACAGATACGCAACTAAACATCACACGTGTCTTCAAGGTCATTATATAAGGTCACTGACCAAGACTTATATCGAGGGTTGAGCGTGAAACTATTGTATCTGCTTAAAATGTGTATATCAGATACCATAGTTTCACGCACAACCTCGATATCTGTGACCAGCATTTTAGGATAAATATGCCTCTTTTTTTGTAGTGATAAAGGCTGATAACTCTTGTTAATATAAAGCTTGATTAGGTCTTCACTTATAATTATTAACACAACATCCACATGAGTGCCAATATTATTTAGTTGTATTTACACACATACAGGAACAGATGGGCCTGGCAGTGATGTACAGAAATAGATTGGTCAGCCAGGGAATAAACAGCTGGAATGGAACTTGAGCCAGACACAGGACCTGTACCGACAGAAGTGACCATGGTTGCGATAGTTATCAAGTTGAGGATTGCAACCTGAGGTCTTGTCAAGGTAAGATGACATGGAGATAAACAACAACAGTTGCTAAAGCAGTGACACGCAGCCTAAATGTAGTGTGGTTGCACCCAACAGATTTTTAGCTCACCTGATCTCGAACTGAGAGATATTGTGGTCAGTCATCCTCCGGCGTCTGTCGTTAATTAAGAAATAATTTTGCATTTAGAGTTGTTTATCGGCTAATAAACAGCGATTTTATGTTCTGATGCGTATGAATTAAACCACAAGGCTGTTAGTGTTTATTAGCCGATTAACAACGATAATGCCAAAAAAAATTCAATTGTAACATGACCTAGCACAATTGTTTTTGCAGTTACAATGCAATCTATATTTTACAGTTTCTAAACTAATTTTGGGTTGTTTATTGGTAGTTTAACAACGGTGAATTCTTTTCTTTGTCTATAGAAAAATTCTGCATGTTACATGTTAGAATTGTCATTTATTGTGAACATTTTGCTTTAAACTTGTTCTCTGAAACGCTATAAGGAAGTTGAAAAACTTGAAAAAAAAATGGGCATATATGTTCAGATTATTTCCAATAAAGTTGATCTTTACAGAAAAACTATGTAAAAAGGTAAATATAAACAAATATTTTTAAAGCAGTTGCTGCCTCACTTTGTATTTGAAGTTTGATTGTGACTCTTCACATAATCAGTTGGAACCCACATTTGATACTGACAGTGTGTCCTTAATGTGGGTCAGACAATTAAAGTGTTTTAGGACAGGAGTTGTCTCCCTTTGGTTTTAATTATTGGAGATGGCATCATATTACAAGAATTAAGCAGGGAAATTGTTTTAAAAATGACTAAAGAGAAAAAGATCAAATCAGTTTGCTATTTCGGCAAAAGAAAATGACAACTGTGATAAAATAGTCAGTGTGGTAAATCTCTTAAATAATAAACACTATAGACATTGATCAGTACACGTTTAAACCAACTGCATTTGGTCTGTGTGATAAAAACTTGTTCAATGTAACCTGATATTCAGCTACAAAACCTTTGTCGCAGTGCAATATTTAAATTAATCCAATAATCACGTGACCTAATACTCACGTGACAGTTTACATAGTTACACTGTTTACTGGTACATGTATCAGACCACTGAGCGTCATTTGAAGGTTATCTTGGTTTCTGTTCAGTTGGAAGTTTTTATTGCTTGACTATAATTGCCACTACATTTAATGTGTGCTTTCTGGAATATTTATTTATTTAAACAGAGACACTGTGACATTAATATTTCAATTTAATTTAAGTTGTCAAGTTTTGTTTGCTGAAAGTCAATAAGCAAAATGGCGACATTTTCTATGTCTACTGTTGCTAAAGGGTCAGATGAATTTAAAGATTTTTGTTGTTCTACCTGCGAAGAGCAGTCTATTGAAGTACTCGCAGAATTTTACTGTAAAACATGTTCAGAGTTTTACTGTGGAAAATGTATTCATCATCATGGTCAGTTGTATAAAAAGCATTCCCCTTATGGAAGGGGAGATATGAACAAATGGCCTGTTTCAAAGAAGGTGGAGGATTTTCTGTTGAAATGTGAAGTTCACAAAGATAAAAAATTGGAAATTTTCTGTGAAGACCATGGACAGCTGTGCTGCTCAAATTGTATTCTACTTAATCACAGGTATCTTAAGACATTTTTGTTAAAATGATTGTTAAGATAACAATAATCCTTATTATTAGACAATTTACTTTTTAGACTAATCTGATTTAGTCTGTTTATTAATATAAACAAGAATTAAGTTGAGGACAAGAACATACATGTAACTATTGGCTTGAGAACCCCATATATTTATATATATCAGAAATGGTGCAGTTTTAAACTTCCAGTTTTTACCTGGATACCAATGTTTAACAGGTAAACTGACTACCTGAATGTTAACATTTTATAAAATCAATACATATCAAGGTTAGTACAGTTTGAGATTGACTTCAATACCACTCATCTTGATATCAGATATACATCAAGGGTTGAGTGTGAAACTATTTTGCAAACAAGGTAGCCTTTATTCAAATGCTGGCATATTCATTTTAAGCTAAACTGGCCGAAGGCCAACGAGCTTATGCCATGGTGGTTCTTTCATCGTGTGTGTGTGCGTCCATAGATTTTTCCTTTAAACAACATCTCCTCCGAAAACAGTTGCTGAAACTTCACACAGATGTTTCTTGGATTGTCCTCTATCAAAGTCACTCCAATCTTTCCAGTCCGCTGCAAAAAATGGCCACCAGAGCTTCAAATAGAAACATATTTAAATGACATCTCATCCTCAACCTCTTGGCGAATTTTCAAATAATTTAGAACAAAGTTCCTTGGGTGGTCCTCTACCAAAATTGCTCAAATGTTGATGCTCATTTGAAAAACAACATGGCCGCCAGGGGCGGGCCATTTTTTTCTTAAATGGCTGTATTGAAAACTTTGAAAATCTTTGTCTTAAACTATTGGTTGGATTTAGAAATAATTTTACTGTTCCTTGGGAGGTTATCTACAAAAGTTCCTCAAATTGTTAAGGTCTGTTGTAAAAACTATGGAGGCAGGGCATTTTTACCTTGTATGTTTTTATTGAAAAATTTGAAAATCTTGTTGGATTTCGAACTTCTTTGACAGAAATGTTCCTTGGGTGGTTTTCTACCAAAGTCGCTCAAATGGTTTAGGTCCTTAAACAAATGGCCGCCAACGGGCTGGCCAATTTTCCTAATAGAATTATATTTAAAATTTTGAAGATCTTTATGTTAGAAACCACTGGTTGGATTTTGAAGGAATTTCACAGAAATGTTCCTCACGTAGTTCTCTACCAAAACAAATTATTTTGATTTGGTTCAAAAACATGGCCGCCAGAGATTTGGGGCCTTTTTAGCTCGACTTTTCGAAGAAAAGGCAAGCTATTCTACTCGCCCCGGCGTCGGCATCCAAGCTTGGTTAAAGTTTTTTGGTAAGCTGGTTTCTCAGGAATGGCTTGAGGGATTTCATTCAAACTTATAACATTTATTCCCCACATTAAAATGAACCTATAGGCCAAGTTTGGTAACTCTAGTTTGAAATTTGTCAAACTTATGGGCCTTTTTACACTTAGAAATTTTACAGGTAACTATATGGACAGGTTAAAGATTTTTGGTAAGCTGGTTTCTCAGGAATGGCTTGAGGGATTTCATTCAAACTTATAACATTTATTCCCCACATTAAAATGAACCTATAGGCCAAGTTTGGTAACTCTAGTTTGAAATTTGTCAAAATTATGGGCCTTTTTACACTTAGAAATTTTACATGTAACTATATGGACAGGTTAAAGATTTTTGGTAAGCTGGTTTCTCAGGAATGGCAAGAGGGATTTCATTCAAATTTAGAACACTTATTCCCTATATTAAAATGAACTCATAAGCCAATTATGATAACTCTAGTTTGAAATTGTGAAAATTGTGGGCCCTTTTACACTTAGAAATGGACAGGTTAAAGTTTTTCAATAAGCTAGTTTCTCAATTTTTTGTTTCCGCTTCCTAACTTGAGAACTGATTAAGCTATTGTAATGAAACTTCAAACATAGATATCTTATAGCGAGACCTTGCTTGGGATTACATATGTTGTGGGTGGGGTCAAGGTCAAGGTCACTGTTACTAAAAATAGAATAAACAGTTTCCGCTCAATAACTTGAGAACGCACTGAGATATTTTAATGAAACTTAATACAAACATACCTTATATCGAGACCTCACTTGCGATTGCGTTTAGGGTCAAGGTCACTGTTACTAAAATAGAAAAACGGTTTCCGCTCAATAACTTGAGAACGCATTGAGATATTTTAATGAAACTTTATACATAGATACTTTATATAGAGACCTTGCTTGGGATTGCATATGGGGTGGGTGGGGTCAAGGTCACTGGTACTAAAAATAGAAAAATGGTAACCGCTCAATAACTTAAGAACACATTGAGATATTTTTATGAAACTTAGCGTATAGATACCTTATATCGAGACCTTTGCTTGGGATTGCATATGGGGTGGGTGGGGTCAAGTCACTGGTACTAAAAATAGAAAAATGGTAACCGCTCAATAACTTAAGAACACATTGAGATATTTTTATGAAACTTAGCGCATAGATACCTTATATCGAGACCTTTGCTTGGGATTGCATATGGGGTGGGTGTGGTTAAGGTCAAGTTTACCATTACTAAAAATTTTATTAATGTGCTGTCTTTAATGCATTTTGTTTGAAAAATTTGGTTTTCTTGGAATTTCCATGTTTCTTGTTTAAGAAAAAAATGCCAGTAACTCTGACAAGCACAAGAAAAGTCTAGCTAGCTGTCCTCCTACAGCTCTTGTTTTGTTATATGGCTTATCAGCAGGGTCCTTTTGCTTCTGACACTCCTTACTTTATAAGCAATTGGAGCAATACAGACACTCGTGTGCCTTCGTTATATTTTATGTGCCAAAGTACGCTTAAATATCCAGTAGAAGAATATATGAGGCACTTTGTGGGAAAACTGGCCTTAACGCATGTGCATAAAGTGTCATCCCGGATTAGCCTGTGCAGTCCGCACAGGCTTATCCGGGACGGCACTTTAAGCTTTTATGGTATTTTCTCTTTCAAGGAAGTCTCTTCTAAATATAAATCCACTATAGGCAGAAAGTGCCATCCCTGATTAGCCTGTTGCGGAATCCGCACAGGCTGATCCGGGACAACACTTTACGCACATGCATTAAGCCGGTTTTCCCATGACTCGCCACATGTTTTGAAATGGCCGATCTAAACCATCCATCTCATAAGCTTTGAACTTAGAATATGTGTAACAGTATTTTTTTTTATATTTAAGCAAAATTTGCCAAATTATTTTAAGCATTTTATTATAATATACTATATTTTGTTTCAGACAGTGCACCAAAGTGACGCTTGTATCTGAGTGTGTCAAAACCCACTCAACTGACCTGCAGCAGTTTGCAGTGAAGCTTCAAACAATTCAGGAACAAATGAACAATCTTCAAACAAATTGGGAGACCGGCATTAAGGCACTACAGGGTTCATATGATGAACAATTGCACAAAATACGAGAAACACGCAGGAAAATAAATGACAATTTAGACAATATTGAAAAAATCACTTTGAAGGAAATGAAAAATACACTCACAAGCCTGCAAGCTTCTCTCAAGACTGATGTGAACAACTGCAGTAGGCTTCGTGACGACTTGAAAATACTGCATGAAGCCATTCAGGACATAAGTGATATGAGCATGAAAGAACTCTCCTTTATAGCGAGCAAGAAATGTGTGGACAAAATACAACAGTCTGAAACATATTTGAAGGAGAACTCCGTTCAGGTTAAAAGTTCACTAACATTCCAGCCTAACAGTGACATTGAGCAGTACTTGTCCAAACTGTCAGGTCTGGGGAGGATCGTACGCAGTACCCAGCCATTGACAGTGCAGGGAAACCCAGACCAAGTATTGACGGTTAAAGGAAAGTCAGAGTATAATGTGAGCATACCAAGTGATTCATCAGCATGCTGGATCAGTGGCATATGTGTTCTCCCTGATGGCCAGATTCTTGTTGTAGACCACAATAATAACAAATTAAAGCTGCTGGACCAGCAGTACAGGGTGCTTACTCATTGTGATGTGTCTACTGATCCATGGGACATATGTCATATAACACACAGTGAAGTTGCTGTTACTGTGAATGATGATAACACACGTGAGATCCAGTTTATCTCTGTCAACAATGGGCAGCTGGTGAAGGGCAGGAAGCTTCAGTTACGACATCACTGTGTAGGTATCGCCCACCACCAGGGGGAGCTGTATGTCACTGATTGTACTGCACTGTACAAGTACACGCTGAGTGGGAAACTGGTCAGCAAGCTGTATGAGGATACATCAGATAGTGATACAGGTTAGAATCATGGCGGGTTCATCCGGATATTATTAGAAATATGTATCATAAAGTAATTGTAAGACTGCATAGTTGTAGAATGTACGTGTGTCAGTTTAAGTTTACAACAGCAGTTAAGAATGATTTTCAGTATTATTGATTTATATATATGAGTAATCATGTATTTTGACTGTCACTACATGGCATGTCTATAAATAGACACTGAGTGCTTTTCAATGACACACTCTGTGACCTGCTGTTTATATTTTGTTTTCAAGTAAATATACGTGCATTATTGTTTCATAATTCATCGTGTTTTCAAACGTTATATGAAGTAAATAAACTTTAAATTGTTGTAGTTGAAATTTGTTTAAATTAATAGATTTGTATTTGTAAAACTGTTTAAATAACAACTGGCTTTTGTTACTTGTGTAGAAGAACAAAAGAGAAGTTTTATTGCATGTTGTTTTGAAACATATTTCCTGTCGTAAAAGCTTAACTTCTGTTATTATAATGTACATGTACATGTTATAAATATGTCAGCCCGTGTCAGTTGTAGAATAACCCAGATGTCAGTAATCATGTATACACGTATAGAAAATCTATTAATACTGCATATGCCATAGTTGCATCAGCTGACACATTCATGTATACACGTATAGAAAATCTATTAATACTGCATATGCCATAGTTGCATCAGCTGACACATTCGTGTATACATGTATAGGAAATCTGTTATTACTGCATATGCCATAGTTGCATCAGCTGACACATTCGTGTATACGTGTATAGGAAATCTGTTATTACTGCGTATAGTTACACATTCATGCGTACACGTTCACTGTACCGTGTAATCGTTTCCATCTGCGTAATTGTGGTAGACTTCAATTCTAACTCACCAGTCAACGTGTCAAACTTTTAGGCAATAAACTGATACAGAACCTTCCTGTCACACTAAAATATTTATTATTATTGGATTTTATGCGGATCTTTAAGACGCGTAATTGTCTGTTTAACGACCCATTAATAATACGATGTCACTGCAGTTTGTGTATTAACATTATTAAACATTTAAAGTAATTTAATATCTCGATGTGACTCTGTTTTGCAGTACGGAGGTGTGCTGTGAGTCCCACTGGGGATCGTATATACATCACCAACCGCTCCCAGCACAAGTTCCTCACCCTGGCCAGGGATGGGTCTGTACTCTCTACATTGGAGGACCCTGAACTACGATACCCAGAGGCTGTACATGTGACACCTGCAGGCCAAGTGTTGGTCTGTGGATTGGGGTCCCACAATATCATACAGGTGGACAGGGAGGGCAGGAAGAAGCTGGCCACTCTGGCTACATACAGGGATGGAGTGTGGGGCCCATGGTCAGTCTGCTACAACAGGCACACAGCCTCCATCATTGTGGGACAAGATGACAACAACAACATCCTGGTGTTCAAAGTGCAATAGCTTACTGTTACATGTATCAGACATTTGTATAATAACAAATATGGTTATCTTAAAATGATCTTGTGTATTTATATTGAAACTTATGTAATGTGTAATGTATTATTTGTCAAATTTATGTATTGTGTATTGTGTTATGTTTCAAAACACAATTGTGGTTTAGGATCTACAATATGTTTGTGTAAACAATATTTTTATCTTAAAATGACAGTGTATTTTTGGACATTGTGAATTATATTCTGCCGTCTGTGTCTTACATAATTGCTGTTGCATTTTACACAACTTAACGAGTTAACATATACTGTATGCCAAAATGACAAAAACTATTTTTGTTTAGGAGTTAATGTTTGTACATAAATATACATGTACATGACACTCGCTATTTTTAGACTGACTGTCATTTCTACGTACATGTTAGAAATTTATTTGATCAGTTACTTGAAAACATGACACTGTATTGTTTAATAAATACTTGTATTTGAACTATTAAAAATTAAGAATAGCTGAGAATGTTTGCAGTGATTTGACAGCTTTAAAGATGGACCTTTGCTTATATATTAGTGTCGTTAATTTCCGCGTTTTCATTGTGATCGTGAATTTAGTGAAAACTTTACGACTAAAATATTAACCGGTATTACATGTAGCTATATGATTCATATTAATAATATTATATTCATTGTATATTGCCTTTTCTTATGTTTATGCATGTTTGTACATTCCTTTTCCTATGAATTTTCTGTTCTATATAAATTATGTATGTTTATCTTATATAAATTAAATTTAATCATTTACCTAATATGCATTGTTGACGTCATTATGTGATTATTGTTCTATTGTTATTTTTAGCTCACCTGAGCACAACCTGCTCATGGTGGGCTTTTGTGATTGCCTTTTGTTTGTCATGCGTCGTCCGTCGTGCGTCGTCAACAATTTCCTAGAGGCCACTATTATTGGCCAGTCTTCATGAAACTTGCCCAGAACATTTGTCCCAATTATATCTTAGCCAAGGTTGAGACTGGGTCATGTGGGGTCAAAAACTAGGTCACTAGGTCAAATTGAAGAAAAAGTTTGTGAACACATATTTTTTGCCCAATCAACATGAAACTTGCTCAGAACATTTGTTCTAATGATATCTTGGCCGAGTTCGAAAATGGCTCCGGTCCATTGAAAAACATGGCCACCAGGGGGTGGGGCAGTTTTCCTTATAGAGCTTTAGAAAAAGCTTGTGAACACTCTAGAAGTGACATTTTTTAACCAATCCTCACGAAACTTGCACAGAATATTCATTCTTATGATATCTCGGCCGAGTTGGAAAATGGTTCCGCTCCATTGAAAAACATGGCTGCCAGGGGGCGGGGCAGTTTTCCTTATATGGCTATAGAAAAAAGCTTGTGAATACTCCAGAAGTCACATTTTTTGCCCAATCAACATGAAACTTGCTCAGAACATTTTTTCTTATGATATCTCAGCCGAGTTCGAAAATTGTTCCTGTCCGTTGAAAACATGGCTGCCACAGGGTGGGGCAGTTTTCCTTATATGGCTATATTGAAAACTTGGACAAGCTTGTGAACACTCTAGAGGCCACATTTATTGCTCAATCTTCATGAAACTTGCCCAGAACATTTGTCCCAATGATTTCTCGGTTGAATTCGAAACTTGGTCATGTGGGTTCAAAAACTAGGTCACTAGGTCAAATTGAAGAAAAAGCTTGTGAACACTCTAGAAATCACATTTTTTGCCCAATCAACATGAAACTTGCTCAGAATATTTGTTCTTATGATATCTCTGTCGCTTTCGAAAATGTTCCGCTCCGTTGAAAAACATGGCCACCAGGGGGGCGGAGCAGTTTTCCTTATATGGCTATAGAAAAAGTTTGTTAACACTCTAGAAGTCACATTTTTTTGCCCAATCAACATAAAACTTGCTCAGAACATTTTTTCTTATGATATCTTAGCCGAGTTCGAAAAATGGTTCCTCTCTGTTTAAAAAACATGGCTGCCAGGGGGCGGGGCAGTTTTTCTTATATAGCTAGCTATATTGACAATTGAAAAGCTTGTGAACACTCTAAGGGCCACATTTATTGCCCAATCTTCTTGAAACTTGCCCAGAACATTTGTCCCTATGATATCTCGAAGTAGTTCGAAACTGGGTCATGTGGGGTCAAAACCTAGGTCAATATTCAACTTGATGAAAAAGCTTGTGAACACTCTAAAAGTCACATTTTTTAGCCCAATGAACATGAACGTTGCTCAGAACATTTGTTCTTGTGATATCTAGGCCAAATTCGAAAAAAGTTCAGCTCCATTGAAAAACATGGCTGCCACGGGGCGGGGCAGTTTTCCTTATATGGCTCTATTGAAAACTTTAAAAAAGTTTGTGAGCACTCTAGAGGCCACATTTATTGCCCAATCTTTGTGAAACTTGCCCAGAACATTTGTCCCAGTAATATCTCGAATGGGTTTGAAATTGTTTCATGTGGGGTCAAAAACTAGGTCACTAGGTCAAATTGAAGAAAAAGCTTGTGAACACTCTAGAAGTCACATTTTTAGCCCAATGAACATGAAACTTGCTCAGAACATTTGTTCTTATGATATCTAGGCCAAATTCGAAAATGGTTCCGCTCCGTTGAGGGCGAGGCAGTTTTCCTTTTAGGGCTATAGAAAAAGCTTGTGAACGCTCCAAAAGTAACATTTTTTGCCCAGTCAGCATGAAATTTGCTCAGAACATTTGGTCTTATGATATCTCGGCTGAATTCGAGAGTGGTTTGCTATGTTGAAAATAAACGGTTGCCAGGGAACGAGGCAGTTTTCTTTATATGGCTATATTGAAAACTTTTAAAAGCTTGTGGACACTCTAGAGGCCACATTTATAGCCCAATCTTCATGAAACCTGCCCAGAACATTTGTTCTAATAATATCTCGAACGAGTTTGAAACTTGGTCATGGGGGGTCAAAAACAAGATCACTAGGTCATATTAAATAAAAAGCTTGTGAACACCCTGGAAGTCATATTTTTTACCCCAATCTTCTTAAAACTTACTCAGAACATTTGTTTGAATAATATCTCAAACAAGTTTGAAACTGCGTCACCTAGGGTAAAAACCTAGGACACCAGGATGATATCTCAGATAAGTTTTAAACTGGGTCAGGTGGGGTTAAAAACTAGGTCCCCAGGCCCAATTGAAGAAAAAAGTTTGTGAACACTCTGGAGACCACATTAATAGCCCAATCATCATGGAACTTGCTTAGAACATTTGTCCCAATGATATCTCAGATGGGTTCAAAACTGGGTCAATTGGGGTCGAAAACTAGGTAACGAGGGCAAATTGAAGAAAAAACCCGTGAACACTAGAAATCAAATTGTTTGCCCAATCTTCTTGAAACTTGCTCATAACATTTATTTCAATGTTATCTCAGATGAGTTCGAAACTGGGTCATGTGGGGTAAAAAATTAGGTCACCAGGCCAAATTAAAGAAAAAGCTTGTGAACACTCTAGAGGCCACATTTAAAGGCCAATAATCACAAAATTTGCTTAGAACATTTGTCACAATGATATCTGCAACAATTTCGAAACCAGGTGACATGGGGTAAAAAGCTAGGTCACCAGGTCAAATTGAAAAAAAAGCTTTTGAACACTCTAGAGGCCAAATTTTTGGCTGAATCTTCATGAAACCTGCTCAAAACAGTGAAGTTCCGTAGCCCCTCAGGTGAGCGACCTAGGGCCTTGTGGCTGTCTTGCTAATATTTGTTATCTGTTATCTAAAATAGAAACATTTTATAGTTTGAGTGTGAATAAAACTTCGATTATTTCACCTTTGTCTTTGATGTTATTCATAAACATTGAAAACACGTATGTGATAACTGCTATATTGTGGTTTGACAAGGTATTAATCTTCAGATAATGATTACATTAAAGGGACCTGTTCACAGAGTGACGAATTGAAAATTGTTCAACTTTTGACACCAATTCCGAAAAAAAAAGAACAGTTATACAAAGAAACAAAATAACGCTATGGACCTAGACATATACTGTCAAAACGTTTTAGTTTAAACAATGGAATTAATACGAGTGTTTCTGTTAATTTCTTGGAAATTGTTGACAACACGTAAAACACTTACCTAAATAAGTAATAAAGTCGAAATGACCGAGTGGTTAAGATGATAGCCTTTTAATCCGGAGGTCCCGGGTTCAAATCCGGGTGAGACCAATTTTTTAGCTCACCTGAGCACAACATGCACATGGTGAGCTTTTGTGATCGCCTTTTGACGGTCGTTTGTTGTCAACATTAACCTTGTGAACACTCTAGAGGCTACATATGTTGCCCAATCTTCCTGAAACTTGCTTAGAACATTTGTCCCAAAGATATCTTGGACGATTTCATAACTGGGTCATGTGGAGTCAAAAACTAGATCACCTGGTCAAATTGAATAAAAAGCTTGTGAACACTCTTAAAGTCATATTTTTTACCCAATCATCTTGAAACTCGCTCAGAACATTTGTTACAATAATATCTCGGACGAGCTCACTAGGGCAAATTGAAGAAAAAGCTTGTGAACACTCTAGAAGTCACAATATTCTTGAAACTTGTTCAGAACATTTGTTTCAATGATTTCACAGATGAGTTTGAAACTAGCTCATGTTGGGTCAAAAACTAGGTCACCAGGACCAATTGAAAAAAAGCTTGTGAACTCTAGATGCCACATTTATAGCCCAATCATCATTCAAAATTCTAATAACATTTGTCCAAATAATATCTGGGACAAGTTCATAACTGGATCATGTGGGCAGGCTGTCAACCAATTCCTATATTCCTATAATTTGGAAAGAAATTCTATATTTTGAAAAACCTATATTTCCTTTATTTTCCCATATTTAAGAATTGTATCCTATATTTTTGGGAAATTTTGTCATTCACGCGTCTGAAATTGGTCCATGAACGGTATATCGGGAACCTATATTTTGATTTTTTTCTCGCTTGCTTCGCTTGCATCAAACTTAAATACTCAGATTATTGTTAGATCATAGCATACATGTCTCAGTTGCCAATTGATGGGCATGAAAATGTTTAGCAAATAATTTGTTCATTAAAACGCAAGCTGGAAGACTTGTCAGGCTAGAATATGATCCCATATTTTTATTTAGATGAAGTATTTTTACCATCAAATTAATATATTTTGTCCAAAAAAATCATCCAAAAGATCTGTATTTTAATGAAAATATTCCTATATTGTTCCCATATTTTCTGTGCAACTTGGTTGACAGCCTGTGTGGGGTCAAAAACTAGGTCACCAGGCAAAATTGCAAAAACAGCTGGTGAACACTCTAGCGGCCACGTTTTTAGCCAAATCATCATTAAACTTGCTCAGAACAGTAGTTCCTAAGCCCCTCAGGTGAGCAACCTAGGGCCTTATGGCCCTCTTGTTTTTCTTTTCTTTCTTTTTATGCCCCCGGCATCCTTCCGTCCGTGACAAGGTTAAGTAGATTTTACCGTTTTGTCTAGCACCAACACCGCTTACTACAACACTTTGATGCTTACACAGTTGTTGCTTATGACCATTCCCTATCCACCCATATCACCCAATCTCACCTTGACCATGACCTAATTTGGACTTAAAATAATTCAAAAGTGCCATTTCTTGGTTAACTAGATTTTACCGTTAAGTCTAGCACCAACACCGCTTATTACAACACTTAGAAATTTACACAGTTGTTATTTATGACCGTTCCCAATCCACCCATATCACCCAACCTCACTTTGACCTTGACCTAATTTGCACTTATAATAATTCAAATGGTCTGTTTCAGGGTTAACTAGATTTTACCATTACGTCTGGCACCAAACCGCTTACTACAACACTTGGATATTTACACTGTTGTTATTTATGACCGTTCCCAATCCACCATATCACCCAACCTCACTTTGACCTTTGCCTAATTTGGACTAAGAAATGGACTACCCAGCACCAAACGGTGGCATGTGTGTTGATCAAACACAGAATCTTGTTTCTAAATGCTTTTCTTGTTAATATACTTTAGCTGTTCAATTCCAATGCTTAAATCTGTCAAGTTAAGACATTTAATTGCATACTTCAAAAAATGCAAAAATCTGTGAACAAGTCCCTTTAATTCCATGCATTACATTGAGGTCGGGATGGCGTAGTGGATATGGTGTCCGCCTCGCGACCGGTATGTCCCGGGTTCGATCCCCAATCTTGTAACATACTCAATATATCCCCCAAAGACACCAAGTACTGGTTCTACCCAGGATATAGACTCGAGTGTCTCAATAAGCCTTAGGCTTTCGATGCAATCGAGCTAAAATACATAGGTTTAAACAAAACTAATTAAGTGCAGTTAAAGTAGCATATACTAAAAATGAGTTAGCCTGTAAAGTATTAAACAAAAGGTAACTCGATTCAAATTTGTAAAATATTTCTAATTATATGAAACACAATATATTTTTATTGCACATGCAAGTTTGACACGACGTATCGCAGAATTAAGTATTTTCTTAAAGCCCTGTGTCCGTCATTATATTATCATAGATTTAGTGTGAACTTAAGGTAAATTCACTATTTTCTTTTCCTTAGGATACATAAAAAAGCTGCCATCACTGTTTTCCAGACCACATTGCAAATGTTGTGAATACAGAACATGTGCGTGTGATCATCAATAAGTGTACTCGGCCAATACACCATCTTTGAACCTGTGCATTGTAATACGCCATTTACTGGTAAACAGTGCAGACAAAACACAACCATATGAATTGGCGTAATTGGTAGTGTACTTGTACATGTGGAATACCACGTTAGCTGTTAAATCACTTTATTTCACAGTGGTCTAGTTTGCGCTGACTTTGCAATTTGATCTTTAAGACCCGATGTTACAATACTGTTTTTTGTTGAGCCCGCCTGCGGTCAGCTCGACTTAGTTGTCAAAATGGCAGTTGGGTGTATGTGTGTGAATGAGTGCGTCCGTCCATCCGATCTTGTCTGGATTGTAACTTCCTCATTGATCAGGCAGTTTTTTAAATATCTTGCCACAAATGTTCACTATGTGGAGAAGGCGTGTTGCGCGCAAGACCTGTGTCCTTGGCTCAAAGGCGAAGGTCACACTTAAATATGGGCGTAATACAGCTTATCCAGAATGTAACTTCATCATTCATCAGGCAATTTTAAAATAACTTGCCAGAAATGTTCACCATGTGGAGATGGCATGTTGCACGCAAGACCTGTTTCCCTAGCTCAAAGGTCAAGGTCACGCTTAGACGTCAAAGGAAAAGATCTGCTTGCTAGAAAATGAGATTTTAAATAACTATGATACAAGTTGCTTTCTTGACAACGGGCTCAAAATGTTGCAACAGGCATCTAGTTTATTTTGCGGACAAATGTTGGGTTATGTTTCGTGCAGTTTAAGTACATAACATGGGGGCCTTTGATAAAGTGAAATAAAACTTAATGTTTTAGAAATGATAGAAAGTGTATTCGAAAAGAATACTTGCTAATTTTTCTGTGGGCAAAACACAAAATTATCATTGTTAAACTTCCCAATAAACAACGCAAAAAGAAGTCCCAATTATGAGCTTAGCACCATAAAAAGTAGTTCCAATTACAATTGCAAAAATATATGTAAAATCATGTTAGTATCAAAATAATTTTTGTATTATCATTGTTTATCGACTGATTAACAATTCTTTGTCGTTCTCATGCGTGGCTATAAAACAATTCTGGCTAAAGCCCTCATGGTTTAATTCCTATGCAACAGAACTCCAAATTGTTGTTTATTGGCCGATAAACAACTATAAATCGATAATTATTTCTTAAGTCACACATTAAAAAAATTAAAATAATATGATTTTTCTTTTGCAGGAATATTAGAAATGTGTACAAAAAGTGTATGAGTTTAAGAATAAACCATTTTTCAAAAATGCATGATATTTAGACACCTGTGAAATTAAATTATGTCATTGTTTGTTTTGGTCATGTTTATTTGTTAATCTATTCATAAAAAATGTTGAATAAGTTAATTGTTAGTATTTACTGAACATACAACTTCATCCAATCCACTGATAGCAAGACATTAATAATGTGCACTCTTTTGATTGCCCATATTGATATATTGGATATTCCAACAAGCTGTGTCAGAAGCTATACCTGATTTCGACTTTTGGTACTAAAGCGTCAGGCAATCGCCACAATCTTAAAACGGTTCCACTTGGCAGTATTCTAACATTCTACCCCTTTCTAAAAGTTTTCCGTAGAACCTTCATGTGTGGAATATGTTAGAAAGTGGTCTGTAGCCTGTAAATCAGTGTTTTGAAATAATATGACTGGTTTTTGAAAATGTCTTGAAGTCACTAAATATTAAGCTTATAACAATTTGAACTAGAATGAGCTATGACCGGGAATATTTATGCCTTTTTTAATCTAGTCCTATGTGTGTGGAGGATTGTATCTGACACATTCCATCATCTCACAGGATCTGGTGATGATAGCGTGACAAGTATGTGGCTTATTGAAACTTTCTTGAGTTTGTTACCTGGGTAGAACCAGTACTTATTTCCTGTGGGAAACATCCACGACATTAACGAGAATACATTTGATACTGAATAATGAATTGCATTATGCTTAGGTTTTTGGCATATGTGTAATGTCTATAATTAGATGGAGAGGCCTGGACAATGTGGATGCACAGACTGAATGTGACAGCAGTGCACATGTGGTCGAGGGTTTGAGACTACATGTTAGAAAGTGCTTCATGCAGCTTCTGCACATCCATCTCCCAGCGCTGGTGAAACATTGATGACAGAACAACACTGTGAAGACTTGTTGATTATGGTATTGTATGTTAAATATTTCTGTTTCAAACCATTCTATTAAATTGAACATTTAATAATTTTCTTGATGTCACAAGGTGAAAAAAAGATCTCAACAGGAGTCTTCATCGTAAAACAATTCTGAGATGTCCATGTTGTTTTAAATCGTGCGCTTCAAGGTATTTATTTTGTGACTTGGTTGTATTGATAGCTGTGGCTTACTAAGAACCATTTAAGTTCCATTCTTAAGTAGAACCAGTGCTTAGTGACTTTAAGAAAGATTACGTGTCAGAATACTGACCTAATGAATTGAGTTCCCAAGCTATAGCTGGATACCACAACCATTTCCTCACCATGACTGAGTAACTGCATAATTTGCCTGGCAATATAACATTATAAGGTAGTGTGTTGTTAAAATTTGGTTTCTTGTGGTTGTTTGTATAACTACAGAATGGGTTAAATACACTAGGTAGGTAATACTTTCACATTTTTCTCTTAATGTTGTTGAAAACGTGGAAGACTGTTAGATTTTGCATTAGGCTGTCTGCACTTTCCCATTTTTATGTAGCTTGAAAAATAATTGAAACGAGGTCTTTGCACTGAAGAGGACATAACAAAGATTGAAGCTTTCTTCAGTATTTCTAGAGTAATTGCCCTCTTTATTATTTTATTCCCTCCAAACTTAATATTACAAACTTGTCATTACATAATCGCACTTAACCTTAGGTAAACTGTTTACATGTATTTACACACTGTTTGATATTAAATAGCTGGCATGCGTTTTATTTGTTGTTGAAGAATGCTTGTCACTTTAATATTTAGCTACACAGCAACAAAGTAGGAATGCAGTGCATGGGGTCCTTGTGCATACCATATCAGCTCACTTGGAGTCACTGACAGACAGGCAGGGTGCTGACTGGATACACTGAATTTCAAGTCCTACTGGTTGTTGATCCAAGATGAGGTAAGAATTGGTCAGAAATGTCTGTAACATACTATATGGTTGACAGAATGTTGACTTAAAGTGTGTTTCTATTAACAATTAAGCATACCTTACAAAAATAATGGTAAGCTATATGTATAGGGAACCTCTCCTGCGTTGACCATTGACTGTCAAACATTTTCTTGTATGCATAATATAAAATGTTGACTTTTTCTGCCAGTTTTACCAAATACCATATGTTAAAGATAAATGCAATACGTCAAATAAGACTAATACACCAATTAATGATTTTTGTGTGAGTCAAAGTCGTCGTTTTCTAATATTTGCCTCGTAGACCATTTCTCTGCAGATCTTGACTGAACTTGCGCAGATTGTGTACCCGTATGTCCATTTTAAATTCTTACATTCATGTCAGTTTGATAGTGGTTCTAGATGGAACTTAATGCAGTTACACTGAAGTATGAGCTAGTACCTCTTGCTAAATAAGAACTCATTCAAAATCACATTTTATAGATATGAACAATCAATACTAATAGCTGCACAGTTTTGCATAAAGACAAGATGGTACTTTTAAAGTGAAGTCTAACGCACCATCAAATGATCATATGGTCAGTTAATATTTGGTTCAAAATCCTTTAGGAGTCATTCTGATCGTAACCTAATGAAGCAGAATAGAACATAATTACATATTGCCATTAATGACATCTTGTAGTTCACAAAAGCTAGAACACATTAATTGCACCATTTAAAATACCCATGATACCCTGTTTATGATTAGGCAGAGTTTGTAAAGATTTTTTTTTTGAATTCGGTGGAAGTCATGTGTTTAAACTGTGTATGCTGAAACGTCATAATTTTCTGAATTTCTGAATGATCAATTTACATCTTGTCATTTATCTTTGGGTAACAGTTTTGCAAAAATTCATGAAGTGATCTTTATTTTTATGTACTTGTATCCAATAAGCATAAAATTTTAGTACATTCTAATAAGATAAGTTGAATGTGATTGTAAAATATTAGTGCATATTACTTGGATCTTCTTATTCAAGGGATAGAACTCATGTTAGACTACTAAACTAAAACTTCAAAAAGTGATCTCCCCTTCATTAATGAGTTTTCACATTTGTTGCTTGAGGTATGTCTTTTTGAATGTGTATGTCAGATTTTGTCTGGACAACGGTATATTTTGGACATGCATTCTTAATCTTAAATAAGCAAGTTTACTAGATCTATGCGTCATATGCAGGATCCATTATTCAGGCTCCTTAGTCAATATCCTACTTAGGAATCCTAGGTGAAGAGGTTGACGGAAGGATATAGTTTTGGTATTCATTGCAGGGTGTTAGAATTACTTTAATTTAAAATGTACACATGTGAAAGAATTTTTGCATGTATGACGGATGTTCGTTGGTTAAAGTAAAAGCCACATTATGGAGTTCTTACATTAAAATGGGTTATAATAATGGGGCGTGTGTTAGAGGGGAGACGATGTGATGATGATGATGATGATGATGATGATGATGAAATTTTATAAACATTATTGATTTTAAGTCTGTGATACCAGTAAAATCAATTATTGCCGCATCTCAATAGTAAATTTTTACAGTAATCAAGCGCATCTAATCAATTAAATTTATTGTCTTGAAGCAACCCAAGGTGTGTTTGAGCCAAGCAAATATAACTTGCGTGACAACCGGAACTGGGACCAACACTCTGAGCCATAAAAAAATTCGACCAAAATTCAACCCTGATTAATTCAAGCGAAACAACATAAATATATACGAATATATAGCAGTACAATATTATTCACTAAAACGAGAAATTCAATACAAGTTCAAGTTATCTGAAGTCCAATGTAGTTAAATACTTATCAAATAATGTATTTCCCATTAATCATTACATTATCGTTGAGGCTGTGTCCCATAATTCAGGTTGCCATTGTCCTTGTATGCAATATGTCACTATGGGGAGATTTGTGTACCTGCCAGGTTAGCTCAGTCGGGAGAGCACTCGCCATGTAAGCGAGAGGTCCCGGGTTCGAGTCCCGGACTGGCTGCACAGTGTTCTCACCTGTGAAACCACAGTAACAAAATGTGCAGTGTAATGAAAGAAACTGTATTATTGTGAGATTTTTGTCAGAAACAAATAGATTTATGTAAACAAAATTTTGAATACATGTTTTTTTTAGGCTTTCTGAATATTATTGCAGCATGACCTTCTAGATGTTATGTTTTATTTTCAATCTGCACCACTTAATATCTCACTACCAACTTGGCACACAGTGTCGTTTAAGTGTAAACACTGCACTATGAGGATTAAATATAGTTTTGACCTTAACCCTCATCTCTTTTACACATACTTGAACAATGACAAATATGTATGTGTTATTTTGAAAATGTTCATGTGCATGGCGACAAACCAAGTAGAGGTATCAGAAATAAACCATTTTGGTCTACACCACACTAAAATTGTTAAATTATTAGAACATTTGAGTGCAAAAAACCCACACCAAAACAACTTGTTTAAACTAGGGAAATAACTCATTTTAACCTGTTTACCATATTTACACAATGGTTATCTCCCTTGCTACCCTTGAGAGATAGATATGCCAAATTCTGAACCCTTGTTAATGTTGCAAGGCAATCATGTTCGCTTGTTGTTCATTCTCACTTTGAGTCCGTTGTACAAGCTGTCTAATATAAAGCCGAAAACATAATTCTTATTAACTCGGCTCAGGGTTTGAAACCCTTGTTCAGTACGTTTTTTTTTTTATTGGGCTCTGTATTCGCTTTCTATTTCATTGCCTTTGACAGACCTGTTTGAACGAGCTAACAACCAATTTACTGGTAATGTAGTATTTTGTACACACTTAAAACTATACTGTGCAACTCATTCAGGGTGATGATTAAAGTTTTATTGTAAGAATGTGACTTTGTGCAGTGCATGTGGGATGTCTTCTAAGAAGACATGCGATGTGAACCTGAAACAGCTTTAATCTGGAATACTTTGACCCGTCGGAAGCAGCAAACCATGCATCGCAAATAGCAGTCTTGCAGGGATTGGAAATGAGTCGCTCATGAACACTGTCAGCAGTCTCTAGCTTCAGCTGCAAAAGAACTCAGTTTTCAGAAACTAAATAATCACACTTGTTTGGTCAATCATGGGTGACTCTTACTCACCGGACTGAAGTCACATGTGAAAACTATTATTCTCATATAAATAATGTAAATTAACAGCATATTTATTGCATGACATTGTAAATTTGCCAAACTTGATGTAATCAATTTATTTCTTGTCTCAGATCTTGAGAATCATGTAAAGATAAATGAAAGAGCTAGTAATTGTAAGAAACCATATTTGAAAAAAATTATATCAGTACAAATCTGTCCTACTACATCATGTATAGAGTCTAACAAGACAATGAAGAATTGTTTTGACCCTATCAAGTGTGCCATATTGGTTATTACAGCTGGTTTCTGAAAACTGAGTTCTGCTGCAGCTGATGTTAAGGGGCATTGACAGTGTTCATGTGTTGTATTTTCTGCCCAAGAACAGAACAGTCTCAATCAAGCCACCCATGTATGATGTTTGTAATGGATGTTTTGTTGCTTTGGTTCAACCAATGTGTTCCAAATCAGAGATGGTTTTCTTCAGATGTTTGTGTCAAAAAATGTGAGAAAGTCCATTTCGTGGGTAGAGCCAGTTCTTGGTGTCTACCAGGAAGACCGTTTCCTAAGTATAAACAGTTAATTGTGTCTGTGTGAAAATAATTTTCTGGGTATCGCCAGTACTTGGTGTTTATTAGAAAGTAAATTTCCTGGGTAAAACCAGTACTGGTACTTGGTGTTTATGAGAAAGTCAATTTCCTAGGTAGTGTCAGTTCTTGGTGTCTGTGAGAAATTCAATTTCCTGGGTAAAACCAGTACAGGTACTTGGTGTTTATGAGAAAGACAATTTCCTGGGTAGTGTCAGTTCTTGGTGTCTGTGAGAAACTTAATTTCCTGGGTAAAACCATTACCAGTGCTTGGTGTTTATGAGAATTTTAATTTCATGGGTAGAACCAGTTCTTGGCATCTGTGAGAAGGTCCATTTCATTGGTAGAACCAGTTATTGGTGTCTGTGAGAAAGTCCATTTCCTGGGTAGAACCAGTTTGTGGTGTCTGTGAGAAAGTATGTTTCCTGGGTAGAACCAGTTCTTGGTGTCTGTGAGAAAGTCCATTTCCTAGGTAGAACCAGCTCTTGGTGTCTGTGATGTGAGAAAGTCCATTTCCTGGGTAGAACCAGTTCTTGGTGTCTGTAAGAAAGTCCATTTCCTGGGTAGAACCAGTTAGTGGTGTCTGTGAGAAAGTCCATTTCCTGGGTAGAACCAGTTCTTGGTGTCTGTGAGAAGTCCATTTCCTGGGTAGAACCAGTTCGTGGTGTCTGTGAGAAAGTCCATTTCCTGGGTAGAACCAGTTCTTGGTGTCTGTGAGAGTCCATTTCCTGGGTAGAACCAGTTCTTGGTGTACAAGCGATGGATAATGTCTTTTATTTTCCATACTGTTAAATTAATCCTGTGCTTGGCATTTAAGACATGTGTTATCTAGAAAGGGAATTTTATTGAAGATAATTAAAGGGGAGTATTGACAGCAGGTCTACAAACATTTGCGAAAACAATGTTCATTCACAGATAATTGATATTTAATGATTGTTAAATTTTATGTCTATTAATTTTTTATGGTTTTGTTTCTATCTACAATTGACTATTACTTTTAAGTAAGGCATTGTCATGGACGACCCTTAGTGACACGGGTAAATTAGTTTTGGTAGTATGATTGTATGAATGTAATGTACATGATGTACCATTACACACGTGCATTACATTAACAAAAGCCATTAAGCATACAGAAAAGTTTTTTGTCACTAATAAACAAATACAGTGTACTCCCTTCAAACCAAACTCTCTATAAACCGGAACTCTCTAAAAACTGAACAGATGCTCCGGTCCCGTTTTTTTGCCTATATGTTTAATGTGCGAAAACCCTCAGTATACCGACACCTCTGTATTCCGAATATCGAACAGCAGGAGCGGTACATCGCTTTGTTTCGGAGTAAAAATTGACCTCTATAAACCAAACATATGTGACAATCCGTTGTTTTCGATTATCTTTAGCGTGCAATTGTCTTGCCGCAGATTGATTGCACGCTTAATCCAATAATTTGGGGCAACAGTTCGATATAATATAAGGACTCCAGATATGGGTGATTAGTCGCTAAAGTGTGAACAACAAACAGTATGTTAATTAGACTGTTTTAATTTGTTTAGCAAATATTTAAGCATTTTACAAACAATTTATATAACACAGGTAATAACTATTAATGATGTAATAATTATTCATGATTACTTTAATTAAAACATAATTTGATTGATGTTGGTCGAAATTACAGAGAAGATTGTCAAGGCAGGGTGCGCTACAAAGCTGACTACGATCAGTGACTTTTTTAGCAAAGTGTAAATTACAGGCTAACAGGCTAACGTGTGATGCTCATGTTACTGTATGTGCTGGTTTTGCATTCCACTTGGTCACGATTGTAAAATGTGCTGCACTTTATAATGTGTTATGTGACTTCGTTATATTATGCCACATTATGTCAAGATTGTATCAGTCTTAATAAAATGTATAAACATTGTCTACAAGTATTTTCGTACATTGTATAAGTTTAACCGATACATGTATGCTGATTTGTGACATTCACTTGATTGTGTGGTGTGTTAAAATTGATGTGGGCTGGTTTTGTATTATGTTTGATCAATGATTTCAAAATGTGTTGTATGTTATGATAATGCGTTACGTTTTAAATTAGTAATGTCATAAACTGCCATAGTTGAATAAATCTGCACAAAAACGAATAAATGAATATAATCTATATGCATTATTGTATTTTGCCTTAAACCCTCAATAAACCGGAACTCCCTGAAAACCGAACATTTGGTCCGGTCGGTGTTCGGTATAGAAGGAGTACACTGTATATTGAAATAAACTTGAAAGTATATTGTTTTTAATGTAATAATAAAAAATAATACAATAAAATAGTATTATATTTTTAAAAAGTACAGACTTCAGTCAATAAGCCCCTTTAATAAACTTTTCTGCCATGTTTCCCTTTGTGTACGTTGTATACCAAATTTTTTTTCACTATTAAGCTGCATTGTTCTTACTGCTGTGTTTCGTTTAACATATCTAAAAGAGAACCATGTGGTCATGCATTGTCCTGTAACTTGTGTACTGGGTAAAATGCCTTTCACTAGTAAACAGATCTTTATTCACAAATAAGCCGGAGGTTAGCATTGTCATTAGCAGCTTCAACTCTGACAAAAACTGGATTTGATGTTGAATCGTTTAACCCCAACGAAGGAATCCATGTGATTTTACATGAAGTATTTTGATCATGTGATGTTAGTTTTGCGTACTCAACATGCATTTCAAAGAATCTTGACTACTAAATTTGAGGGAACAATATTAAAAACGCAGTTAACCAATACCTGTAAATAAGTACTGGAGGAATGGTATCATTTAGTATTTACATTTATAAAGTTTATTTGAACAATGTTAAACACTAACAGCTTTTCTTACATCGGCCTTCAATCCACTCGCTGGTTATAATTTGTGAATGAGTTAACCCATCAAAACATATTTTAAAAGAAAATAAGTATTCTTCGTTATTTATTTTTTATCAATTTATTTTTCCAACTCCAAATTCTACGTTTTGAGCTATTTTAGCGTTTTATCAAACCAGATTTTTCAGTGGGTGGCACTGCTAACATCAGAATGAATGCGCACAAAAATTCGATCGGTTTAACATTTGGGTTGAAAACTACTTAATTCAGATTTATTAACTGACTGACATAAAACTAATACATTCAGATGATTTGCGCAATTATTTTTAAGCAGAAATTGAATAGGTTCAAGGACAAGAACGGTTTTGCAGAACTGTTCAAAAATACCAGTTGTTTGTGACACAATTTTATGGTACGGAATTCTTGACCAATTAATTTAGACTTAAAACTCTTAACGCGAAATGTTTAGAAACTGAGTTCTCTTGTGACCTACCTGTTTTGGGGCCTATTTGTCTTGTGACGGAACTGTTTTATGACAGGTTTGTCTTGTGACCGAACTGTTGTGGGGCCAATTTGTCTTGTAATTAAACTGTTTTGTGGCCAATTTGTCTTATAATTGAACTGTTTTGTGGCCAATTTTGTCTTGTAACTGAACTATTTCGGGACCAATTTTTATTTTGACCCAACTGTTTTGGGGCCGATTTGTCTTGTGACCGATCTGTTTTGGGACTGATTTGTCTGGTAACCGAATATTTTTAACCGATTTTTCCTGTGACCGATTTGTTATGCGGCCGTACTCTTTTGGTGAACAATTTGACTGGAACCAAACTGAAGAGGGATAATATTAGTATTATACCATTTCGAATTGGAAAACTTTCATTGAACCTTATTGTCCTGGGATCCAATTCATTTGTTGAAAGATCTCAGCGATTTCAATAGATGCATAATCCTGAAGTTTGACAGAAGCAATTTTCAATTTAAGGAGTGTTGCTACAGTTTGGTTTTTTTTTTCCCAATAATAGATTTTTTTTAACTTTGTCTGCAAGGAATATATGTGAAAAATTAAAAGAAAAACATATGGTTACCGGTCTTGTTTTGATCTTATTTGCAACTTTATAACGTGCACTTTTGCATAAAAACTGCTATATTTTCGAGTGTCTCAAGACTACATTAAATCCCCAATAAAAGTTAAAAAGGACAAAATGAAGGTTTGATGTACGCTTATATTAATCAATATACATTTAATGAAAGCAAACATTACCAAAAAATGCATTACAGAATGTAAATGCTGAAAAAATCACATGTTTTATGTATTCAGAGTGACAGACAAAGCCGAAGACATTCTTACTGTATCAACCAGAATTTTGGAAATATATAAAGTTCTACATAATAGAATTCTGCCAAACTACTTGAATGTATTAATCTAGATGTTATCAAGATAAAACAAGAATAAAATGTATAGGTCACCATATTATTAATCGAATAAAACTGTAAAAAAGATCACTACCTTCTCGTCATTTTTCGCAAAATACAGCAATTTTACAGACCTAAGTATTCAGTTTGCTAGAAATACAGATAAAAGCGTGAAAAAATCATATAATGTATTAAATTCATAACAGATTATAAATTAATCCATTAATAATGGTAATAACTTTAATATCAATAATCACAACTACTGAACATGGACAGACAGCCAACATTTGTCATTCGGACTAAATGATACTTCGTTCTTTTTGTGACCGACAAAGCCAAAGCGATTCTCATTTCATAAATTAACATTTTTCTAATTATATTGAAGTTAAAAGAATTCTGCCAAAGTACTTGAATGTTTTCATATATATGTTCTCATCATAAAACTAGAAAACATTGTACCGGTCACATTATTAATTGAATTATATTTTATAAAAGTGACTCAATGGAAAGTGCGAGTTCAAATACCCTAATTATACGAGGAAAGTCGAACTTTAGCAAGTTATGACCCATAAGAATACAAGGCTGGTGCTGTTCAATGAATGTTACAAACATGTTAAGTGCCCTTACAAGTGTTTTAGTATCAACATGCTGACCATTGTAGAACATTGAGCTGCCCGTGACAGTCAGACCTGTAACTTGAGATGCCGTGGGTGCTATCTGTTTTGACGGGAAAACGTTACAGTTTCAACATTTATCTGCACATTTTGCAGCAATCTGCATTATGTCTGCATCTTTATGTAGTGATGCTGTTTAAATATCACAGAAGATTTTATTAACACCAATCAACTCTTCAGCTTTAACCTTTTCAGTTGTTTTACACTTTTTACGAGGGGGAATTTCCGTTACGTCTGTGTTACTACATGTTGCTATTCCACTCTGATATGTTGGACCTTCATCAATTTCACTTTTAATGTTACCAAATTTTAGCTCTGACTTCCGTTCCAATTCTCTTCGCTTGAATTCAATACTGTTTGCAATTTCAATTCTTCGCTGCGAAGTTTGTCTTGTTTGGTAGCATCAATTGTAGCAATTTTCCAGGTGATATTCCTATACTTTGATTTACTGCGTTCACGTAAGAAGCTCCAATATTTTTCTAGTCTAGTTCTGATGTGAAGACTTCCTGAGCCAGAGTTGTGGTTATTTATCTACACTGTGTGTTAGATCTTTTCTTACTCTAGCTAAAGTTGTACAGTCGTCATCCATTATAAGGACACCAACATCAACATGTTCTGATTCAATTTCTTTTAAAAGCAATTCTGCCACATCTGGCTCCATTGCTTTTGAGCTACCAGTCCAATTTCTACTGCATTTATGATCTGGAACCACATTGCCCTTAGCTTTATGATAATCACATTTCTTACAACTTTTGGAGCGTATGCCATATGCACAGATTTTCCCTTTCATGTTTCCTATCATAGTTCCTACGCCTGATCTGCTGTCATAACATCTCACTGAGCCCCTTTTCTGCCAGCCCATATCATATTTGAATTGTCCTGAAAGACGGGTCTGTGCCGGATCCTTTATATATGTATGGTCGGAATGGACTGAAGTTTCAGCACAACCATCCTCTGCAATAGTTAAATGAAAAAATATTTAGCCATACATGTAAACATGAAGATTCTCATTGAAGATGTAGTTCAGCGTATTGTCGATAAAATATTTACTTTTATTCCACAATGTGGGCGGCATTTTTAAACTAAGTAAATATTTAGTGAGGTTTGTCAGGTTTGGTGACAGTTTAACTGACTGGTATTCATAATCAATAATTACAATGTATTAATTATACTTTTATATAACAAATACCAAGTGGAAAGCTAACTCCAATTGTTAACTGTGTTGGTTAAAAAAAGAGTACAATTAACAGATAATGAATGCACTCAAAGCCTGAAAAATATCTTTCTTTCTGAATTTGGGATATAAATGTTATGCACACAGGCATTGTAAACACCAGTGTTCAATAAAAAAAAAAGGTGTGAACTGCTAGAAATTTGTTTTTGCTTCATGATCTTTAACCCTTTAATGTACAGGCTCAAGGAAGCCCTGTCTGGGCTATTCATATGAAAGTTCCATCACTACAAAATGCTTTCTACTCTGGCTGCTAGGTATACAGCTTATACAGTTATCATACATTGACCTATGACACATCCAGCTGAATGAGGAGGATGGGTATCGCCAGCATTAGTTGTATCACAGCCTGTCGGAATCTCAGACTCTGTCACACTATCGCCCTGGGATGCACTGCTTGTGCGAATATCGATTGTGGTTGCACTGCTTATCATGTCATCATCGGGGCCTGTCAGGCTACTTCCAAGGGTAACATCTGGAAAATAATATACATTAAATTTTATCATTTGATTATTATTGAGTCTAGTATTTATAAGAAAGTGTGTTACAAAGTCCATCAAAATATGAAGTGTTTATCTTTTTGATATTTATTATCAGTCTTTTACTTTCACAGAGTATATTAAAATTCTTAATTATATATTCTTCCAAGGGACTTGTTACCGTCTTTCTCTGATCAACATATACAAACCTTGCAGTTCTAAATGAGCAGTTCTTGAATGGGAATCATCTGGGGAGACATTTTTGGTGTGAGAGATACCAGCAGCCTGAGTACTGAAATATTCATCACATGATAAGCCAAATTGTGTGCTATATACCGGTATCTAAGTTTTATCATACTTTATCAGAGACTTAGTTCATTACACATCAAATTGCTATATGTGTATAGTAACAGACATAACATAAAAAGTGAACATATGGGGTTTTTTTTTTTTTAAACCAGCAAAACAGACACTAGTGATTTGCATACAAAATCCACTAAATTGTGTTGTTTAAATATAAATTATCACTAAATTATCATGGAATTAAGAGTCATGTTACATTTTTCTGTAAATAGAGCAATGAAGCTATACTTACCACAAGCGCCTTGTTATTTCTTCCTCCTCTTGTTACAATGCTTTTTTACAGGATGCCTTTGCAATTGGAGCTATGTGCTGACCAACCTGTGAACAAAATAATAATAATTATGCCTTACAAAGTCCATGACACGTGTGAGATTTGTTTCCATTTGCATTAACAACGGGTCAACACTAGAGAAGATGGGCATGATTTCCCCACAATACCCTTAAAACGAATGTTAGGATTTGATTTATATTAGATCGGCTTTCCCACTTAAAACAGCAGTGGGTGACAAATAATATTCAGTTAAATCATCACAGTTGCCATATCCATCCACCTCACTGCACAACCGTGTCTTGAATTTGTCAAGGCATAAACAGGGTCTTTTTTTAATAGTGGAAGTAGAAAAATATTTACTAGTGTACATGCATAACTTGTTCATACAGATTAAACATGTACCTTGCTCTCAGCTTCTTCAATGTTTTATGGTGAATGCTGGGAACTGTATTAGTTATGTTTAATTCAGAAGAACACTCAACACATTTTTTTAACTGTTCAGCTATAAAGGACAACTCCACAGTTGGCCTACCAGGGGGTAACAAATTATCAGTAGGAGACGAGACGGTAACTGTATCTGATACAAGCGGAGTTTCTTCTATATTCGGATGAGTGTCCGAAATGATAGCGTCCGAAATTCTGCTTCCGTCTTGGAGTTCTTCAGTTGACCGTTTACTATCGGCATGCCAAATTGTCAGACGAGCGGATGATAATAATCTTCGTACTGAGCCTTTGTTCGATACAAATCCACCTTTTTTCCTCGCATCATGAAAAAAAACTAGCAAACAAAACACAGGCATAACTTCCGGTAAAAGATCCGAAAATCCGAATATGTATCAATTAAAAAATTGCGCGTTGTGATAATAGCACAAGTACGGTGATGGGTTTAAAATAACCTCGGTTTCAAAAACTGCCGCAACACTCCTTAAATGGTTTTGACTCTAGCAAATATTCTGCCTTGCACCAGTTTGATACATTGTCTTTCATCGATTAACTTGAAACTTATATTAGAAAATTGTAATGCTCAATATAATGATTTAATCAGACGAAGTATCCTACACACTGAATAGCACACAAAATCTGACACACATTTTGCGGTGACAATGCTTTCATTACACATTTTATGATGACACTGAACATATTAAAACAATCGGTCGATAACCAAACTTTGCAAAATGCTGTCATCAAATCTGGTGGAATTAGAGGAGACAATTTTTTTTTTTAATGGAGGAATAGTCATCGATATTTCTCAAGAACATGCATAGTGCTTTTAAGACCGATGCGTCATAACCTTTTAATAGCCATTGCAGGACAAATGCATTCACTTATCGTCAATTTGTTATTAACGTTCATGTATAGTTGAATGCCACTGCCATTCCAGCCAATAGGGTCCGCACCCATGATCGCGTATACAGTTTGTCCCATGTATGCTCACTGACGTTAAAATCAGGCGAATTACGTTTTCCGTGTGCTGTCTTAGCAGAATAGAAGGACGTTCAATAATTATAGTATATCACATATTACTGTTCATATAGATATGATAGTTTAATAGTGACAAAATATTTGCTACCGGTAGTTATATTTTGCCACTGATTGTTTCATTTGTTTTGATTTTATCATAAAATGTGTACTGTATGGCTTACATACATTTTAAAGGCGGGTACTTATGTTGTTGAATTAATCTCTTTGCAAGTTGATCTCATTTTCTTGAAAATTAACCCATTTATCGCGAATATTGTAAGTGTCGGGTCACAGGGAGCTAGCGCGTGGCTATTATAATCATTAGTGAACACGTCATTTTTAATGATAAATATATAAGAAATGTCGAAAAAAATTCACTATCAAATATATATACTGTAAATAAAGAACGTCACAAGAGAGTATAATACATGTATAATACGTGATTTTCGAATATTATAATACGTATAACACATTTTGGCTGTTCCATATGACATACCACGGACAGAATTTACGATGACCGTTAAGTACAATGATAATGGAGATGCTGCTGCTGTTGTTGCTGCTGCTGCTTATGATGATGATGAAGACGACAACGACGATGGTGATAATAATGTTGTTCGAATGTTGGTAACCAAGACAAATAGTGTGAAACGTTTTGCTAAAGCATAATTGTTTCCTAAACTCCAAATTCTGTTGAATCTGATGCCAAAGAGCGTTGATGCCTTTCAATTATCGAGACGTCGACTCAGCCCTTTCAAGTTGTTATTTCTATGTTATGTGACGATTACGTAGCGTGGATGTGGCGCATGGACGTGATGCGTGGATTACGCGTTGTTACGTAGCATAGAGATGGCGCATGTTCGCAATGCGTGGACATGACGCATGGTCGTAATGCGCGGATGTGACGAGTGGTCATAAAGCGCGGATTTAACTTGTGGTCGTAATGCGCGGATGTAACGAGTGGTCATAAAGCGCGAATTAAACGTTTGGTCGCGATGCGTGGACATGACTCATGGTCGTAATGCGCGGATGTGACGAGTGGTCATAAAGCGCGCTTTTAACGTGCGGTCGTAATGCGCGGATGTAACGAATGGTCGTAATGCGCGTATGGAACTAGTGGTCGTAATGCGCAGATGTAACGAGTGGTCGTAATGCGCGAATGGAACGAGTGGTCGTAATGCGCGGATGGAACGAGTTGTCGTAATGCGCGGATGGAACGAGTGGTCGTAATGCGCGGATATAACGAGTGGTCGTAATACGCGGATGGAACCAGTGGTCGTAATGCGCGGATGGAACGAGTGGTCATAAAGCGCGGATTTAACGTGTGGTGGTAATGCGCGGATGTGACGAGTGGTCATAAAGCGCGGATTAAACGTGTGGTTGTAATGCGCGGATGTAACGAAAGGTCTTCAAGCGCGGATTTAACGTGTAGTCGTAATGCGTGAATATGACGTGTAGTTGCGTCATAGATGATACACTGAACCGTGAACTTTTCTAATTAATCAATAAATAAACCCAGAAAAAAACAGCAACATAAAAGCATAACCTGAATAGCGTAAAATACTGTATAATCAAAGTATAATTGATAACCAATTGGTCAAACTAATTTAGATACAAAAATATCACAAGGCACACTAGTTCCACGGCTGCATTTTGACTGACCCCTGAATTCTAAAGTCACACATTGTAAGTACCGTGTTTTACCACCGTAAGGTGTAAGCTGCAATTACAGCCTGGCATCGAGCAGTTTTCATATAAACGATGTACCGCTGGATCGAGCGTTGGGTGATGTAGTCCCACTCCTGCGTATCGAGACGCTCCAGATCCCCGAGGTTGTTGGGTTGTTGATGACGCCAAATACGACATTTCAACAAATCCCAAAATCGCATCTCTCCTATATTTACCAATATCGTATAATAAACACTCCTCCTGATCCCGAGGAAGATAGGCGGAGAAAACCACGATCAAACACGGATGTTATTGGTTTGAAGCATTTGCATGGTAGCTCTAGCTGCATGACAGTGTCCATTGTCCGGTTCAAGTGACATGCTCCTAATCGCTCTCGCGTGCGGTATTAAGACTGGGGCAACACTTTCCTCAACATGGTATCTCCTGGCGGAAGCTTGCCTAGCACAAGTACAGCTGCTGCTTTGTAATGCATAGCACGGGTGAGCCTCAGATCATGACGGGCCCATCTCAGTCTAGCTTGTTTTTGTCTTGCGGTTCGAATTACCGCCTTTTTAAGTCGTCGGCAGCCTAATCCGGCCCCACGAAGATGCCTTCGGACCGTTTATGGGGCAATCGGACGTCCATGTCGACCAATTGTTTGCAATGATTTTGCTGTTGCGTGAGTGAATATGGTTGTCTTGTTGGTCTGCAATGACGCGTCTCTTCGGTCGCCGGTGGCTGTCAGCAACGCTCGACCTTTCCCGCCGTTTCTGTATCGTATACAAACGGTGGTTGAATAGTTGTGTGACATACAAAACATTTCTGTTTGAATTCTTGGTACCAAAACAAGTTTTTAATGTGTAAAAATAATTCAAACATAATGCTCGCTGATTTTTCTATTGACAAAGAAAAAATGTATCGTTGTAAACTACCCAATAAACAACGCGAAAAGTAGTCCCTATTTTTAGCAGAGTATATAAAATGTAGTCCTCATAGCAAATACAACAATATGTGTCAGGTTATGTTAGAATCGAAATAACGCTGTTGTTTATTGGCCGATACACAAGGATAAAGCAAAAATTTCTTTCTTAATTTATTGTAAAAGAGGGTACATTTTAATTTGCCGAATTATTCGTCTTTAGGACGTTCCGGCGTGAATCATTCTAACGGCCTGTCCACGCTCTGCGAGGTCCATTCTTGCTATTTTGATTGTTTTCTTTGTAGGGCGGATATTTGAAATACAAAATGAGCACGTGTGAAGTTTTACCTTGATGTGCACGAGCAACTAGAACCGGAATTGCGAAAATGCTTTTAGTGCTTCTAGTATTATACTATTCTTCTAACATGTTACTCGCTAATTTTTTTATAGACCTAAGAACAAAATTAAACAACCCCATAAATAACGCAGAAAGAAGTCCCAATTTTGAGCGAAGAATAGTAAAAAGTAGTTCCAATTAAAATTGCAAAAATATTAGTCAAATCATGTTAGAATCGAAATATTTTTCGCATTATCGTTGTTGATTGGCCAATAAACAACTCTTTGATCGGCCAATAAACTACTGGGGTTAACGCCCTCGTGGTTAAATTCCTGCGCATCAGAATTGCAAATCGTTGTTTATTTGCCGATAAACAACGATACATCGAAAATTATTTCTTAAATAGTTAAGAAATGTATACACGAATCGATAGTAAAGTACAACAAATACATTTGCCCAAATTTTATTGTAATTTTTCATTGATTCAGTTTTGAGAAAATCTAAAATGAAAAGTTAGAAAAGTTGTTGAGTGTACTTCTGTTGCTGTTTTCAACTTTAGGACATCTTTAAAATACGTGTAGCCGCACTTTATGTACGACTGTTTGTCAATCTTTTTCTTTACTTTCTTATGAAAGATTTCGCATTGCGATGTATGCTTTATTTCCTTTTATTTTTAACACGTTTGAACGTGAACTATTTGGTTTTATTTTCTGTTATATGTGTCATATATGACAAACCGACACAACAATAACGACACAGCGCCTTTAAGGTTGTCAAGAAAGGATTAGATACTGCATTGTTAATTTCAATAAGTTGCACGAGGTTTTACAGGAAATCAATTATTAAAGGAACGGTACAATATTTTCGTGTAAGCCGTGTGTTCCCATGTAAACGTAGACATCTATGGTATGTTTTTTATTGCGTTTTGACAAGTGTGTATCAGAGTTTGTATATTTCAGACCGTGCAAAATTCCGTGCGTGTAATTTAACGCAAATTTTGAACAAATGACGATTTTGAAATATGTTTTTATAATGAACTTTAAATTTTAATATGTGCATGTGAAACAAAACTGCAAAGAAGAACGTGGACTGTGCAACGCGGCGGCACTGTTGTCGGGAAGTGGTAGCCAGCAAAGATAAGTCTATGATTTAGTTTTATATGAAAAGTTTTTAATTCATTACTCAGTATGGACATGTGTGTCGAAATCTTTCTTTTTCGCTAAGTAAAATGTATCAAAAGTACAAATGTACGTATAGTGAATAGAAAAAGTAAATGGTTATTTAAAAAGATTTCACAAACATATATTTGTAAATGACTTTAAATAAGTATTTAAAGTAAATATTTAAATAAAGGTTAAAAAATAATGTGGTCATAAGTCTATGTTGCAATATTCTTGTTTGAATAGGACATATTTGAATGTCTAGCTTATATCGATACATAACTATTTTATACAAAATACCTTTATAAATAGGTAACGTTGTAATTGTACTTAATCAAATTGTTAAATGCTAACTTTCAGAGAGAAAGTTGTTCTAAGATTTTCCCCGAAACGAACAAAAAGACAGTCGAAAAAAGTTGTCAAACGTTCTTTTTATAGTTTCTGAATTTGGCAGTGTAATTCCGGTTCAGCATATGCAGTATAATGTCTGCGTATGTTATTTATTCTTTCCTAATACTAACGTGTGTACTATGCAGAAGTGTAAGTAATTATTACATCATCTGTCTGTCAAATTGTATGTACGAAGTGGTCCATGTTGACAATTGAGAATCAAGATGTGACTTATTTGCATGTTGCATATACTTATGGCCATTAAAAACGAAACTTAGGGGTGGGCAACTGGACATAATGTCCACGTAGCATATTCGGGAATTAAAGAAGAAACGCATACATATCATTATCTCCAATCATTACTTAAACAAATTAAACAACAACAACAGACCACAGCAAACATCAGGGTCACACTGACTCAACATGAAGTTCACAGGACATAACCTACATGTTAAGTAGCGTGTGTGACCTCCATTAGCGACAATAAGACACAGCAGCCCCTCCTCGTGGAGAACTACGCCCGGGCGTTTCTCGTGCTGTCTCGTCTGCAGTCCAAAATCAATGACGTAAGTGCAGGATGTGTATATTCTGACGTTCTGACATCACGCGTGGCTGACCGGGACGTCGGTAACCATAAACACCGAGCCTGTTGCAACATACCGTTGGTGGAGACGAGATTTGGTGGATTTATGGACATCGAAATCAACGGCACATGTACGACCCGCTTAAATTTGTCTGATTGTACGAGCACAAGCAACTTTTGAATGTCTCAAAAAAATGTACCAACATGCTAGTCAAAATTCCATCAGTTACACTGGATTATTTCTATGCTCGATCAGCACAATTAAATCACTGCAAACATCGTGTCGATACTTACCCTAGGTCCGAGTGCGTGCACGCACGACGGTTTCGCAAGGTTCGAAATTAACCATCTGTGTTGACCGGGTTTAGACTAGCGACCAGGTTTATCTTTTTTCTGAGCGAAGACTGTGTAGCCTAGGTACCCTTCTTTCGAATATATCGTTTTTTCCCCAAAAGTTGGGTTTTTATTGTCCTCATGATGTATATCGAATTAATCCGTATATTGAATAAAATCGAAATATATGTGATTGTCAGGTATTCCTGCATTTATATGCAGGAGTATATTTTTTACTCCAATGTAAGTAAATGTAACGATAGAGAGGGAACCCAATTCCTTAAAACTCTGAACATTACTGCAACTTTCGCCCTACTCAGGAGTATAAAGTTTTACCATTTAGAGAAACAAACCATTAATGAACACTTAGCAATGAACCATGCTGGAAACTGTCGTTCTAAAGACATCTTGCAGCAGACTCAGAAATGCAGACATTGTGGATGTGCCGCTGTGTGAGGGTGTTACCTTCTTGCAGACGATTCGCTTCCGGTTATTGCAAGTTGTTCTTTCGTCGCATTGATCGAATGAGCATTTCATACTCACCATAGACATGCTGGACTGTATTCATGTTTGAATTTCCCGCCCAGACCATCGTACACGCGACATCCAATACACCGTTTACCATTACACCGGTCATGCGCGCTCTGTCGTCATTTCCGGTCACAGTGAGTCGGCACTCCTCTGTGATGACAACGTAAGTGAACGTCGAGCATGTCGTCTGGATCCACCACAATGAACGTTGTCTCGAACTAAAAAGTACTCGAGTAATTTTGGACGTCTTTGTCACAGGCCACATGCCACATCCGCGCAAAAATAATTGTATGTCTTGTTATGAGGTGGTAAATTTCCTCTTAATATCGTCTGCAGCGGTCTGTTGCTAGTACACTTCCGGTTACGGCTAATTTATGACGAAGCATTGCAAACGTTCTCGACTGTTGATGAAACGCCACTGCTTACAGCTTAACTAAAGGAACAGATACAATTCTTATTTTTGGCACGCGTTTGACTTTTATTATGTAACAAAGTAAACGGTTGGAACTACAAACATGTTAAACAAAACTGCGTTTTTCCATTTGACAGTTAACGTATATTTTGATAGTTTGACGTTTTAAGTTATTGAGGTAGTTCATAGTGCAAAGATTTGTTGTTCTAAAATATCCCGCGGATTCGCCATTAATAAATGTGTACAATATAATTTGTAATTAGTTGTACGTCATCATCACCATCACCCTCATCCGAGTAGCAGTAACAACGACATGAACAACATAATGATAATTAGGGTCCCGCAATTTTTTTGCTGGTGCCTTATAGTTATCACCCTTTCTGTCCGTCCGTCGGTCCGTCCGCCCGTCCACATTTTTCATGTGTTTCTTTCATAACTTCAAAACCGTTTGAGCTATTAATTTGAAAATGCATGGGTGGATAGTTCTCATTAAGGAGAAGTGCAGTGCACAAGAACCATTACTCTGCACTTCATGGTTCTGGAGTTATTGCCCTTTGTTAATTTTTCATACTTCGTTTTTGCCTGGAGCATAACTCTTAGACTATAAGAGGTATTAACTTTAAACTTCATATGTGGATAGATCTCATTGAGGAGAAGTGCAATGCACAAGAACCGTTACTCTGCACTTCATGGTTCTGGAGTTATTGCCCTTTGTTACTTTTTCTTGCCTGGAGCATAACTCTTAAGACTATAAGAGGTATTAACTTGAAACTTCATATGTGGATAGATCTCAGTAAGGAAAAGTGCCGTGCACAAGAAACGGCACTATGTACTTCATAATTCTGGAGTTATTGCCCTTTGTTAATTTTTCTTTTTCAGGCTGAGTCAATTTTTGGTTTCAGCTCTCTAACTTGAGAACGAATTGAAATATTTTAATGAAATTTCATCCGTAGATACCTTATATCGAGACCTGGCTTGGAATTAAATTGGGGGTGGATGGGATCAGTGTCAAGGTCGCCGTTACAAAAAAAATAGAAAAACGGTTTCCGCTCAATTACTCGAGAACGAATTGAGCTATTGTAATTCAACTTCATGCATAGATACCTTTTACCAAGACATCGCTTGGGATTGCATAGGGGTTGTGTGGGATCAAGGTCAAGGTCACCATTACTAAAAATAGAAAAAACGATTTCTCACCTTCAAACATGCTATCATTCGGGGCCCGCTGCCACTCCTGTGACAAAGCTCTAGTTCTAGTTTTATTTCAAAGGAAAGTTCTGCAGACTAAAAATAAGTTCAACTATTTAATCTCTCCATACAGTGAACTCTGTTTTGTGCAATAGTGTGAGTGAATATGGACTGTCCAGTAGTCGGAATGACTTAAAGGCCCATTTTGTAAAATGGAAGGGAAATTATCCCTGTAAATTATAAATCATTAATGTATGATATTTGCAGCCTTATAGTTACAACTTGCAATTACTTTTAAGATATTCAGTCATTTATAAACTGCAACTCATCACTTACACTGATATACATAAATACGAGTACACCTATTAATAACATCTTAATACAAATTACTATTTGGACTTACATATGTGTATATACCGTTCATGAACGCTACTTTTGTCCGCCGATCAGGGGCAACCGTATGTCGGCGAATGAGGGCAACCGTGTGTTGGCAGATGAAGGCAACCGTGTGTCAGTCGATGAAGGCAACCGTGTGTCGGCGAATGAGGGCGACCGTGTTTTGGACGATGAAGGCAACCGTGTGTCAGCCGATGAAGGCGACCGCGTGTCAGTCGATGAAGGCAACCCTGTGTCAGCCGATGAAAGCAGCCTTCTGTCAGCCGATGAAGGCAACCGTGTGTCGACCGATGAAGGCATTCGTGTGTCGGCCGATGAATGCAACCACGTATCAGCCAATGAGCGCAACTGTGTGTCCACCGATGAAGGCAGCCGTTTTTCCGCCGATGAAGGCAACCGCGTTTCCGCCCATGAGGGCAAACGTGTGTACGCCGATGAGGGCCCCGTTTTTCCGCTGATGAAAGCAAACGTGTGCCGGCCGATGAAGACAATCGTGTGTATGCCGATGAGTGCAACCGTGTTTCAGCCGATGAAAGCAGCGATGTGTCAGCCGATGAAGGCAACTAAATGTCCTCCGATGATGGGCAACCGTCTGTTCGCCGATGAAGGCAATAAAGGCAACAATGTGTCAGTCGATCAGGGCAAAACGCGTGCTCCTCGAATAAGGCAACACAGTGCTTTGAAATCATTACGGTCATTGTTTATATCAGCATTGAAAGGCTGGTCATATCCATAGAGGATTTTTGTGAAAGTTTTGTATAAATTCAAAAATTTATGTTTGAATATGCAATTGCAGTTTTAATTTGATGTTAATTTTTGACACGCCGTAGTACAATGTATTTCGTTTATTTCTTCAGAACATTTTAAAAGACTAAATGCTTCTCTATGTGAATTAAACCTTAGCGATCTGAATAAGCTGAGGCGTGCATTAGTTGTCTTAATAATAGGACTATGTTTGCAAGATACACGGAACACATGTCGAATATGATCCAGACTTTGCTGTATTGGAACGCAACAAAGTGCAATGCTGTAAACATTGACATCTGATTTGGGCCCGTATTCACCAACCTATTCTTAGACTTACAGTAAAGAATAATTTTGAAACGGTTATGTTCCAAGAGCGCTGTACATTTGAATCTTACTCGGTATCCATCGACTCTCATTACGGCATTCTTTATTTAGAACAATTTGCTAGTTCATAAGCAACACTGAGACCCAGAATATTTGCAAACGCAGAAGTATATTTTCTTGAGTCTAAGTCTGCTCTTTATTCTTAAGACTAAGAATGGGTTAATATTACCAGTCATGTTTTAGTCAGTTTTAACTTTGCGTGCTAACATGTGTGCTGTTTCTATGTTTCAAAAAATGGTGTTAACGTTTAACGTATTTCAAAGTGGTGTGGGTGTTTAATATATTTCATTCCACTTGAAAATGTCGAAAATCTGGCTCACGATAACGTCTAACAACGTTTTAAAACAACCAGTAATAGTCTTGATGTTATATTGCTTATTAAGATAAAAAAATTAATCCTTATAGGAATAATTAAAGTTGACTGTATAATTGTTCATTTAACTGCACCATGTAAAACAGGTGCTATTTTACAAAGCACGTCATTCACTGACTTCTGATACTTTTTAATTTTTTTTTATAGACAACGAACCAATAAACAACTCAAAAAGTAGTGCCGATTATGAGCGCAACATAGGAAAATGTACTTCTCATTACAATTGCAAAAATATTTGTTATATCATGTTAAAATCGAAATAATTTTCGCATTATCGTTCTTTAATTATCGGCAAATAAAAACCGATTTGTTGTTCTGTCGGTAAATCGAAATTTTTTGATATCAGAATATTAATTTCAATGCTATTTTTTGTAAACAAGTAATTATACATTATCGTTAGAGTGCCATTTGTAAATTGCTTTTATAATTGCTTCCACTGATAGTGTTAAGAAATACTCCAAAAACACATTCGCCTATGTCATCAACCTTATCATAATAATCACAATTATCAAGTTAGTTTAAAGTTATAAACTTAAAACTAACCTGAAAACTAACTAGTGTACCACTCGTCTAGCCCGTATCACGGGAGACAACCGCATGTTACTCATGCGCAAACGTCTTGCAACAGTTGCTTCCTTTAGATCAAATCTTAATAACTAACCATATTCTAACATTATATTCGCATATTTTTCGATAGAACAAGAACAATATTATCGTTGTTAAACTATCCAGTAAACAACGCGAACAAATAATTCCGAGACTGACGTCATTCTTTCAGTTTATATCAATGAATGTGACATCAGCATGAATCTGTATCAATGAAAGACAATCACTGTTAACAGCGGAGAAGCGCGTCTGTAAGTTCGCGCGGGAAGTTAGGCGGAGCAAAGTAAAATATAGCTCTCGTTATAATTGCAAAGATATACTTGTAAGATCATTTTAGAATCGAAATTAATTTCGCATTATCGTTGTTTATCGGTCAATAAACAACTCTTTGTCGCTCTGATGCGTGGCTATTCAACCACTCGAGCTAACGCTCTGGTTAATTTCTACGCATCAGAACTATAAATCGTTGTTTATTTGCCGATAAACAACGATATGCGAAAATTATTTCTTAATTCAATGCCTACTCGTGTTCACTCAGCACAAGTATAGTTCAGGGGTCGTATTCCAGAAACATCTCAAGTAATATCTTATCCTTAATCTGGATTCATCATTGTATTTAGCCTTTTATTTCTGTCCACAGTGCACTATGCCTAGGTATTTATTAATTATCGCTATATTATTAGCAAATGTATGTTTTACTGTAAATGTTTACGCATACACATATTTATTGGTAGCTTTAAACATATCACATTTTGGAATTTTTAACTTAAGTGGCTATGTGTTAAGATATACTTAAGATGTTTCTCGAATACCACCCCTCACCTGAAAACATTAAACGTTGACTTAAAAAAGGCACAGTATATTTTTTATGTCATATACCTGTCATATACTACTTCGAGCCATATACTTGTATAAGCGCAAAAACGTGTGTCGACCGATAACGGCGACCGTGTGTCCGACGATGAATACAACCGAATGTCCGCCGATGAAGGCAACAATGTGTCCGCCGATGAAGGCAACCGTGTGTTCGCCAATGAAGGCAACTGTGTGTGGGTCCGAAGAAGGCAACCGTGTGTCCGCCAACCGTGTGTCTGCCGAAGAAGGCACCCGTGTGTCCGCCGATGAAGGCAACCATGTGTCTGCCGATCAAGGCAACCGTGTGTCCGCCAATGAAGGCAACCGTGTGTCTGCCGACGAAGGCAACCGTGTGTCTGCCGATGAAGGCAACCATGTGTCTCTCGATGAAGACAACCGTGTGTCAGCCGATTAAGGCAACCGTGTGTCTGCCGATGACGGCAACCGTGTGTCCGCCGATGAAGGCAACCATGTGTCCGCCGAAGAAGGCAACCGTGTGTCCGCCGATGAAGGCAACCGTGTATCCGCCGATGAAGGCAACAATGTGTCCGCCGATGAATGCCACCGTGTGTCCGCCGATGAAGGCAACCATGTGTCTGGCGATGAAGGCAACCGTGTGTCCGCCAACCGTGTGGCCGTCGATGAGACAACCGTGTGGCCGCCGATGAAGGCAACTGTGTGTCCGCCGATGAAGGCAACCATTTGTCCGCCAATTAGGGCAACCGTGTGTCCGTCGACTAAACATGGGTTGGTATTTCCAGTCACGTTTGTGTCAGTTTTAACTTTTCGTGCTGGCATGTGGGCTGTTTCTCTGTTTTGAAAAATGTTGTTACGTGTAACGTCAAAGTGGTATGGGTGTTTAAGATATTACATTCCACTTGAAAATGTCGAAAATCTGGCACACGGTAACATCTACCAACTTTTTAAAATGAATCAGTAGTAGCATAAATGTTATATTGCTTACTGACACTAAGAAACTAATCCAGCTGACTGCATTATTCTTACATGAACAATTTAAGTTGTGTTTTCTACAGACAGTAACACAATTATCGTTGTTAATCTACCCAATAAACAAAGTAAAGAGTAGTCCCGATTGTGAGCGGAGCAAAGTAAAATGTAGTTCTCATTACAATTGCAAAATTATTTGTCTTATCGAAATAATGTTCGCAATATCGTTGTTCGTTGGCCAATAAACAACTCTTTGTTTTTCTGATGCGTGGCTATTAAACAACTCGGTCTAACGCCCACGTGGTTTAATCCCTACGTATCAGAACTCCAACTAATTGTTTATTGGCTGATAAACAACGATAAGGAAAACATTATGTCGTAAATATAATACCTTACGAATTGAACGAGTAATTGTAGCATAGGCGTAAACCTGAATCTGCGTGAAACAATAAGAAGAAAAATCACAGGTCACAGCCATATTTGAGCAAGTATTATGTATCTGGGCATGTACTCATAAAGTTTCTTAAAGAACACGTAAGTAAATGTCTTAAAATGTAAACAACCCGTTAAGTCTGTGACCATTTCAATTATAGTTCGAGTTAGATAAAACGGTTTATTGTAGTAACAATTATGATACATGATTTTGTTTTATGTTCATTTGACTTAAAAACTTAATAATACATTTTCACTTTTGTGTACACTTGATTATGATCTATCTCAGGTGCTTTATAAATACCGCCCCAGGTTCTCCATGATTGCATTAATTGTGAACCACGCGTTTCGCGGTTTCCTCGTGCACGTCATAATTTATCGATCGATGCTGGAAACTGCCACTGATTTTACATGTACTCTGTGCATGAGGAAATCGTGCATTTCATGGCGGTCACTGACGTAAATAGCACTTTGACCCGTTCTATAAATAGATGTCGCGTCGAAGACACAGGCCCAGAGAAAAATATCCGCTCCGCAAGCGTATCCGTATCCACATTGTTATATGCGGAAGGCGCTGCAAATATTTTATCGCAGTATGCGAAAACATTAACAGGTGGTGAATTTGAACAATATAAGGCATCGAACAGTTATCTACAGCGTCAGTCATGACTCATTCCAATGTTACCCGTTATAACCGAGCTATTATACTCGGTGAGTCTAAGGTTGAGTTATTTAGGTGTCTCAAGACTATGTCTGCTTTTTTCCCGCTGTTTTATGTATAACAACCTTCCGTTTAACATGCTTAGACCGCTTTTCAATGTGCGCGTGATCCTGTATCCGTGTCCGTGATCCTATCCATGTCCGGGATTGTATCCGTATCCGTCGTCCGCATGTAGCTTTTCCATGTGCGCGTGATCCGTTATCCGTATTCATCGTCCGCATGTAGCTTTACCATGTGCGCGTGATACGTTATCCGTGATCGTATCCGTATCCGTCGTCCGCACGGTAAAATAATTTTGATTTACGAAATAATCTTCGATTTAGCATTCTTTATGGGCTAATAAACAACGATTTGAAGTTCTGATGCGTATGAATTAAACCACGTCATCATTGTGACGTCACTTTCATTGATAAACGCTGAAAGAATGATGTCATAACCTGAACTACATTTTTGCGTTGTTTATGGATGGTTTTGCAACGGAATTGTGTTCTTTGTCTGTGTGTTAAAAACGGATCTTTGTACTATGTGCAGGAATATGTATACATTCGAGAAATGTATCGTAAAACACAGCATTATACTCATCTTGCATACCATTATAAATGTGCTTCAAAAACAACAGATATTGTTGTTTGAGGTAGTAGTTCATGTTTTTGAAAACTGTTTAGTTTGATAAATGCAATTGCAGTAGAGCATTGTTGAATTATTAATGTCAATATAGCATTCAATCTGGTAAGTTCGTGGAAGAAATTATGATGTAATTTTCTCTTCAAGGACGTAACGTCGCGTGCCAGAATTCTACGCAAGTGTGAGCCGACGAACTTATTAGAGCACAAAACTGCGTAAAAAACATCGACGGATAAATACACCATATTAGTTAAGTTTATTGCAGTTATTTGTGTTTGAAACTAATTAATTGTTAAAAAAGATCAACCCCTCGTGTTGTTAATAAACATTTTATAAGTATTAATTTCATTTAAATCCAACGCAAATCAATGGAAATAAACAAGAACACATTAAAAACTATTAATATCAAAACACAAAATATCAGTGGAAGGGCCTCCGCATATGACGTCATGAAAAGTTGCCCACGAACTTACAGGAAATTGAAAAAGATCAAGATCGTTGTTAGGTAATGTTTATTTTCAAGTAAGATTACGGATTTCCGAATAAAGGCCAAAGGCTCGCTTACTAACGAAATTCCTGAACTCGTTTAATAAAATATGATATGAATTGACAACTCGTTTCAGATCCTATATATAATATGCAAATATGTAATATTCTTCATAAATATACAACATTCTTCATAAATATTGGCCCTGGATACTCGACAACTCGTCCGATAATGTGTCCGTGTCCGTAAAAATCGCTCACTGTGCGATTCGTCACGGATGCGGAGGTATACGGACACGGAAACGGACAAATGGAAACGACACTGCGTATTTCAACTGGAGCGATATTTTATTTACGGACACGGACGCGGATCACGGATCACGCGCACATGGACAAGCGGCCAAAGCTAGATACCATGTCGTCCGCATCCGCATAAAATTGCTCAACGAGCGATTTTTTTGCGGATGCGCTTTGCGGATACGGACTGCGGACATATGGAATCGGTCCAACTGTTTTCAACTTGTTTGATTTTTTGCCAATGCGGATTTGCGCAGTGCGATTATGGAAAAGCGGCCTTATATTGTGTACGTTAAATAATGTTCGTCCATTTAACAAAGCCGTAGTCTGTTGGAAATACCCAAATTGATTACAACAACCACAACTAGGGGGAGAATGGCCGTAGAAATGATTTCATGACCAAGCCCGGCCACATAACTTGTGTGGGGATTGGTCATGAAATTATTTCAACGGCCTTACTCCCCCTACCTCTGATTCAAGTTGGGCAGTTGTCAGTTACTGGCATAAGTATGTGCACTTAGTACTGGTAAACCAGCTTACCCAGGAAAAGTGTGAGTAGGTTAACTGACTGCCGTTATATGACTGAAATACTGTTGAATACGGCGAAAAATCCACACAAAAAACAAACTGTAGAAGCCATCTTGATTAGGAACTGAGACAAAGTCAGAATGTTTCAATAGTTTTATGATAATACTATCAAAAGCTGATACAAATGCTGTTTAAACATTGCCTTTGTTGCGCATAAACTGTTAAGACTGAAATCGTCACTGGTAAAGACAAATTCATTCAACATATTGTTTACCCAATATTTTATGAGCATTTATAAGCTATATATACCGGAAATGAAAGAGACAGTAAGAAATATGCTTTTGAACAATTAAAAACGAATGCATAATATGCGTTTTGAGAGTGATGGTTGTTTGCTCGGCGAAGTATTGAAAATGAATGACTCGTGCATGGAAATTCCCTTTGCTATATTTGCATATATAATATGTTCATGGTCATAACCTGTTTGATGAATGTGACCCATCTTCCTGAACACGTGATTAGAGACATAACATTATTGTCACGTACAGAGATACCATTCATAGCGGGTCCGTGGTCTAGCGGTAACACACTGACTTCAAAAACCCAGTGTCCCAGATTCGAGCCCCGAAGTGCAGTGTACAAGGTGTTTCATACCGGGCACTCGAAGACCCAGGGTCGCCCATTGAACGGGACGTCTCCTGTGTCTTCCACGTTCACCAATTACTCAACCTAACAAGTCTTCTTGTTATAGAAAACTTCATAGCTATGATACTATGCTATGCTGTGCGTGTTTGTTTGGTTATTGTTGTATTATTATATCTAGTTGAAATCTGCGCGTATTTCTGATTAAATGTAGAATAAAGCGTATAAGGATCAATAGTACAGTGTATATTTATACCTTTAAGATTTTATCCTACCGTATAATTCTGTGTTCACAGATAAAAAAACATCAACCGTCTTTATACATATAAAATATATTTTACTGTAAACTGTACTTGTCTGCTCCATTCAATCCTCTCCCTATAATGCGTTTAATATCGACAACGTTTGAAACATTAAATAATTATTTGGTATTTAGATGTTAAAAAGGGACAGTACGATTTTGTACGAAAATTATAACGTTAAACCTTCCATTTATTAGTGTGGTGTCAGTATGTTTTAAAAATATATGCGCAGTTCTCGTTTTCTAATTCTAAACCGAATGTAGCCGTTGCTGAAGGGTAAACGGGTCTGTATTAACAGAAAATATATATTTGCATGTTTCGATAAATAAAATAACACTCGTGGTTTAATTCCTTCGCATCAGAACTCCAAATCGTTGCCAATTGGCCGATATACGACGATAAATTGGAAATTATTTCTTAAACAAACAGATACTAGTACTATTTAAAAGTCAGGCATAAAGAAGAATGTTCGTTGAGAGTTCATGTAAGTTAGACACCGCTGCAGCATTCACCAACATATATGTAATTTAATCAAGATGATGATTTCCTGGACTGTTACGAAATGTAACGTATTTCATACGTGGTACAACAGTTTGATCCTCTTGGAAATATGACGATGATAATAATAATAATAATAATAATAATGATAATTATAATAATAATAATAAATTGTGTTTTTGTCGGACGGTATGTTTGTTTCTTAGCAACTGTTCGCAAAAAGTTATGAACGCGTTTGCATAAAATTTTCTGCGAATGTTGAACAAAATATTAGATCCGGATCACCGTCTGGATCCAGGAATTTGTATTAGGCATTCTCAATCATTGCCTAATTAAAGGCAGATACGTTAAATTGCAAATTATGCTGTGTTAAACATCATACGTTTGTAAAACATCTTGAAGAATTGTTGTTGTTGTTGTTGTCGATGTTCTTGTTGCTCTTGCTGGTGGTGGTTTTAATTTGCATTCCATTTGCCGTGCTAGTAATTTAAACAAAGACCACCAGAATCTATGAAGCATTCGTGTGTCACACGCGTTTCATGATTTCCTCGTACTATGATAATATCGATCAGACCAGAAAACTTTCCCTAGTTTTTTTCTGCTTAGTACATGTATTATTAACAGTACTACTGCTACTGCTGCTGGTACTACTACTGCTGATGCTGATACTACGATATTAATTCATTAACAATACATTATAATTGCACTCATCATTTTCCATTATTTTCTTACTTTATCAACGTAGTTTGTTTTCGATGTGGTAAAACAACTCAAAATAGTAGTTCAATAGCTGTAAAATATAGTTCTCATTGTAATTTAAGAAAAGATTTTCAGGTCATGTTAGAATCGAAATAATTGTCACTTTATCTCTGTTTATCTGTGAATCAACAACGTTTTTTTTTCGTTCTGATGCGTATATATTAAAATTATTAAACCAATCTGGCTAACGCGCTCGTTGTTTAATTCCTACACATCAGAACACAAAATCGTTGTTTATTTACAGATGAACAACTCAATATGGAAATTTATTTCTTAAATTAATATAGTCAACATTGTCGGAATCTTAAGTCGAAAAGTAAACAAACTAAACAAACTAGGTTCATTAAGCTTAATATGGGTATAGAGAGCAATGAGGTGATAATTCACATTGCTGTTTGTTTGTCTTACACAATTGTTATTGCTATGGCAACTAAATAATTTAATATCGCACATCAACAAGAATGATGCTACCCGTGTTTGCTGGGCTGATTTCGATGGGGTAAAACATTTATGAAGAAAGTCAACATTGTAGAAACGGATCTGAAACACCAGCAATATTTCTCCTTGTTCATGGGAAAAAATCTGACCTTGATAAATTAGCTATTTCATTGACATTACTTTATTTCAGCGTACACGATTATATTCCGTTTTACTCAGGGTTTTTTTTCGGCGGCGGTATTTCGTTTGCCGTACGTAAACTCGCACGTTAACTTCAAAAGCGTTGAAGCAATTAAGTTGAAACTTCAGGTCTCATTGAGGAGAAGTGCATGGCATAACAACCATATCTCTGCGCTTCATAATTCTATAAGATGCCGTTATTAACTTGAAACTTCAAAGGTGGATATATCTCCTTGAATAGAAGTGCATTGCACAAGAACCGTTACTCTGCACTTCATAATTCTGGAGCTATTGCCCATTGTTATTGTGTATGCCCCCGAGGGAGAGCATATTAAAATCGAACTGTCCGTCTGCCCGGCAGTCCGTGCGTCCGTCTGCAAGGCCGTCCGGCGAATGTTTAAGTTTTTTATCATGTCAAATATCTTGAATACTATCAACGGTAGTTACTTGAAACTTGAAATACTTCTTTACTTTCAATGTCTCCACCAGGGAAAGCAAACCCGATGCCTCTGTTTTGTATTTTGACAGATTTATGCCCCTTTTTCAAGTTTTTGTCAAGCCGGCCTGCGGTCAGCTCGCCTTAGTTGTCACAATGGCGGTTTGGTGTTTGTGCGTCCGTCCGTCCGATTTTGTCCGGACTGTAATTACCCCATTATCAGATATTTTTAAATAACTTGCCACCATTGTTCACCTTGTGAAGACAGCATGTCGCGCGCATGACCTGTGTCCCTAGCTCAATTGTCAAGGTCACACTTAGAGGTCAAAGGTCAAATATGGCGTAATACATCTTGTCCGGACTGTAACTTCATCATTCATTAGGCAATTTTAAACATTTTGCCACAAATGTTCATCATGTGGAGACAGAGTGTCGCGCGCAAGACCTGTATCCCTTACCTCAAATGTCAAGGTCACACGTAGAGGTCAGAGGTCAAATACGGGCATAATACAGCTTGTCCGGACTTTAACTTCATAATTCATCATGCAATTTTAATATAAATTGCCACAGATATTCACCACGTCCAGACGGCGTGTTGAACGCAAAACCATTTTCCTGGCTGAAATGTCAAGGTCACACTTAGAAGTCAAATATCAAATATAGACATAATGCAGCTTGTCCGGACTGTAACTTCATCATTCATCAGGCAATTTAAAAATAACTAGCCACGAATGTTCAGCACGTGGAGACGACGTGTTGCACGCAAGACATGTTTCTGTAGCTCAAAGGTCAAGGTAACACGTAGAGGTCAAAGGAATAGATCTGCTTGTTAGAAAATGAGATTTTAAAATAATTACAACACAGGTTGCTTTATTGAGAACGGACTCGACATGTTGCAAACGGGCATCTAGTTTTAAAATGTCATCCAAAGACTTATCTGTAAAAATTAAAGGATCGGATTTAACATTCAATCACGAAAAGCATAAAAAATCCAAATGCTTCCACCTGGGCCCGTATTCACAAAGCTCCTAAGGGAAAACTCAAGTAAATTTCTTAAATTCACAAAATTCCTTAAGTCTGTGGCAGTTTCATTTATAGATCATCGTACATTAAAATGTAAACTGAACTTATTGGATTTAACATAGAAAATTTTAACTGAATTATCCCCCTAAGTACAACTTAAGTAAAGATTTCCCTGGCGTCGACAAACGTAACAAAGATAATTGGATCGAAGAATATTAGTACGCATATAAATTGATATGGTTCGCCGACTTTTCGCTCAGAAATCTTGACCATGATTTTGAGTTGAAAATGACAAAGAAAAGAAAGATTAATATACATTCGAGACACAAACTTATTTTTTTTATTTACAGAACGTTTTAGAATATTGACCCATCTAAATTAAATGTTAGACATCGTTATGTCCTCAGCACCCATAGAGAAACAGCAATCGTATCAGGACAAGAGAAGTTAACTTTGACTTTGGAACACACAAGGTACTTGGCGATTTACCTCTCTAGTACAATATGAAGCCACTATTCATAATAACTGTTGAAGGGCTTGCCCAGTTTTGCAAAGCTCACAAAACGGTCAAATGGCCTTAATTCTTTGAACTTATCCGAAACAAATGTGTGTTGTAGTTTTATTGATGTAATAAATAAGCATGGACGTTTATTTGTTTATATAAAAGTGTCGAATATGTTACAGTGGCAGTGATAAACTAGATTTTGACAATATTCGACACAAACTTAAACATAGTCCAATTTTGCTGTAATTTGTTAATTAAGAATGTTGTAAATTATTGACGTCGGAATGTGTCGAATTATGTGCATGCCTGTTCTAATTGTAAGCTGCCATAGGCGTGCCTAGACATACGCTCGTGCATTCACTTCGAAAACATATCTTTAAGTTAAGCCTATTTAGTTTAGTTCAATTGTATCGAAAAACATAGGCTTATTGAGGCATATTCGAGTCCTTTTACTGGGAAGAATCAGATCTTGGTGTCTTAAGAGAAAGATCCTTCGCACGCTCCCCGAGTAGGGATCGAACTCACGACCTCCCGATCGCAAGGCGGACTCCATATCCATAACACCACTGCGAACTTAACACCTAAAACATATCATTTGGAAAACTGACTTCATTACATATTTAAAATAAAAACGGGTGTCATTTTCTATAGACAGCATTTCAATTACATATGTGCCTTGGCGGCTTGCATGTTTAAGTGATCTGAGTTTTAAGCAAATAATTACATGCATATTTTGTTGAAGAAACTTAAGTTGCAATCGTTGGTGAACTGGAAAAATGAAGATAAAATATGCGGAAATATCCGGGCAATTATTTTAAACGATTCTAACATGACGCTCGCTAATTTTTCTATAGACAAAGAACAAAATTATCGTTGTTAAAAACAAAACAAATGAACAGCGCAAAAAGATGTTCCAATAGTGAGCGGAGCATAGTAAAGAGCAGTTCCAATTACAATTGCATAACTATATATCAAATCATGTTGGGACCGAAATAATTTTCGCATTGTCGTTGTTTATCGGCAACTAAAGAACTCTGTGTCGTTCTGGTGCTTTGCTATTAAACAACTCGGGCTAACTTCCTCGTGGGAAATGGCTACGCATCATGCGCCAAATCGTTGTTTATTGGCCAATAAACAACGGTAGATCGAACATAATTTCTTAAATATATAATAGGCTGGGTCGATATATATTCACATTTTGCTCTTTAAGGCAAATTTATACGGCGGCATAGAAGGGACATCATCCCGTGCATGAGAAATATTTTATATATCACGTACGCACGTTCCACTAACCAATGAGAAAACGTGAACTATCTGCCATATTTTCACAATGGAGGTCGGGAATAGGTAATTGTTCATTACTGATTCCCGACCTCCATTTTGAAATTATGACACATAGTTCACGTTTTCTCATTGGTTAGTAATAGTTATCACGTGGACACGTGATAAATAAAATATTTCTCATGTCCCCTTTATGCCGCTGTAAATTTTAGTTTTACTGAAGTGAAAACTTCCGGTCGAATTTTCTATGTAAAATACAGTGATCTCTATTCACGAAAGAGTGAAATACAAAATATACAAGCAACCTTTAATAGTATGCAATAATTTAATGTATAAATACATATACTTGACACAGCCACATACGAATTCGAACTTAGTGAATAATTCTACCATGACACTCGCTATTTTTTCTATAGACCAAGAACAAAATTATCGTTGTTAAACTACCCAATAAACAACGTAAAAAGAAGTCCCGATTCTGAGCGGAGCATAGTAAAAAGTAGTTACAATTAGAATTGTAAAAATTTATGCCAAGTCATGTTAGATTCAAACTAATTTTCGCATTATCGTTGTTTATTGGCCAATAAACAACTCTTAGTCGTTCTGATGCCTTTCTATTAAACAACTCGGGCTAACGTCCCCGTGGTTTAATTCCTATGCATCAGAACTCCAAATCGTTGTTTATTGTCCGATAAATAACGATAACTCTAGCATTATTTCTAAAACAACAGTCTAGCGGAAGCCAAAATAAGCTCCTCTATATGACACGCGAATATCACGATGTCCTCGTGCTTCGCTGTCATCGATCGAAGTAGAAAACGTTCAATGACCGTACGAGGAAATCGTGAAGTTGCAGGACAGTCTCTGCGACACGGAATGAACGTTTATTAGTACAATCATCGGTAATAATAATAATAATAATAATAATAATTATAATAATTGTTTTTATTGATGACCAATCCGTTGTTATTGTACAGATCATGAGACATATTTCTCTTATTTTGTCAACGTAGTAATGATTTGGTAAATCATTCATTAATATAGTCTACAATGTATACAGAGAATCTGTGGCCCTATTCCAGAAACATTGTAAGTTTTCATTAAAATATTTATTTCCAAATTTTGAAAGCTGTTATTTTAAATGCATCATTTAAATTTATAAATTCCTTAACAGTTGTGAAAACAATATTCTAATATGATACTCGCCAATTGTTCTATAGACAAACAACACAATTATCGTTGTTAAACTACCCAATAAGCATCGCAAAAAGTAGTCCAGATTCTGAGCGGAGCATAGTAAAAAGATGAATTTATAATTTACGCATTATCGTTGTTTATCGGCCAATATACAACTCTTTGTTGTCCTGATGCGTGGCTATTAAAATCGAAGGCTAACGAGTGGTTTAATTCACACCGATCAGAACTCCAAATCGTTGTTTATTAGCCGAAAATTAATAAATACCAAGCCCACTGTGATTTAAAAATGGAATTAAATGCTAACGAAAAGTGGTGATATAAAGATAAGATTCTACCTAAGACATGTCTGGAATGTGAACTCAGAATCATGATAATTCCTCCTCCTCCTCTTCATCATCATTATCATTGTCATTCATCATCATCATTGTCTATCATCATTGTCTATCTTCATCATCATCATGATAATTCATTATCATCATCATTATCATATTCATCATATTCATCGAGTAACGTAGTGGTTGACCACCCCGCTCCAGCAATGTACTCTTTGACATGTGTATTATAACACAATATAAACGACACGATGACTCTAGATTTGTATTAAGCATTATAAACGTAGGCCAAATTTAAGAATTGCTAGTTTTCCCGCCCACCACCAAATTAAAATTAATGACAACGACTCAAATTATTGTTGACATCATGCATGTGAATGAACAATTGTGAAACCTGACCTGCGAAGACTTATCAGATAATGGATTTAAATAATTATTATAATATAAAATATTTCAAAATTTGTAAACCTATTTATAGCAGAATGCCGTTGACTGAAATTTCAGAACTGTATCTAACCTCACAAATAGGTTTGCCACTTATAGTATTATGTTTCTGCAGATCACCCAGTGTATGCCTGTAACATGTATACCAACGTGTTTCTGCCGTATAAATTACTTTGTCTTTTTCGTGATGGTTAATAAATGAATTTTCTTTATTCGGGACTATTACTGATTAAACGATCTTTATTCGTGACAACACATACGCTATTTATTACTGATAATCTTTAAGGGCACGATCTTTATTCCATATGATTCCAAACTATACGCTCTTTATTCCCCATGATCACATAATGTATTTTATTATCGATAGCCGTTTAGTGTAAGATGCGTTTTTGTGAAGGTCACTTCGTCTATTTATGATAACATACTGTATGGTCGTAATTTGTGACGATCACTTTGTGTTCGATCTTTGATCGTGATGATCACATACTGAACTGTGATGAGTGTAGCGGATGTCGATCCATGATATTTGTGTGCACAAGATTTGTATTATTTATCATAACATAAAGGTGAATGTTCTCATTTACGTAAATGTACGTGTAACACGTTTCTTACATGTATTTTCGAAGCTTGAAACTTGCGCTTGTCCGAATCTACCTACATTTGCCCGTAAATATACATGTATTTTATCATGCTTGTAACATGACTTATGAGTACAAGAGCGTATTTGTTATAACTTCTCTTCTTCCGCCCGGTGGAATTTTTTTTTCTACCAAATTCACTCAATTCATTGGAATATGTCGACAATTCTCGTTGCAATAGCAACACTGAAAGCTGCAAATGAACGAACTTCTTGTTAGACACCAACTGTTGGATTTTTGAAATAATTTCACAGAAATGTTCCTTGGGTGACCATTAACCAACTTCCATTAAAGTAATACGATTCATTAAAATATGGGTACAAGGCCTATTGTTTATATGCCTATATTAAAAACTTTGAACATTTCCTTGTCACTGGTCACTGGTTCGATTTCAGAATAATTTCACAGACATATTCTCACGGTGATTCTTTGTCCACATTTTAAAAGCTGTCCATAGTTCTGCTTAATATCGCTATCATCTTTGGCGACATCTTTGCTTTGGGAATGCTATGGTGTCACTGTTAAATAGTGTCACAGTTTAATGCAGCCACCCTACTCCACCACTACTTGTGCTGTTTATCGGCGTCCAAAATTGAAAATTTTATTCGATTAATCATCAACAAGTTCTGACTTAATAACCGATTAATCAGGATTCTTGAAAGTAAAGTAAAGAAGGGCTAGTCTGCAGTGTTTCAATCATTTTCATTGTTTAATTTGGTTTGGTAATGAATATGCGTATGATTTATATAGCAATTATGACGGAAAGAAGTATACAACAGGTTTTGTGAATACCGTAGGTAAACTGCATTATCCTACTAATGGACTGGACAATTGAACAGGTACAAACAGATTTACTTATTATTGACACTTTCAGCAACCACGCAGACACTATAGATCCCTATCTTGTGATGGTTACAAACATTCGAAATTAATGAAAAATTACAAGAAATGTTGCTCCATATCATAATTAAAATACATCATATATGAACTTTATTCTATTGAACAACGCATTTTGATTTAATTATATGTGTATGTGCGCTATATGATAATATTATTTGATAACATAACTCATATCACTTGTTCAATTTAAAAGAAAGGAATAGGATTTTTGTTTTAGAAAGACAACTTGTGCATGAAAATCTTCAATTAATCGACGAGTTCCGAATCTTAATCGACTAATTAATCCTTACCTTATAGTCGTTAATTGATCGACAAAATGATTAATCGGCACAACACTAACCACTACCAATTACCACCACTGCAATATTACTACTCAGTACCTATATTTAAAACTGAAGAGATATAGAACATTCAGATGTACAAAACACCCACTATATCTCAAGTAAACCGAGATGTTCTCTCGGAGTACGAAAAGCAACCGTCTATGAAGTATTAGAGCTTTTTGTCATCATAATAACAAAAGTTTCTTCGTAATTTCTTCGTTAATTATATTTTCTGTTCAGAAGAGTCCATGTGTGGAACTGTAAATGGGTAAAGTTTTAAACTGAGAGATGTTGCCTAGTTGTGTTACGCTGTTGTGTCTTTTGGTTGTGTTACGCTGTTGTGTCGCCTGGTTGTGTTACGCTGTTCTGTCGCCTGGTTGTCTTACGTTGTTATGTCGCCTGATTGTGTTACGCTGTTGTGTTGCCTGGTTATGTTACGCTTTTGTGTCGCCCGGTTGTTTTTTACGCTGTTCTGTCGCCTGGTTGTGTTACGCTGTTGTATCGCCTAGTTGTTTTACACTTTTGTGTCGCCTGGTTGTGTTACGTTGTTGTGTCGCCTGGTTGTGTTTCGCTGTTGGTTCGCTTGAGTGTTTTACGCTGTTGTGCCGCCTGGTTGTTTTATGCTGTTGTGTCGGCTGGTTGTGTTACACTGTTGTATCGTTTGCTTGTTTTACGCTGTTGTGTCGATTGGTTGTTTTACGCTGTTGTATCTCTTGTTTGTGTTACGCAATTGTGTCGCCTGATTGTGTTACGCTGTTGTATCGCTTGGTTGTGTTGCGTTGTTGTGTCGCCTGGTTGTGTGACGCTTTTGTGTCGCCTGGTAGGCTTACGCTGTTGTGTCGCCTGGTTGTGTTACGCTGTTGTGTCACCTGGTTGTGTTACGTTGCTGTGTCGCCTAATTGTGTTACGTTGTTCTGTCGCCTGGTTGTCTTACGCTTTTGTGTCGCCTGGTTGTCTTACGCTGTTGTTTCGCCTGCTTGTGTTACGCTGTTGTGTCGCCTAGTTGTCTTACGCTGTTTTGTCGCCTGATTGTCGTACGCTGTTGTTTCGCCTGGTTGTCTTACGCTGTTGTGTTGCCTGGTTGTGTTACGCTGTTGTGTCGCCTGGTTGTGTAACGCTGTTGTGTTGCCTACTTGTTTTACGTTGTTGTGTCGCCTGGTTGTGTTACGCTGTTGTGTCGCCTGGTTGTGTTACTCTGTTTTGTCGCCTGGTTGTGTTACTTTTTTTGTCGCCTGGTTGTTGTCTTACGCTGTTGTGTCGCCTGGTTGGACAAACTGTCATGGTGCGCATGTTTCCTGTTATGTTGACGTCTATAATGTAAAGTAAAGTGTTTTTATTACTGTATCACCCCTCGCGATTAAAGGACATCCAGTTTTTACTTAAGAAACTCCTTTACTGATGAACACCTTTACTCCCAATTCCTATCCTATATGACGGGCGCTTGGCAGAAAGGCATCCGGTACCCATGGATTTAACTGGCTGCTGGGTAGACAACCGGCCATATCAGAACAATCCCTGGGCGAGACTCGAACCTTCGACTTCCCGCTCCGTACGCGAACGCCCTAATCACTCTAGGCCACGGAGACGGTTATATTGACGCGACTTCTCCCGCTGTACCATCTACGCTTGTTAATACAACATGGCTATTTATTGTTGTTCAAATGCAAAGATTTTTCATGTGTGCTATTTAGACCAACAGTATATTGTTTAATGACGAGATTATTAAAACAGTTTAATTGATACCTTTTATTGTAGTTTGTGCTGTACACGTATTTTTTTGGACACATCTGTGCTTTGCAGATCTTTGTCTATTTGTAGATTCGTTAACATTTAGGAAGTATTGTAACTAAAATCGTACACAGAATTATCACTTTTCCTACCACAATATACGTACATTCTACTTTCTGTGGACCAACTGCATTGGGGCTGTTGTCTTACAGTGTCCATATACAATACATATAGGCAATAATGACCAAGCATATGGAAATGCAGTATATACAGTTTTTTATTTGGGGTTTGATTTTCCAGAGCTTTTAATAAGTCAGATTTTGCAAACAAAGAGCATTAAATACATACGGAATATTATGCTAGTCAGTTGTTCTAAGAGTATGTATTAGTCGAGTGGCTTGAGTGATGACGTATCACATGAGAGGCGGAGCCTCGAGTGTGGTACGAAATAACGCTAGCCACAAGACTAATACATACTCTTGGAACAATTGACTAGCGTAATATTCCTTTTATTATATACCACGATAAACTTCAAATGTGCATTTACCTTATTTGATTTGTTTAAAAACTACAATAATGACTAATCATTGTAGGTATAGATTATATTTTTTTACAAAACTCTATGATGACGTCATTAACAAAGTAGTCCGGCTAGTATGGTAATACGGGATCGGTAAAATAGCGAGTAGCATAATACGGGATTTTGTTTCTGACGACATGTATTTCACCGATTGATACAGCATGTATTTTGTTTAAGATTTTTAACACGTATATAATAAAAAAATATACAAAATGCAGTTCGAAATTATATAAAAAATACCTTAGATATTATATGCTGTTATGCCGTTTATTTGATACGTGAATTCGTATATATCGATTTAATTCCTACGACTCCATTGTATTTTCTTATTCGTTTTCGATAGATCGTTGCATTTTGTTGAACTGAACTCAAAGTAACGCCTGCTGCTAACTAACCCATAATTGAACAGTTAAGCAATTCCATTAGGGAATATAATAAAATATCATACAAAATCAACAATACAAACATGAATAAATGGCACTTTTAATTATTTTCTCCTCATAATCAGGAGAGACAACTCGATGTAACTTGTTTGCGAATTCTTAGCAGTAGTTGACTCCCCTATGTTGTCTCGCCTAATTAGAGTATACTGTTCAATTTGAGTTGAATTAGTTTGGTTTTACACTGTATATTATATAGTTGTATTGTTTTGGCTGCAAATAACAAAAGTTCCCTAATTATATAAATGGGTTTATGAATAATTTTACAAAAAGTTATTGTCGGTAATTTAATTACCGGACATTTTGCGCAGAACTCTTTAAGTGATTTATTGTCCCTCTGTTCGTATGTCCGTCCGCCCACCCGTATGTCTGTAAACACATTTTGTCTTCTTTTCTTCTCTTATAAAGCACTGATTAAATGAATGTGATTAACTCCCAGGCACAAAAGTTGTGCATAGTCCAAACGGACTCCATTTGGACAGAAATCGAAGTTACAGTCCTTTTTTCATTATTTTCAAGTAGTGCTTCTCCGAAGCCCTAAAGTTCATGAACCTTCGACATGTTTCAGTGGATCGCGTACTGAACAATATGCTCGTTCTTTACTCAACCACCATTGTGTTTGTTGTTATTTTTTGTAGTTTTCGTGATAGCTCACCTGAGCAAGAAATGATCAAGGGTGAGCTTTTGTTCTCACTGGTTGTCCGTCGTCCGTCTTCGTCGTCTACGATTTACTTAAAAATCTTCTCTGAAACCGCTTAGTGAAAATTAACCACATTTGGTAACATATTTCCTTGGGTAACCCTCTACCTTATTCTTTCAAATAAGTTTGATTCTTTGAAAAAAAACATGGCCGCCAATCGTCGGAGCAGGTTTCCTTATATACCGTATATATCGAAAACTTTGAAAATCTTCTACGGTCTGAAACCAATTGATGGAATTGAAAATAATTTCAAAGAAATGTTCCTTTGGTGACCCTCTACTAAATCATTTCAAATCAATGTAATCCGTTAAAACATGGCTTCTGATGAGTGGGACAGTCTTCATTACATTGAGAATCTTCTAGACTACGGTCTGAAACCAATTGTTGGATTTCGAAATAATTTCAAAGAAATGTTCCTTGTGCGACTCTTTACGAAATTAGTTCAATACAGTGTGATTCGTTAAAAGCGTGGCTCTGTGCGGTCTATAATTGTCCATTTTCAATGTTTTATTTCAAAAATCTTTGAGCACGCTTTTAGCCATCTATAAGCTTCGTTAAACACATTAAGCGACCCAGGGCCATCTTGATCCCTTGATTTGTCAAAGGATTCTATTTTGACGGTGATTCGGATCAGCAGCATCCGTATCCAGGATTGTTTAGAATAAGCTTAAAGGCAAGCTGTCACTGGACAATTCTGTTGTTTAGGTTAGCTACATTTCATGGCGGAAGTGTGCGATCTCCGAGTGCTTTCTTGTTACGACCTTAATAACGAAAGAACATGTGCATTATTATATATTTCATATCTATTTTAATGTTACATATATTTACTTATTGTTTACAATAGAATAAAGTATGAAACATTCTACATTTAGTGATACAATTAATTTTCGACAAAAAGGCATCTACACAAAACTGCCACAAACTTTCTAATTAATTAGAAAATTATGTTTTCCTGATAAGTACTTAAAAGTTTACTAACGAGCATTGTCAATATGGACCCTGCAGAGTAATACTGCCCCTTACCTAATAACTTGTTATTTATTTTTTAATACAACAATTTGGATTTTCATGCACAGTTATTTATTTGGCAGAAATTGTGAATGACTTTTAAACGAGCAATGGTTTATTACGTGCATTTGGATTCTAATTGGGCATGCAATGTTGCGTTTAATTGTTGTTTTTTTTCGTGTATTTTGTGATGTTGAATCGAGAATAAATTACCGTTTCAATGCAATCGTTCTATATAGTTTGATGGGCTGAATTTTATTATGTTTGATGTAATACGGCCGACGTGATTTAAGTGGTTGTGTCTTGGTGTGTTGCAGTTTGCCGAGTGAATGAACGACGCTGTGTGTTGAGGATTAATTGATTTTATTTATTAACATTTATTTACTATTTGCTTTCCTTTTTCGAAAATGCCATAATATTAAACATGTTTTATGAAGGTTAGTATTTGTAATATTCAATAATTATATATCTTCGACTAAACTTAAAAATATTTGCGTTGATTGTCTGAAATAATTATTTTAATGTAAAACTTCAAGAATGACATTCGATCATACAATTATTGTGCTGCACACTGGTCTTATAGACTTTCCTGTCCAGAACAACAATATCGTCACAGCTTCCAATTATTGTGCAGCACACTGGTCTTATAGACTGTCCTGTCCAGAACAACAATATCGTCACAGCTTCCAATTATTGTGCAGCACACTGGTCGTATAGACTGTCCTGTCCACAACAACAATATCGTCACAGCTTCCAATTATTGTGCAGCACACTGGTCGTATAGACTGTCCTGTCCAGAACAACAATATCGTCACAGCTTCCAATTATTGTGCAGCACACTGGTCTTATAGACTGTCCTGTCCAGAACAACAATATCGTCACAGCTTCCAATTATTGTGCAGCACACTGGTCTTATAGACTGTCCTGTCCAGAACAACAATATCGTCACAGCTTCCAATTATTGTGCAGCACACTGGTCGTATAGACTGTCCTGTCCACAACAACAATATCGTCACAGCTTCCAATTATTGTGCAGCACACTGGTCGTATAGACTGTCCTGTCCAGAACAACAATATCGTCACAGCTTCCAATTATTGTGCAGCACACTGGTCGTATAGACTGTCCTGTCCACAACAACAATATCGTCACAGCTTCCAATTATTGTGCAGCACACTGGTCTTATAGACTGTCCTGTCCAGAACAACAATATCGTCACAGCTTCCAATTATTGTGCAGCACACTGGTCGTATAGACTGTCCTGTCCAGAACAACAATATCGTCACAGCTTCCAATTATTGTGCAGCACACTGGTCTTATAGACTGTCCTGTCCAGAACAACAATATCGTCACAGCTTCCAATTATTGTGCAGCACACTGGTCGTATAGACTTTCCTGTCCAGAACAACAATATCGTCACAGCTTCCAATTATTGTGCAGCACACTGGTCTTATAGACTGTCCTGTCCAGAACAACAATATCGTCACAGCTTCCAATTATTGTGCAGCACACTGGTCTTATAGACTGTCCTGTCCAGAACAACAATATCGTCACAGCTTCCAATTATTGTGCAGCACACTTGTCTTATAGACTGTCCTGTCCAGAACAACAATATCGTCACAGCTTCCAATTATTGTGCAGCACACTGGTCTTATAGACTGTCCTGTCCACAACAACAATATCGTCACAGCTTCCAATTATTGTGCAGCACACTGGTCGTATAGACTGTCCTGTCCACAACAACAATATCGTCACAGCTTCCAATTATTGTGCAGCACACTGGTCTTATAGACTGTCCTGTCCAGAACAACAATATCGTCACAGCTTCCAATTATTGTGCAGCACACTGGTCGTATAGACTGTCCTGTCCACAACAACAATATCGTCACAGCTTCCAATTATTGTGCAGCACACTGGTCGTATAGACTGTCCTGTCCAGAACAACAATATCGTCACAGCTTCCAATTATTGTGCAGCACACTGGTCTTATAGACTGTCCTGTCCAGAACAACAATATCGTCACAGCTTCCAATTATTGTGCAGCACACTGGTCTTATAGACTGTCCTGTCCAGAACAACAATATCGTCACAGCTTCCAATTATTGTGCAGCACACTGGTCGTATAGACTGTCCTGTCCACAACAACAATATCGTCACAGCTTCCAATTATTGTGCAGCACACTGGTCGTATAGACTGTCCTGTCCAGAACAACAATATCGTCACAGCTTCCAATTATTGTGCAGCACACTGGTCGTATAGACTGTCCTGTCCACAACAACAATATCGTCACAGCTTCCAATTATTGTGCAGCACACTGGTCTTATAGACTGTCCTGTCCAGAACAACAATATCGTCACAGCTTCCAATTATTGTGCAGCACACTGGTCGTATAGACTGTCCTGTCCAGAACAACAATATCGTCACAGCTTCCAATTATTGTGCAGCACACTGGTCTTATAGACTGTCCTGTCCAGAACAACAATATCGTCACAGCTTCCAATTATTGTGCAGCACACTGGTCGTATAGACTTTCCTGTCCAGAACAACAATATCGTCACAGCTTCCAATTATTGTGCAGCACACTGGTCTTATAGACTGTCCTGTCCAGAACAACAATATCGTCACAGCTTCCAATTATTGTGCAGCACACTGGTCTTATAGACTGTCCTGTCCAGAACAACAATATCGTCACAGCTTCCAATTATTGTGCAGCACACTGGTCGTATAGACTGTCCTGTCCACAACAACAATATCGTCACAGCTTCCAATTATTGTGCAGCACACTGGTCTTATAGACTTTCCTGTCCAGAACAACAATATCGTCACAGCTTCAAATGATTGTGCTGCACACTGGTCTTATAGACTTTCCTGTCCAGAACAACAATATCGTCACAGCTTCAAATGATTGTGCTGCACACTGGTCTTATAGACTGTCCTGTCCAGAACAACAATATCGTCACAGCTTCCAATTATTGTGCTGCACACTGGTCGTATAGACTGTCCTGTCCAGAACAACAATATCGTAACAGCTTCCAATTATTGTGCAGCACACTGGTCGTATAGACTGTCCTGTCCAGAACAACAATATCGTAACAGCTTCCAATTATTGTGCTGCACACTGGTCTTATAGACTTTCCTGTCCAGAACAACAATATCGTCACAGCTTCAAATGATTGTGCTGCACACTGGTCTTATAGACTGTCCTGTCCAGAACAACAATATCGTCACAGCTTCCAATTATTGTGCTGCACACTGGTCGTATAGACTGTCCTGTCCAGAACAACAATATCGTAACAGCTTCCAATTATTGTGCAGCACACTGGTCTTATAGACATTCCTGTCCAGAACAACAATATCGTCACAGCTTCCAATTATTGTGCAGCACACTGGTCTTATAGACTTTCCTGTCCAGAACAACAATATCGTCACTGCTTCCAATTATTGTGCAGCACACTGGTCGTATAGACTGTCCTGTCCAGAACATCAATATCGTCACAGCTTCCAATTATTGTGCAGCACACTGGTCTTATAGACTGTCCTGTCCAGAAAAACAATATCGTCACAGCTTCCAATTATTGAGCTGCACACTGGTCTTATAGACTGTCCTGTCCAGAAAAACAATATCGTCACAGCTTCCAATTATTGTGCAGCACACTGGTCTTATAGACTGTCCTGTCCAGAAAAACAATATCGTCACAGCTTCCAATTATTGTGCTGCACACTGGTCTTATAGATTTTCCTGTCCAGAACAATAATATCGTCACAGCTTCCAATTATTGTGCTGCACACTGGTCTTATAGACTGTCCTGTCCAGAAAAACAATATCGTCACAGCTTCCAATTATTGTGCTGCACACTGGTCTTATAGACTGTCCTGTCCAGAACAACAATATCGTCACAGCTTCCAATTATTGTGCTGCACACTGCCTTTCCTGTCCAGAACATCAATATCGTCACAGCTTCCAATTATTGTGCAGCACACTGGTCTTATAGACTGTCCTGTCCAGAAAAACAATATCGTCACAGCTTCCAATTATTGTGCTGCACACTGGTCTTATAGATTTTCCTGTCCAGAACATCAATATCGTCACAGCTTCCAATTATTCTGCTGCACACTTTTCTTATAGACATTCCTGTACAGAACAACAATATCGTCACAGCTTCCAATTATTGTGCAGCACACTGGTCTTATAGACTGTCCTGTCCAGAACAACAATATCGTCACAGCTTCCAATTATTGTGCTGCACACTGGTCTTATAGACTGTCCTGTCCAGAACAACAATATCGTCACAGCTTCCAATTAATGTGCTGCACACTGGTCTTATAAACTTTCCTGTCCAGAACAACAATATCGTCACAGCTTCCAATTATTGTGCAGCACACTGGTCTTATAGACTGTCCTGTCCAGAACAACAATATCGTCACAGCTTCCAATTATTGTGCAGCACACTGGTCTTATAGACCTTCCTGCCCAGAACAACAATATCGTCACAGCTTCAAATGAGTGTGCTGCACACTGGTCTTATAGACTGTCCTGTCCAGAACAACAATATCGTCACAGCTTCAAATGAGTGTGCTGCACACTGGTCTTATAGACTGTCCTGTCCAGAACAACAATATCGTCACAGCTTCCAATTATTGTGCAGCACACTGGTCTTATAGACCTTCCTGCCCAGAACAACAATATCGTCACAGCTTCAAATGAGTGTGCTGCACACTGGTCTTATAGACATTCCTGTCCAGAACAACAATATCGTCACAGCTTCAAATGATTGTGCAGCACACTTGTCTCATAGACTTTCCTGTCCAGAACAACAGTATCTTCACAGCTTCCAATTATTGTGCTACACACTGGTCGTATAGACTGTCCTGTCCAGAACAACCATATCGTCACAGCTTCCAATTATTGTGCAGCACACTGGTCTTCTAGACTTTCCTGTCCAGAACAACAATATCGTCACAGCTTCAAATGATTGTGCTGCACACTGGTCTTATATACTTTCCTGTCCAGAAAAACCATATCGTCCCAGCTTCCAATTATTGTGCTGCCCACTGGTCTTATAGACTTTCCTGTCCAGAACAACAATATCGTCACAGCTTCCAATTATTGTGCTGCACACTGGTCGTATAGACTGTCCTGTCCAGAACATCAATATCGTCACAGCTTCCAATTATTGTGCAGCACACTGGTCTTATAGACTTTCCTGTCCAGAACAACAATATCGTCACAGCTTCCAATTATTGTGCAGCACACTGGTCGTATAGACTGTCCTGTCCAGAACAACAATATCGTCACAGCTTCCAATTATTGTGCAGCACACTGGTCGTATAGACTGTCCTGTCCAGAACAACAATATCGTCACAGCTTCCAAATATTGTGCAGCACACTTGTCGTATAGACTTTCCTGTCCAGAACAACAATATCGTCACAGCTCCCAATTATTGTGCTGCACACTGGTCTTATAGACATTCCTGTCCAGAACAACAATATCGTCACAGCTTCCAATTATTGTGCTGCACACTGGTCTTATAGACTGTCCTGTCCAGAACAATAATATCGTCACAGCTTCCAATTATTGTGCTGCACACTGGTCTTATAGACTTTCCTGTCCAGAACAACAATATCGTCACAGCTTCCAATTATTGTGCAGCACACTGGTCGTATAGACTGTCCTGTCCAGAACAACAATATCGTCACAGCTTCCAATTATTGTGCTGCACACTGGTCTTATAGACTGTCCTGTCCAGAACAACAATATCGTCACAGCTTCCAATTATTGTGCTGCACACTGGTCGTATAGACTGTCCTGTCCAGAACAACAATATCGTCACAGCTTCCAATTATTGTGCTGCACACTGGTCTTATAGACTGTCCTGTCCAGAACAACAATATCGTCACAGCTTCCAATTATTGTGCTGCACACTGGTCTTATAGACTTTCCTGTCCAGAACAACAATATCGTCACAGCTTCCAATTATTGTGCAGCACACTTGTCGTATAGACTTTCCTGTCCAGAACAACAATATCGTCACAGCTTCCAATTATTGTGCAGCACACTGGTCTTATAGACTTTCCTGTCCAGAACAACAATATCGTCACAGCTTCCAATTATTGTGCAGCACACTTGTCGTATAGACTTTCCTGTCCAGAACAACAATATCGTCACAGCTTCCAATTATTGTGCAGCACACTTGTCGTATAGACTTTCCTGTCCAGAACAACAATATCGTCACAGCTTCCAATTATTGTGCAGCACACTGGTCTTATAGACTTTCCTGTCCAGAACAACAATATCGTCACAGCTTCCAATTATTGTGCTGCACACTGGTCTTATAGACTGTCCTGTCCAGAACAACAATATCGTCACAGCTTCCAATTATTGTGCAGCACACTTGTCGTATAGACTTTCCTGTCCAGAACAACAATATCGTCACAGCTTCCAGTTATTGTGCTGCACACTGGTCTTATAGACTGTCCTGTCCAGAACAACAATATCGTCACAGCTTCCAATTATTGTGCAGCACACTGGTCGTATAGACTGTCCTGTCCAGAACAACAATATCGTCACAGCTTCCAATTATTGTGCAGCACACTGGTCGTATAGACTGTCCTGTCCAGAACAACAATATCGTCACAGCTTCCAATTATTGTGCTGCACACTGGTCTTATAGACTTTCCTGTCCAGAACAACAATATCGTCACAGCTTCCAATTATTGTGCTGCACACTGGTCTTATAGACTGTCCTGTCCAGAACAACAATATCGTCACAGCTTCCAATTATTGTGCAGCACACTTGTCGTATAGACTTTCCTGTCCAGAACAACAATATCGTCACAGCTTCCAGTTATTGTGCTGCACACTGGTCTTATAGACTGTCCTGTCCAGAACATCAATATCGTCACAGCTTCCAATTATTGTGCTGCACCCTGGTCTTATAGACTTTTCTGTCCAGAACAACAATATCGTCACAGCTTCCAATTATTGTGCTGCACTCTGGTCTTATAGACTTTCCTGTCCAGAACAACAATATCGTCACAGCTTCCAATTATTGTGCTGCACACTGGTCGTATAGACTGTCCTGTCCAGAACAACAATATCGTCACAGCTTCCAATTATTGTGCAGCACACTGGTCGTATAGACTGTCCTGTCCAGAACAACAATATCGTCACAGCTTCCAATTATTGTGCAGCACACTCGTCTTATAGACTTTCCTGTCCAGAACAACAATATCGTCACAGATTCAAATGATTGTGCTGCACACTGGTCTTATAGACTGTCCTGTCCAGAACAACAATATCGTCACAGCTTCCAATTATTGTGCAGCACACTGGTCTTATAGACTGTCCTGTCCAGAACAACCAAATCGTCACAGCTTCCAATTATTGTGCTGCACACTGGTCTTATAGACTTTCCTGTCCAGAACAACAATATCGTCACAGCTTCCAATTATTGTGCTGCACACTGGTCTTATAGACCTTCCTGTCCAGAACAACAATATCGTCACAGCTTCCAATTATTGTGCAGCACACTGGTCTTATAGACTGTCCTGTCCAGAACAACAATATCGTCACAGCTTACAATTATTGTGCAGCACACTGGTCTTATAGACTGTCCTGTCCAGAACAACAATATCGTCACAGCTTACAATTATTGTGCTGCACACTGGTCTTATAGACTGTCCTGTCCAGAACAACAATATCGTCACAGCTTCCAATTATTGTGCTGCACACTGGTCGTATAGACTTTCCTGTCCAGAACAACAATATCGTCACAGCTTCCAATTATTGTGCTGCACACTGGTCTTATAGACTGTCCTGTCCAGAACAACAATATCGTCACAGCTTCCAATTATTGTGCAGAACACTGGTTTTATAGACTTTCCTGTCCAGAACAACAATATCGTCACAGCTTCCAATTATTGTGCCGCACACGGGTCTTATAGACTGTCCTGTCCAGAACAACAATATCGTCACAGCTTCCAATTATTGTGCAGCACACTGGTCTTATAGACTTTCCTGTCCAGAACATCAATATCGTCACAGCTTCCAATTATTGTGCTGCACCCTGGTCTTATAGACTTTTCTGTCCAGAACAACAATATCGTCACAGCTTCCAATTATTGTGCTGCACACTGGTCTTATAGACTTTCCTGTCCAGAACAACAATATCGTCACAGCTTCCAATTATTGTGCTGCACACTGGTCTTATAGACTGTCCTGTCCAGAACAACAATATCGTCACAGCTTCCAATTAGTGTGCTGCACACTGGCCTTATAGACTTGCCTGTCCAGAACAACAATATCGTCACAGCTTCCAATTATTGTGCAGCACACTGGTCTTATAGACTGTCCTGTCAAGAACAACAATATCGTCACAGCTTCCAATTATTGTGCTGCACACTGCCTTTCCTGTCCAGAACAACAATATCGTCACAGCTTCCAATTATTGTGCAGCACACTGGTCGTATAGACTGTCCTGTCCAGAACAACAATATCGTCACAGCTTCCAATTATTGTGCTGCACACTGGTCTTATAGACTTTCCTGTCCAGAACAACAATATCGTCACAGCTTCCAATTATTGTGCTGCACACTGGTCGTATAGACTTTCCTGTCCAGAACAACAATATCGTCACAGCTTCCAATTATTGTGCTGCACACTGGTCTTATAGACATTCCTGTCCAGAACAACAATATCGTCACAGCTTCCAATTATTGTGCTGCACACTGGTCTTATAGACTTTCCTGTCCAGAACAACAATATCGTCACAGCTTCCAATTATTGTGCTGCACACTGGTCGTATAGACTGTCCTGTCCAGAACAACAATATCGTCACAGCTTCCAGTTATTGTGCTGCACACTGGTCTTATAGATTGTCCTGTCCAGAACAACAATATCGTCACTGCTTCCAATTATTGTGCAGCACACTGGTCTTATAGACTTTTCTGTCCAGAACAACAATATCGTCACAGCTTCCAATTATTGTGCCGCACACTGGTCTTATAGACTGTCCTGTCCAGAACAACAATATCGTCACAGCTTCCAATTATTGTGCAGCACATTGGTCTTATAGACTTTCCTGTGCAGAACATCAATATCGTCACAGCTTCCAATTATTGTGCTGCACCCTGGTCTTATAGACTTTTCTGTCCAGAACAACAATATCGTCACAGCTTCCAATTATTGTGCTGCACACTGGTCTTATAGACTGTCCTGTCCAGAACATCAATATCGTCACAGCTTCCAATTATTGTGCTGCACACTGGTCTTATAGACTGTCCTGTCCAGAACAACAATATCGTCACAGCTTACAATTATTGTGCTGCACACTGGTCTTATAGACTTTCCTGTCCAGAACAACAATATCGTCACAGCTTCCAATTATTGTGCTGCACACTGGTCTTATAGACTTTCCTGTCCAGAACAACAATATCGTCACAGCTTCCAATTATTGTGCTGCACACTGGTCTTATAGACTGTCCTGTCCAGAAAAACAATATCGTCACAGCTTCCAATTATTGTGCAGCACACTTGTCTTATAGACTTTTCTGTCCAGAACAACAATATCGTCACAGCTTCCAATTATTGTGCAGCACCCTGGTCTTATAGACTTTTCTGTCCAGAACAACAATATCGTCACAGCTTCCAATTATTGTGCAGCACCCTGGTCTTATAGACTTTTCTGTCCAGAACAACAATATCGTCACAGCTTCCAATTATTGTGCAGCACACTGGTCTTATAGACTTTCCTGTCCAGAACAACAATATCGTCACAGCTTCCAATTATTGTGCTGCACACTGGTCTTATAGATTGTCCTGTCCAGAACAACAATATCGTCACAGCTTCCAATTAATGTGCTGCACACTGGTCTTATAGACTTTCCTGTCCAGAACAACAATATCGTCACAGCTTCCAATTATTGTGCTGCACACTGGTCTTATAGATTGTCCTGTCCAGAACAACAATATCGTCACAGCTTCCAATTATTGTGCAGCACACTGGTCTTATAAACTTTCCTGTCCAGAACAACAATATCGTCACAGCTTCCAATTATTGTGCTGCACACTGGTCTTATAGACTGTCCTGTCCAGAACAACAATATCGTCACAGCTTCCAATTATTGTGCAGCACACTGGTCTTATAGACTGTCCTGTCCAGAACAACAATATCGTCACAGCTTCCAATTATTGTGCTGCACCCTGGTCTTATAGACATTCCTGTCCAGAACAACAATATCGTCACAGCTTCAAATGATTGTGCTGCACACTGGTCGTATAGACTGTCCTGTCCAGAACAACAATATCGTCACAGCTTCAAATGATTGTGCTGCACACTGGTCGTATAGACTGTCCTGTCCAGAACAACAATATCGTCACAGCTTCCAATTATTGTGCAGCACACTGGTCTTATAGACTGTCCTGTCCAGAACAACAATATCGTCACAGCTTCCAATTATTGTGCTGCACACTGGTCTTATAGACATTCCTGTCCAGAACAACAATATCGTCACAGCTTCCAATTATTGTGCTGCACCCTGGTCTTATAGACTGTCCTGTCCAGAACAACAATATCGTCACAGCTTCCAATTATTGTGCTGCACACTGGTCTTATAGACTGTCCTGTCCAGAACAACAATATCGTCACAGCTTCCAATTATTGTGCAGCACACTGGTCTTATAAACTTTCCTGTCCAGAACAACAATATCGTCACAGCTTCCAATTATTGTGCAGCACACTGGTCTTATAAACTTTCCTGTCCAGAACAACAATATCGTCACAGCTTCCAATTATTGTGCTGCACACTGGTCTTATAGACTTTCCTGTCCAGAACAACAATATCGTCACAGCTTCCAATTATTGTGCAGCACACTGGTCTTATAAACTTTCCTGTCCAGAACAACAATATCGTCACAGCTTCCAATTATTGTGCTGCACACTGGTCTTATAGACTGTCCTGTCCAGAACAATAATATCGTCACAGCTTCCAATTATTGTGCTGCACACTGGTCTTATAGACTTTTCTGTCCAGAACAACAATATCGTCACAGCTTCCAATTATTGTGCTGCACACTGGTCTTATAGACTGTCCTGTCCAGAACAACAATATCGTCACAGCTTCCAATTATTGTGCTGCACACTGGTCTTATAGACTGTCCTGTCCAGAACAACAATATCGTCACAGCTTCCAATTATTGTGCTGCACACTGGTCTTATAGACTGTCCTGTCCAGAACAACAATATCGTCACAGCTTCCAATTATTGTGCAGCACACTGGTCTTATAAACTTTCCTGTCCAGAACAACAATATCGTCACAGCTTCCAATTATTGTGCTGCACCCTGGTCTTATAGACTTTCCTGTCCAGAACAACAATATCGTCACAGCTTCCAATTATTGTGCAGCACACTGGCCTTATAGACTTTCCTGTCCAGAACAACAATATCGTCACAGCTTCCAATTATTGTGCAGCACCCTGGCCTTATAGACTTTCCTGTCCAGAACAACAATATCGTCACAGCTTCCAATTATTGTGCTGCACCCTGGTCTTATAGACTTTCCTGTCCAGAACAACAATATCGTCACAGCTTCCAATTATTGTGCAGCACACTGGCCTTATAAACTTTCCTGTCCAGAACAACAATATCGTCACAGCTTCCAATTATTGTGCTGCACACTGGTCTTATAGACTTTCCTGTCCAGAACAACAATATCGTCACAGCTTCCAGTTATTGTGCTGCACTCTGGTCTTATAGACTGTCCTGTCCAGAACAACAATATCGTCACAGCTTCCAATTAGTGTGCTGCACACTGGTCTTATAGACTTTCCTGTCCAGAACAACAATATCGTCACAGCTTCTGCCTCGTTCTGGACATGTTGAACTGTCATCTGCACGAATATATATTCATGCACGCCTGCTCCTTGGAATGTGTCCCATGGTAGGAACCGGAAGCAAGTGATTCCTATTGATCGTCCGCTCCTCCGTACCGACCGGTTCAGCGGCACCAAGCTTATTAATTTTTATATACACATATATTGTTTATCGTTGTTAAAATCGTCCAATAAACATCGCAAACGTAGTCCCAATTATGAGCGCAGCATAGTTAAAAGTAGTTCTCATTGCAAAGAACGCTACCCCTTGGAGTCACATAGTTTATATAGACTTAAATAGCAAAATGACTTTCAAAAATCCTCCTCTCTGAAACCGAAAGGTCCAGAGGTTTCGTTCTTGGTATGTAACATTCTATAGTGGTGCTCAATAATGAGTGTTCAAATTATTCACCTGGGGTAAAAAGAAGCCACGTCCCGGAGGTCGCACGTTTTCTGCAGATTTATATGGCAAGTGGACTTTAAAAATCTTCTCCTTTGAAACCACAAGATCCGGATGTTCTGTATCAGGTATGTAACAAAAGATTCTCCAAATTATGCCCCTGGGGTAAAAAGTGGCCAGACCCTGTGGGTCACATGGTTTATATAGACTTAAGTAACAAAATGACTTTAACAATCACCTGAAACTTCAAGGCCCAGACCTTCATACTCAGGTGAGCGCCTTTTGTTGTTTAAAATCACGCTTTTATAGGATATGGAAATGAGAAACGAACACCTGCGTCCTCGATATGGAGTTTGCAATTCGCTATAAGTTCTATTACATCAGTTGAAAAATATTAATTGCCCAGAAAAAGTATCGCGGTTAGCCTGCTAATTTGTGTTCTCCACAACAAAGATGCATTTTTCTTCTGAATACTTAGTCATTAAATTAATATTGATGCTGTCAAAATCCCAATTCCAGATTATAAGATTAATTTACTTTATTAAAATTGGTTTCATAAGATATCAGACTGTATATAGTTTATGGCTTTCCCCTGGAAAGCGGATCAAGATGCATAATGAACAATGGTCGAATATTAAAACAGACCGTTTTTAGCTCGACTTTCGAAGAAAAGGCAAGCTATTTTACTCACCCCGGCGTTAAAGTCGGCATCCGGGTTAAGTTATAGTTTTTCGTTAAGCTAGTTTCTCAGGAAGGGCTTGAAGGATTTCACTCAAATGTAAAATATTTATTCCCCATATTAAAATGAACCTATAGGCCAAGTTTGGTAATTTTGAAATTCGTTAAAATTATGGGTCTTTTTACATTTTGAAATTTTACATATAAGCTATTTGGATAGGTTAAAGTATTCCGGTAAGCTAATTGCTTAGGAATGGCTTGAGGGATTTCAATAAAACTTAAGACTATTATTTCCTATATGACAATGAACCCAAAGGCCAATTTCGATAATTCTAGTTTGAAATTTGACAAAATTATGGGCCTTTTTACATTTTTAAATTTTACATTCCCGTGGGTGTGGTGGCGGAATAAACTTGTGATTTCCACTCCCTAACTCGAGAATGAATATTCATACATAGATACCCTAAAGCAACACTTAACTTGAGATCGCATTTGGGGTGGGCTGGGTGGTTTTAAGGTCAAAGTCACAGTTACTAAAACTATATAAAATGTTTCCGCACAGTAACTCGAGAACAAATTGAAATATTTTGATGGGACTCGTTTAATAGATACCGTATAGCGAGACATTGCATGAGATTGCATATGGGGTGGGTGGTGTCAAGGTCACTGTTTTGAAAATTAGCAAAATGCTTTCCACTCAGTAACTCGAGTTCGAAATAAACTTTGTTTAATTGGCCCCTACTATCCAAACAGTTTGTTTTAAACAAATGCAAGTAACTCTGACAAGTACAAGAAAAGTCGAGCGCGCTGTCCTCCGACAGCTCTTGTTTTGACACAGATCTGCATTATCATTTTTTACAGACATGTATCTATAATTGTTTGTATTTATCCACAGCGGTTTTGACGAAAAAGAATGTATCAAATTATGAAGTGTCGGGTTTCTTTTTTGGTTGACTAAACATGATGTTTTAATATTCAAGGCAATCTGATTTCTTTCGATTACTCCAATATAAATATGTTCCTTAAATTATTGTTCCTGTGAATAAAAACTATACTCACAGTCCTTCGTGCTTGAGGTCCTACGCATCAGAATTCCAAATCGTTGTTTATTGGCCGATAAACAACGATAAATCGAAAATTATACCTTAAATAACGTCGCCAGAAATCATAGAAAACGTTTCAAAAGATTTAGATTCATTATTGTATTGATGTTAAAAAACATCCATCGCTCCAGTGGTGCTGCAAGTTGGAGGTCTTATAGCGCCTCCTGTCCGTGTGTTCGGCGAGACGTAGTCCAGTCCATCCTTTTAGCCTCGTGCTGGACACGTGCAACTGTTTTCTGCAAAATTTAACGTCTGCATAATTGAAGTCTCCACCGTGTCACGTGTCCCATTTTCTAAAACGGAACATCCTTGTCCTGAATGAAATACGGTTTAAATTGAGCTAACTTGTGAACCGGAAGTATACATGAAATTAACCTGCACAGATTTCCGATATGGAAGACTCATAATGCGTTCATTTTAACTTACACACAAAGTGCCCAAAAGTGAGATATTGTGGTCACTCACAGCCATTGTGTCATGTCGTTGCGTCGAGTCGTTGCATCGCTTGGTTGTGGCACGTCGTTGCGACGCTCGGTTGTGTCACATTGCGGCGTCGCTTGGTTGTGTCAAATCGTTGCATCGTTTGGTTGTGTCACGTCGCAGCATCGCTTGCTTATGTCACATCGTTGCTTCGTTTGTATGTGTCACGTCGTTGCATCGTTTGGTTGTGTCACGTCGTTGCATCGTTTGATTGTGTCACGTCATTGCATCGTTTGGTTGTGTCACGTCGTTGCATCGTTTGGTTGTGTCATGTCGCCGCATCGCTTGCTTATGTCACGTCGTTGCATCGTTTTGTTGTCACGTTGTTGCAACGCTTGCTTATGTCACTTCGTTGCATCGTTTGATTGTGTCACGTCGTTGCATCGCTTTAATGTGTCACGTCGTTACATCGTTTTGTTGTCACGTCGTTGCATCGTTTGATTGTCTCACGTCCTTGCATCGTTTGATTGTGTCACGTCGTTACATCGCTTGATTCTGTCACGTCGTTTCATCGTTTGATTGTGTCACGTCGTTGCATCCTTTGATTGTCTCACGTCGTTGCATCGTTTGGTTGTGTCATGTCGCTGCATTGCTTGCTTATGTCACGTCGTTGCATCGTTTTGTTGTCACGTCGTTGCATCGCTTGATTGTGTCACGTCGTTGCAGCGTTTGATTGTGTCACGTCGTTGCATCACTTGATTCTGTCACGTTGTTGCATCGTTTGATTGTCTCACGTCGTTGCATCGTTTGATTGTGTCACGTCGTTGAATCGTTTTTGTTGTCACGTCGTTGCATCGCTTGATTGTGTCACGTCGTTGCATCGTTTGATTGTGTCACATCATTGCATCGTTTGATTGTGTCACGTCGTTGCATCGTTTGATTGTGTCACGTTGTTGCATTGCTTGATTGTGTCACGTCGTTGCATCGTTTGGTTGTGTCCCGTCGTTGCATCTTTTGAGTGTGCCACGTCGTTGCATCGTTTGGTTGTGTCCCGTCGTTGCATCGTTTGATTTTGTCCCGTCGTTGCATCGTTTGATTGTGTCACTTCGTTGCATCGTTTGATTGTGTCACTTCATTGCATCGTTTGATTGTGTCACGACGTTGCATCGTTAGGTTGAGTCTTGCCAAGAGCCGTATTCACCAATAATAACGTGCGGATTTATGCAACAGAGGAGGTATTTACACAATTTGACTAAACTAAAGGACGAGACTCTTGGGTTAAGTTCTCCATAAACCACGGTCACGTGTTTAATCATTATAGACTGATGTTGATTTATTTTGAATGTTCTTTCAAAATTTATCTACATGTAATTAAATTATATAGACTTAAACTGTACAGAAAATTACCGGCAAATTTGGTCACGTTTATTTCGACGCCACGCATTCATGTATAATTACTGTTGAAAAACTTAAATAGCCGAAATAATACATTATTGTTAAAACGATTAAAAAAATAGTATATTTAACATTTCATAGCGAATAAATGCAATTTGTTTCGGTGAAAATATTCACACTAGTGCCACCATATAATAAAGATGATTTGTTTATCAACATATGGCTATCATCTGGAAATTACAGTGTATGTTCAGAAAGTAATCGTATTATATTAATTTATATACATGTTGTATTCCAATATGTCGGATGTATGGGGAAAACAATCCATTCTGATGAATCCGACGTGCCTTCATAAAATGCACCCGGAATTACTATTCATGGTTTCATGTTTCATGCACGTTGTTTTCTCCCTTAATGGTCAAATCGATTCACTGAAATATACATATATCATCTAAAATGTTACACAGTATATATTTTGTGATTTATTTGTCGATGTAAAATGACTGTTATCGACTCCACGGCCCTGCACTCTGGAGGTCGCATAGTGCTCTGGGACTATAGTTTTCACAAATAATATTTTTCACATGTGTGAAATCATCTTATTCTTTGATCATCACGCATACCCCATTTTGGTTAATAACATTCTTCGCATTTACAAATGTGACAAATGAGATCATATTGTTCACATGTGTGAAAAATATGGTTTGTTAAAAAAAATGACCTTCAACGTGCCTCCTGTCATACTCGAGGTAACACCCGATACCTTCCCAACTTCCGCTTCTACGCGGTACACCATTCCGTCTGGTTTATGGAACTGGTGTCTGCACGAATTGTTGCCTGCGCGTGTGCTGCGTATCGCATATCTAATGTTGGATTGAAACATTTTAAAAGGTCGAACCGGAAGTCTGCACACCGGAAGCGAGTATCTCCAATGAACCATCCTGCCCTCTCCCTCTCCGCCTTACACCGTATAGACTGATGCACGTGCGACTGAATGGGTTTAATTGATTATGTCTTTTTGTTGCGAAGTAAAACACGATTTTTCTCAAAGAAGAGTAAGTTGGTTCCTTGTTCCTTGTTCCTTGTTCCGTATTCGAACAAGGAACAAGGAACAGTTCCTTATTCCTTATTCAAACTAAATATATTTGGTACAAACTATTTAATAAAGAAAATACACACAATTATTGAGTATATAAAAACAAAGACAAATAAAATATAATTCATTATATAATTCACGAATAAGGAATAAGGAACCAGTTCCTTATTCCTTATTCAAACCGAATAAGGAACTGGCATTTTCTTAATTAAAATACATTTATAATGAACCAAAGTGGCAACATACATATGAAAAATCATTGTATATATATTGAGAATGATAAAATATTTATTATAACACATTTCAGCTTAGTTTAGTAATTGAAACCCCAGTTCGTTTTTCGCGGCCGAATCAGGAACAAGGAACCAGTTCCTTATTCCTTATTCAAAACAAAATAAGGAACTGGCATTTTTTTTTTTAACTTAAAACAATATTTATAATGAACCCAAAAGGGCCACATACATATGAAAGTCATTGTAAATATATAAATAATTATAAAAAAGTCATTGTAACACATTTCAGCTTAGTACAGTAATTGAAAACCCAGTTCCTTTTTGGCGGCCGAATCAGGAACAAGGAACCAGTTCCTTATTCCTTATTCAAATTGAATAAGGAACTGGCATTTTTTAACTTAAAAAATGTCTATAATGAACCAAAGAGGGCCACATACATATGAAAGTCATTGTAAATATATAAATAATTATAAAATAGTCATTGTAACACATTTCAGCTTAGAACAGTAATTGAAAACCCAGTTCCTTTTTGCTGCCGAATCAGGAACAAGGAACCAGTTCCTTGTTCCTGATTCAAACTGAATAAGGAACTGGCTTTTTTTACATTAAAACATATTTAAAATGAACCAAATTGGGCCACATACATATGAAAATCGTTGTGTAGACATGTAGAATAATAATTTATATATTACAAAACATTTGTATTAACTTCAGTCATTGAAAACCCAGTTCCTTTTTCGCGGCCGAATCAGGAACAAGGAACCAGTTCCTTGTTCCTGATTCAAACTGAATAAGGAACTGGCTTTTTTTACATTAAAACATATTAAAAATGAACCAAATTGGGCCACATACATATAAAAATCGTTGTGTATACATGGAGAATAATAAATTATATATTACAACACATTTCTACTTACTTCAGTAATTGAAAACCCAGTTCCTTTTTCGCGGCCGAATCAGGAACAAGGAACCAGTTCCTTGTTCCTGATTCAAACTGAATAAGGAACTGGCTTTTTTACATTAAAACATATTTAAAATGAACCAAATTGGGCCACATACATATGATAATCGTTGTGTAGACATGTAGAATAATAAATTATATATTACAAAACATTTCTATTAACTTCAGTAATTGAAAACCCAGTTCCTTTTTTCGCAGCCGAATCAGGAACAAGGAACCAGTTCCTTGTTCCTGATTCAAACTGAATAAGGAACTGGCGCTTTTTTTACATTAAAACATATTTAAAATGAACCAAATTGGGCCACATACATATGAAAATCGTTGTGTAGACATGTAGAATAATAAATTATATATTACAAAACATTTCTATTAACTTCAGTCATTGAAAACCCAGTTCCTTTTTCGCGGCCGAATCAGGAACAAGGAACCAGTTCCTTGTTCCTGATTCAAACTGAATAAGGAACTGGCTTTTTTTTACATTGAAACATATTTAAAATGAACCAAATTGGGACACATTCATATGAAAATCGTTGTGTAGACATGTAGAATAATAAATTATATATTACAAAACATTTGTATTAACTTCAGTCATTGAAAACCCAGTTCCTTTTTCGCGGCCGAATCAGGAACAAGGAACCAGTTCCTTGTTCCTGATTCAAACTGAATAAGGAACTGGCTTTTTTTTTACATTAAAACATATTTAAAATGAACCAAATTGGGACACATTCATATGAAAATCGTTGTGTAGACATGTAGAATAATAAATTATATATTACAAAACATTTCTATTAACTTCAGTCATTGAAAACCCGTTTCTTTTTTCGCGGCCGAATCAGGAACAAGGAACCAGTTCCTTGTTCCTGATTCAAACTGAATAAGGAACTGGCTTTTTTTACATTGAAACATATTTAAAATGAACCAAATTGGGCCACATACATATCAAAATCGTTTTGTAGACATGTAGAATAATAAATTATATATTACAACACATTTCTACTTACTTCAGTAATTCAAAACCCGGTTCCGTTTTCGCGGCCGAATCAGGAACAAGGAACCAGTTCTTTATTCCTTATTCAAATTGAATAAGGAACTGGCTTTTTTTTTAAAAACTTAAAACATATTTAAAATGAACCAAATTGGGCCATATGCATATTTAAATCGTTGTATATACATGTAGAATAATTAATGATGTATTAAAAAACATTTCTACTTAGTTCAGTAATTGAAAACCCAGTTCCTTTTTCGAGGCCGAATCAGGAACAAGGAACCAGTTCCTTTTTCCTTATTCAAATTCAATAAGGAACTGGCTTTTTTTGACTTAAAACATATTTAAAACGAGGATAAACCGAATAAGGAACTTGCGTTTTCTTACCTCAAAATAAATTGAAATGATTCAAGTCTACAATTTAATTTTGATAATCATTGTGCAATTACTTACAATATTACAAATAGTAATCGGAAGCCATAGTGTTTTTTTTATTTCTTTAAAACACAGTTCCTTTTTCGCGACTGAATAAGAAAAATCTGAACCAGTTATTTCTTTATTCCTTATTCAAACAGAATAAGGAACTGGCATATTTCTAACGAATAAAACATTACTAGTACCATAATGTATTGCAAACGTTTATCTATCACGGATTATTCAAAGATTAAAAACGTGGTGTTGATCGGGATTTAGTCATGGCGATCGAGGGTCATATATTGCCCGATTTCTGTACAACTATGATTAAACATTGTTTCATAAAACAGTGATTATTTGAACGATTATAACGGTCCTTTATGTTTTGGGAGCGGATTTCAGTAGCATATTTCATCAGTCTATGATAATTGGTGTTCACTCAACAACATAGGTTTATTCTTACAGGAATCGGACATTACTGTGGATACCATCACACGTGAAAAAATAGTTTGGTTCATACGTGTGAAAATATTTTTTGAGAGAAAAAAGATATATACAACGTAACATTTTTTGTACAATATCTATCTACGAATACATGTACTCGAATATAAGGTGCGTTTGGCACGTGAACTTCTATTTAGTACTTCAAGTATTTTGTGCTATTATAATCAGTTATTTTAGATATAGTATATAGTATCATTCCAATTATATGCATTGGAGATAGCAGTGATTCAGCACTATTTAAATCCTAATTCCTTATTCGAAGGCCTTAATTTCGGACGAACGAATTTGGATCAAGCATTTCTACCATAGAATGCCGTTTTTGCGCCTGTTTATGGATATTCGAATTTTCGTAAAATAGGTTTAAATTTCATAAAAGATCGATAGATCAGGACATTTTATACCCTAATGCTGGGAAGCTAAACGCATTGACATGGAATGCTATATATATGCATATAAAATAAATTTTCAATCCAAAATGCCAAAAAATAGGAAACACTCGTAGTTTGTATCTACAATACTTAAGCTATAATATTACTATAAGGGTATGGTGATGGCTTCCTCCAATTTATATTTGCCAAGATATCTTTGGCACCAAAGTAGCGCTTTTTACATGTGTACATTAAAGACGAAATCAAATCACAAAAGTTATGATAAAATACTTATGCGGTTGCGATGCCTTTAACGATTATAAAATGATAAGTATGATCTTTTGTATTAAAGGGGCATATGGACCGTGTTTTCCTTTACTAACGATATTTATGTGACGAATAATTTTTTGCATTATCTACGAAAACATTTATCTTCAAAAAACTATATATTGATGAAATTGTTCAGAAACATTATAAAAAGGTGTAAAAAATAAGACCGATACCGGGTCCTAGTGGGATTCAACCCGCACCCTCAGAATCCGTTCACTTCAATGAAATATTTTCTGCTTTTCATCAATGGGATCAGAAGTACGCATGCGTTTAGCGGTACTTCATGTACATTTCATTCATAAAGATTTTACTACAACTACGTATTTTCCAGCGCCCGCGAAAAGTGTCCCGTGGACAACGTTTTTATAATAATAAAATTAAATATGTTCTTGAGCGTTTAAAGAAACAGAACTTGTGTATCATGCAATCATTTAATAAATATTTCTGAAAATATATTTTTATTTTTGATTATCTTGAAAGATATAAGCCGTAGATATGCCCCTTTAATGTACAAATGTATTCACCAAATAAAATGGACTTTACCAAGTGATGAAATTTTGAGAAACGACAGGACCCGAAGCATAGAAAAGCATTAAACACCGATTTTGTTTTATAACTTATAATGATTATTGCGACGTTAACATATCCCAATTGAGCTAAAGCTATTTTCGCACTGTCGATTGGCCCAACTTGACCGATCTTAGCATTATTTCTGAGATTTCATGCTAAGGCCTATGCTAGCCTAAGTTCCCATCGTAAATGAGTGTGGTCGTTCTCTCGGGTAATATAAGCTTAGATATGATGTGATGCGTGTCCTTTTTGATAGGCTGAAATGCTCGCGCTCAATTGCATTATGTTCACGGTTTGACAACAACAGGTGCCACGATCTGAGCTCTATTTCAGATACGATTACATAGGTCCGTTGAGAGTGTTTTGAATGAGTCCTCGATTGGGTCTTGATCCTACACGATCATCACGATCGTGTTTTCCGAATTAGTGCGTTTTTCAAGTTTATTCGTTACCTTACGATTATCAAGAATTAATGCACTCCGTTACTACACGATACAGCTGTGGTTGCGTTACACTTTATCATTAAGTCGATGGTATCCACAGTAATGTCCGATTCCTGTAAGAATAAACCTATGTTGTTGAGTGAACACCAATTATCATAGACTGATGAAATATGCTACTGAAATCCGCTCCCAAAACATAAAGGACCGTTATAATCGTTCAAATAATCACTGTTTTATGAAACAATGTTTAATCATAGTTGTACAGAAATCGGGCAATATATGACCCTCGATCGCCATGACTAAATCCCGATCAACACCACGTTTTTAATCTTTGAATAATCCGTGATAGATAAACGTTTGCAATACATTATGGTACTAGTAATGTTTTATTCGTTAGAAATATGCCAGTTCCTTATTCTGTTTGAATAAGGAATAAAGAAATAACTGGTTCAGATTTTTCTTATTCAGTCGCGAAAAAGGAACTGTGTTTTAAAGAAATAAAAAAAACACTATGGCTTCCGATTACTATTTGTAATATTGTAAGTAATTGCACAATGATTATCAAAATTAAATTGTAGACTTGAATCATTTCAATTTATTTTGAGGTAAGAAAACGCAAGTTCCTTATTCGGTTTATCCTCGTTTTAAATATGTTTTAAGTCAAAAAAAGCCAGTTCCTTATTGAATTTGAATAAGGAAAAAGGAACTGGTTCCTTGTTCCTGATTCGGCCTCGAAAAAGGAACTGGGTTTTCAATTACTGAACTAAGTAGAAATGTTTTTTAATACATCATTAATTATTCTACATGTATATACAACGATTTAAATATGCATATGGCCCAATTTGGTTCATTTTAAATATGTTTTAAGTTTTTAAAAAAAAAGCCAGTTCCTTATTCAATTTGAATAAGGAATAAAGAACTGGTTCCTTGTTCCTGATTCGGCCGCGAAAACGGAACCGGGTTTTGAATTACTGAAGTAAGTAGAAATGTGTTGTAATATATAATTTATTATTCTACATGTCTACACAACGATTTTCATATGTATGTGGCCCAATTTGGTACATTTTAAATATGTTTTAATGTAAAAAAAGCCAGTTCCTTATTCAGTTTGAATCAGGAACAAGGAACTGGTTCCTTGTTCCTGATTCGGCCGCGAAAAAGGAACTGGGTTTTCAATGACTGAAGTTAATAAAAATGTTTTGTAATATATAATTTATTATTCTACATGTCTACAAAACGATTTTGATATGTATGTGGTCCAATTTGTTTCATTTTAAATATGTTTTAATGTAAAAAAAGCCAGTTCCTTATTCAGTTTGAATCAGGAACAAGGAACTGGTTCCTTGTTCCTGATTCGGCCGCGAAAAAGGAACTGGGTTTTCAATGACTGAAGTTAATAGAAATGTTTTGTAATATATAATTTATTATTCTACATGTCTACACAACGATTTTCATATGAATGTGGCCCAATTTGGTTCATTTTAAATATGTTTTAATGTAAAAAAAAAAGCCAGTTCCTTATTCAGTTTGAATCAGGAACAAGGAACTGGTTCCTTGTTCCTGATTCGGCCGCGAAAAAGGAACTGGGTTTTCAATGACTGAAGTTAATACAAATGTTTTGTAATATATAATTTATTATTCTACATGTCTACACAACGATTTTCATATGAATGTGGCCCAATTTGGTTCATTTTAAATATGTTTCAATGTAAAAAAAAAGCCACTTCCTTATTCAGTTTGAATCAGGAACAAGGAACTGGTTCCTTGTTCCTGATTCGGCCGCGAAAAAGGAACTGGGTTTTCAATGACTGAAGTTAATACAAATGTTTTGTAATATATAATTTATTATTCTACATGTCTACACAACGATTTTGATATGTATGTGGCCCAATTTGGTTCATTTTAAATATGTTTTAATGTAAAAAAAGCGCCAGTTCCTTATTTAGTTTGAATCAGGAACAAGGAACTGGTTCCTAGTTCCTGATTCGGCCGCGATAAAGGAACTGGGTTTTCAATTACTGAAGTTAATAGAAATGTTTTGTAATATATAATTTATTATTCTACATGTCTACACAACGATTTTTATATGTATGTGGCCCAATTTGGTTCATTTTAAATATGTTTTAATGTAAAAAAGCCAGTTCCTTATTCAGTTTGAATCAGGAACAAGGAACTGGTTCCTTGTTCCTGATTCGGCCGCGAAAAAGGAACTGGGTTTTCAATTACTGAAGTTAGTAGAAATGTGTTGTAATATATAATTTATTATTCTACATGTATACACAACGATTTTCATATGTATGTGGCCCAATTTGGTTCATTTTAAATATGTTTTAATGTGAAAAAAGCCAGTTCCTTATTCAGTTTGAATCAGGAACAAGGAACTGGTTCCTTGTTCCTGATTCGGCCGCGAAAAAGGAACTCGGTTTTCAATGACTGAAGTTAATAGAAATGTTTTGTAATATATAATTTATTATTCTACATGTCTACACAACGATTTTCATATGTATGTGGCCCAATTTGGTTCATTTTAAATATGTTTTAATGTAAAAAAAGCCAGTTCCTTATTCAGTTTTGAATCAGGAACAAGGAACTGGTTCCTTGTTCCTGATTCGGCCGCGAAAAAGGAACTGGGTTTTCAATGACTGAAGTTAATAAAAATGTTTTGTAATATATAATTTATTATTCTACATGTCTACACAACGATTTTCATATGTATGTGGCCCAATTTGGTTCATTTTAAATATGTTTTAATGTGAAAAAAGCCAGTTCCTTATTCAGTTTGAATCAGGAACAAGGAACTGGTTCCTTGTTCCTGATTCGACCCCGAAAAAGGAACTGGGTTTTCAATGACTGAAGTTAATAGAAATGTGTTGTAATATATAATTTATTATTCTACATGTCTACACAACGATTTTCATATGTATGTGGCCCAATTTGGTTCATTTTAAATATGTTTTAATGTAAAAAAAAAACCCAGTTCCTTATTCAGTTTGAATCAGGAACAAGGAACTGGTTCCTTGTTCCTGATTCGGCAGCAAAAAGGAACTGGGTTTTCAATTACTGTTGTAAGCTGAAATGTGTTACAATGACTATTTCATAATTATTTATATATTTACAATGACTTTCATATGCATGTGGCCCTCTTTGCTTCATTATAGACATTTTTTAAGTTAAAAAATGCCAGTTCCTTATTCAATTTGAATAAGGAATAAGGAACTGGTTCCTTGTTCCTGATTCGGCCGCCAAAAAGGAACTGGGCTTTCAATGACTGAAGTTAATATAAATGTTTTGTAATATATAATTTATTATTCTACATGTCTACACAACGATTTTTATATGTGTGTGGCCCAATTTGGTTCATTTTAAATATGTTTTAATGTAAAAAAAGCCAGTTCCTTATTCAGTTTGAATCAGGAACAAGGAACTGGTTCCTTGTTCCTGATTCGGCCGCGAAAAAGGAACTGGGTTTTCAATTACTAAACTAAGCTGAAATTTGTTATAATAAATATTTTATCATTCTCAATATATATACAATTATTTTTCATATGTATGTTGCCACTTTGGTTCACTATAAATGTATTTTAATTTAGAAAATGCCAGTTCCTCATTCGGTTTGAATAAGGAATAAGGAACTGGTTCCTTATTCCTTATTCGTGAATTATATAATGATTTATTTTACATTTGGCTTTGTTTTTATATACTCAACAATTGTGTGTATTTTCTTTATTAAATAGTTTGTATCAAATATATTTAGTTTGAATAAGGAATAAGTTAACTGTTCCTTGTTCCTTGTTCGAATACGGAACTAGGAACAAGGAACAAGGAACCAACTTACTCTCCATTTTTTCTCACCCTAAATAGCATAGCTACGCCCGTCCAGATGCGTTTGTTTTTAGCTCACCAATGGTGAGTTTTTTTATCGCCTTTTGTCCGTCGTCTATCGTGCATCGTCCTTCGTCCGTCAACATTTTCAATAAAACAACATCTGCTCCTAAACGGCTGAGCAGATTTCACAAAACTTACAGGAATGAGCCTTAGGTGACCCCTTTCAAAATGCTTCAAACCGTTTCGGTCCGCTACATATGTTGGTCACCAGAGCTAATGCACATCTCAATATTTTCTCCGAGGGTTGAGCGGCGGGCATATTCGGGACTTTAGACTAAAAGCGATTCCCGACAGGCCGAAATTTGACACGCTGAATGATTCCGGGTCCCGGAAAATAGAATTTGCCTTTGATCGGATTTTAGATCCTGGTAATATTGGCCCCCCTGGGTCATTCGATATACCAAGCATCTCCCACTGCGGGGATTTAGACACAAATACTTGGTTCTAAGGTGCGGAATTAGAGCCCGACAAATAAAATTAGTCAAATGCCCCTGGGTCAGCCCACCGCTCGCCCCTGGGGGAAAATATTAATAGGTGCATGAAACAGATTTAAAAAGTGACAACTTTAAATATATCTGAAACTGCATTGCTGAGAGCTTTCATATTTGATACGTGGCATCCATTAGTGGGCCTCTACAAAGATTGTTTAAATTATTCCCCTGGAGTCAAAACTGGCCACGCCCTGGGGTAGCATGGCTTATATAGACTTGAATAGCAAAATGACTTTGAAGATCTTCTCCTCTTAAACCGCAAGGTCCAGCTGTTTCGTAATTAGTATGTAACATCGCATAGTGTTACTACAAAGATTGTTCACGTTATGCCCTTGGGGTCAAAACTGACCACGCCCCGGGGGCCCATGGCTTATATTGACTTATGGCATAATGAACTTTAAAAATCTTCTCTCCTGAAACCGCAAGGCCCAGAGGTTTCATATTTGGTATATAACATATAACATCGTATAGTGGTCCTCTACAAAGATTGTTCAAATTATGGCCCTGGGATAAAAAGGGGTCATTTGTTTTCCATCGACTTAAATAACGAAATGATTTTCAAAATCTCCTCTCAAGCCTGGTTAGCATCCTATAGTGGTCCTCTAAAAAGATTGTTAAAATTATGCCCCTGGGGTAAAAGTTGTCACGACCTCTGGGCCATATAGTTTCAGTAGGCTTATATGGCAAGTGGGTTTAAAAATCGTCTCCTCTGAAACCGCAAGGCACAGAGGTTTCATGTTTGGTGTGAAACATTGTATAGAGGTCCTTCACAAAGATTGTTCAAAATATGCCCCTAGGGTAAAAAGAAGCCACACCCCGGGGTCACATGTTTTCTGTAATTCATATGGCAAGTGGACTTTAAAATTATTCTCCTCTGAAACCGCAAGGCCCAGAGGTTTCGTATTTGGTGTGTAACAACATATAGTGGTACTCTTCAAAGATTGTTTAATTATGCCCCTGGCGTGAAATGTGCCACGCCTCGGTGTCATATGGTTTCAATAGACTTATATGGCTAGTGGGCTTTAAAAATCTTCTTCTCTGAAACCGCAAGGTCCAGAGGTTTCATGGTTGGCGTGAAACATTGTACATTGTATAGTGGTCCTATACAAAGATGGTTCAAATTATGCCCCAGGGGTAAAAAATGGCCGTGCCCTGGAGGTCATATGGCTTCTATATACTTATATGACAAGTGGACTTTAAAAATATTCTCATCTGAAACCGCAAGGCCAAGAGAATTCGTATTTGGCATGAAACATTGTACAGTGGTCCTCTACAAAAATAGTTCAAAGGTAGCAGGTGGAACTGAACCCGCAAATCCAATGTTGAATATGTGAATTCTAAAACAAACCATAAACAACTATACAGCAGTATAACATTCACAGAAATTATCAGTGATGAATACAACGAGAGGCTCCAAATCATGCGTGACCTCGCAACTAGGCTTTCATTAATATTATAATATTATGCATTTGCATTTCATTCAGATTTTGCTTATAATTTGTACAATTTTTTTTAATAATAATTGCTTTATTTATGATATTGTTCTTGATGATTACTCAATGTAAGATCTGTATTCGTGTGGGTCACAATCATTCTGTACGATCTTTATTCGTGATGATGTTAAACGATATGTATTCCCGATGATCACGTAATGTACGATATTTTGCACATGATTACTTAGTGAACGATCTTTATTTGTGGTGAATAGATTCTGAACGATCATTCGTCGTGACGGTCAGTGTACGAAACATTATTTGTGACGATCACATACTGTATGATCTTTGTTTATGATGATCACTTAGTGAACGGCCTTGATTCGTGATGATCATAATATGTAAGACCTTTATTATCCATGATCACTTACAGCACAGTCTTTATTTGTACGGTCTTTATTCCCTACGATCACCTAATGTGTTTCTATTGATAATCACTTAGTATAAGATCATTAACCCATTCACCTACTGTACGATCTTTATTCAGTATGATCATGTGATGTCAACATTGTAAGACATTTGAATAAAATGTCCTGATATTGCAATTGTCTGTGCTGCCATGGCTTGTGATAAGCTAAACTAAATCGTTGACAAATTAGACCGATAACACTCAAAATATATAATAAAAGTTGTTGTGTTGGTGGTGCTTTTTGTGTGTTACGTCGTTATGTCACCTGGTTGTGTTCCGTCGACGTGTATCCTAGTTGTGTCACGTCGTTGTGTCGCCTGTTTGCGTTACGTCGTTGTGGTGCCTGGTTGCGTTACGTCGTTGTGTCGCCAGGTTGTGTTACGTTGTTGTGTTGCCTGGTTGCCTTACGTCGTTGTGTTGCCTGGTTGTGTTACGTCGTTGTGTTGCCTGGTTGCGTAACGTCGTTGTGTTGCCTGGTTGCGTTACGTCCTTTTGTTGCCTGGTTGTGTTACGTCGTTGTGTCGCCTGGTTGCGTTATGTCGTTGTGTTGCCTGGTTGTGTTACGTCGTTGTGTCGCCTGGTTGTGTTACGTCGTTGTGTTGCCTGGTTGTGTTACATCGTTGTGTCGCCTGCTTGTGTTACGTCGTTGTGTATCCTAGTTGTGTCACGTCGTTGTGTCGCCTGGTTGTGTTACGTCGTAATGTTGCCTGGTTGCGTTACGTCGTTGTGTTGCCTGGTTGTGTTCCGTCGTTGTTTTGCGTGGTTGTGTATCCTGGTTGTGTTACGTCGTTGTGTTGCGTGCTTGTGTTATGTCGTTGTGTTGCCTGGTTATGTCACGTCGTTGTGTCGCCTGTTATATGTTGCGTTGTTGTGTCACTTTGTCGTGTTACATTATTGTGTTGTCTGCTTTAGTAATGCCCCCCATCGAGGTGGGGTATATTGGTTTGCTAATGTCGGAGTGTCTGTTCGTCGGTAGACCACTTTCGTTTCCGCTCTAAAAGTCCAACCGTTTTCATCCGATCTTCACAAAACATCCTGAAAATGTTTGTTGGCACAAGATCTCGGCCAAGTTCGATAATCAACCAAATCTCCCCAGGAATTGTGGAGTCATAGCATAGCCCTTGAATTATCTACAATTGGCCTTGTTAGCCGTTTCCGTTCTTTAAGTCCAAAAGTTTTCATCTGATCTTTTTACAACTTCATGAAAATCTTTGTTGGCATAATATTTCGGCCGAGTTCGATTATCAGCCCACTCGCACCAAGAATTGTGGAGTTAAGGTAATGAATTATCTAAAATTGGCATTTTAGGTGTTTCCGCTATCCAATGAACTTTGACTTTTTACGCATCATTATATATGTTTTGCTTTTGTATGATGATACTCGCTATTTTTATCTATAGACAAAGAACAAAATTACCCAATAAACAACGCGAAAGAAGTCCCGATTCTGAGCGGAGCATAGTAAAAAGTAGTTCTAATTACAATTGCAAAAATATATGTCAAATCAGAAGAAAACTCGGCGCATGTCTTGTTAGAAATAAGAAATTATTTTCGATTTATCGTTGTTTATCGGCCAATAAACAAAAATTTGGAGTTCTGATGCGTAGGAATTTAACCACGAGGGTGTTTTCTATACACAACGAACACAATTCACCGTTGTTAAACTTCCAATAAACAACCCGAAAAATAGTTCAGAAACTGTATACTTCGCACTGTAATTTTATAATGTACGCAAATATCGGTTCCAAAATGACATGGAATGTTGTATTCAGTCGATAGTTTCGTATAAAAATTAAGATGGAGTAGTGAAATGGATCGAGAGATCGTGAGTTCTGTTTGTTTTGCAAATTATGAAAGTGGTGTAAAATATGATGCACAAATGAACGAATATAAAGGAGGATAATAAATCAAACAACAACTTGCAGTCAAAGACGCATTTCTGTTAATTAATTTAGAAATAATTTTCGATTAATCGTTGTTTATCGGCCAATAAACAACGATTTGGAGTTCTGATGCGTAGCAATTAAACCAAGAAGGCGTTAGCCCGAGTTGTTTAATAGCCACGCATCAGAACGACAAAGAGTTGTTTAGTGCTCGATAAACACTAATTATGCGAACATTATTTCGCTTTTAAGATGAGTTGACCTATATTTTTGCAATTGTAATTGAAACATATTTTTACTATGCTCCGCTCAGAATCGGAACTTCTTTTTGCTTTATTTATTGGGTAGTTTAACGACGATAATTTTGTTCTTTGTCCATAGAAACATTAGCGAGTATCACGTTACAATATTACTTAGATTACGATCTTTATGCCTGATCATGATTACCAAATCTCCCAATGTCTTTGGTATTTGTGGCAAATCTGTTTCCATATTTAAAAAATACGATCACGTATGCATGTAATTTAATAATTTAATAATGTATTTCTCTTTTTATTGAATTTAGCAGTATTGTTTGTAATCGGTGACAAAAAAATCTATAAACATACTACTGTAAATAATCTGATACCATTGGTTTCTGGTGAACATGTTACTGTTATAACAAGAACAGTCGCCGTGGGAGCTTTTGTCAACATGTGTTCTTTAAAATATTGTTCAGGGCGCATAATTATGTTTTATATTGACACTTAATTTTTTACATATGCATGTACAATATACATTGATTGTATATATAGTGTAAAGCACTTTTGAACGTATATCCATTATGAAAAGAGTGCTATATAAATGTGGAATTATATATATATAGTCACCAATCTATTATTAGCATGAATGTCGAAAATAAAAATTTATGGTGAGGCTAAAAAAAATTATTGTGTGTTTCGGGCAACGGTTCCAAAAATGTAAGGTAGGGTCGGTATTGAGGTTTTTGTTTACTTTTTTAAAGACACATTACGGTAAAAAAAAACATTAAAATTATATAATATCTGACGAATACAGATTTCACAAAAAAAAAACAATCGTCGCTAAAATTTTAGGGTCAGGGGTTATTTGCTAGGTAGAGTCGGGTTGCCCGAAACACAGAAAAAAAATTGGCCTGATTTCGGACGAGAAAGGGCAATTGTAAACTCGACGTTGGAATCAGTAAACGCGGGTTTCCTGCGATTTTACTATTATTTTTGTAATGCATTCAAGTGCAGTGTTGCAGACCTTGAACATTGGAACAAATAGAAAGCATAAATAATATTGTTCATTTTATTTGAAGCGTGAGAGGCCGGGTTTTATAAATTACAGATAATATTAGTTTGTACCCATGTCACACGCACGTGCTTTATTGCTCGTATGCTATGTAGGATCATATTTTTCACAAATCATATTTTTCACACGCCTGCGAAGAATAGGATCTCATTTGTCACATTAAATAAGTGTGAAGAATATGATTGGCCAAAAAGGGGGTATGCGTACGGATCACATTTTTCACATAATTTAGGGTGAAATTGTATCGCGACAAGCTATTAAATCATTATTTGGAGCATAATTATTCAGTAATCATCATCATCATAGTCATCATCATCATCATCACCATCATCGTCATCATCGTCATCATAATTATTTTCGTCATCACCATTATTGTCATTATACTTAACGTCATCATCAGTATTGTCATCACTATGAGAAACTAAGCCCTATTTAGGAGCTACTTATGTATGCATGCGCTTAATCGTTAGTCAATACGTTTGTACGGTCTAATTAGGAGATAGAAATGTATATGTACTCGCGTACGTTCATACGAACGTACACCTTTTTATTGGGATATTAACCAATGCACGCATCCGAACGAATGTACAAAGGCACGTCCTATTTTGGATTATTAAAACCAAAATAACCATGCATATGTCCGCCCGAACTAGAATACACGCATACACGGACGGTAATATAATGATCTTATTAGAACCTCCGCACATGTTAGTACGTACGTTTGGACAGTAAAGTAGCGTAGCGTACCGTACCTCCCGTATCGTATCCTACGGTACCATATCGTTCCTTACCGTATCGTACCGTACCTAACCATACCGTATCTAACCGTACCGTACATTTCCATACCATAGCATTACAAACAATACCGTACATGCCATGCCATGCAACGCCATACCATGCCAGATTGCGATGTGTGAAAAATGAGATCCTATTTTTCACACCTATGAAAAATGAGATCCTATTTTTTACACATGTGAAAAATTAGATCATATTTTTCACATGTGTGAAAAATGTGATTTGTGAAAAATATGCTCCTACAGTGCTCTGTTGTTATTTTGTGAAAACACCGTGTCTACTGGACATTGATGATAGCGTTACACCGAAATGCTTGAAATTTAATTTTTAGTAGTTTATTATGGACTGCATTCTGACATTGTTGAATGTATACCGTCGGATTTTTATGTCGCGCATAACTCAAAAAGTTTAATTGCTAGAGTGATGAAACTTGATAAGCATATTCATCGGCATTGGGGCTTGTGCACCTGGGTATTTTTGTGCATTTTTTTTCCGACATCAGCGGAGTTATAGCCATTTTTATCGAAAAAGGACATGTTTGGACTTGTGTCGCGCCTAACTCAAAAGTATTGCTGCTAGTGTGATGAAACTTTAAAAACATATTAATCAGCATGTGAACTTGTGCACCTGGGTATTTTGGTGCAATGTTTTCATTCATCAGCGGAGTTATGGCCCTTCTTTAGCAAATAATAACATTTTTGGACTTGCGTCGCACGTAAGTCGAACAGTATTACTGCTAGAGTAATGAAACTTTATATACGTATTAATTAATATGTGGACTTGTGCACCTGGGTATTTTGGTGCAGTTTTTTTCCGCCACCAGTAGAGTTATGGCCCTTTTTAGCAACAAAATGACATTTTTGGATTTGTGTCGCGTGTAACTAAAAAAGTATAACTGCTAGACTGATGAAACTTTATAAACATATAACATATTCATCAGCATGTGAACTTGTGCACCTGGGTAGTTTTGTGCATTTTTCCCAACATCAGCAGAGTTCTGTGACAACAAGCGGAATGTGCGGGCATCCGTGTCCTACGGACAAATGTCTAGTCTTATTTTAAATTTTTAAAGTAGAGAGAAACATCTTTCCAAAGTGACCAGACTCGCAATATGTGAATCAAAGAAAAGTGGCGTCCGACTCCAGGAGATTTTGTTATTTTACAGTGGGACGCTATGGGGATTTGATTTCCTGGTTTCTGAACTTCACGAGATCTAGAACATAATAACACCTCCTCGCGGATATTTTATGACTGTTCATATCAGTGGTGATTATGTTTGGTTGTGTCACCATTCAGCGGAAAACTGGCGTATCGTCCGCAGCAGTGTATAGCGACTTTCGATCGCTTTGAGCGAGAGGTTGCAAATATATTCATACACAGTTTCGCTGTGCACTCGACACAAAATGTTTGTGTGAGGAGACATCATTTTACTTTGATTATATTTCTGATTTAAATGTTTAACGGTATTTATCTAACTTTTGGTAGGGTTAAAAATATTGGTATTTATATAATTTTTATATGTATGTATGCTCTATTTTGTATAATTAATTGTGTATATTGTTTGTTTACTGTTGTAGCATTTTAAATATCTTTTTACTAGTTTCTTTCTTCATTCATCATTGTCAATTTCAGTTTCAAATATTGCTTTCGTTCACGGAAATAAACGGAAATAAAAATCTGTTTATAGACTAAAGTGTTTTAAAACTACGCAGTAGGCTTTATAGCAGGTTATATCATTTTATGTTAATCACCAATTTGAAATTTTGAATGTATTTGTTTATTGGATTTTTCTGCCACAGAAGTTAACAAAGTCATTACTGGCGCAGTGCCTAAATCCGCCACATGTGGGGGGTATTTCTACGATATTTTCAAAAGTTGTTTACGGATTGACATGAAATTTCACATAAATCAAGTTAGGCTTAATGTGTATTTACTGGCGTGTGTTGGTTACATTTCAAATACTTGGCAAATGAAAAATAGTTATTACTTCTAAGTAACTTCTACTCACTACTATTGACAAAGCTCCTACTTTTGTTTATTTAAGGTTCATTTTCTAGTGTTTAAAATTGTATGTAATGCCAATACATAATGGTTATTTTTATGCTACACATGCTCACATAGACATAATATTAAAGGACGATAATTTAATTTAATCATGGACACCATGCGGGGCCTCAAAATGTTGCATACGCAGTATGAAATAGATTCCCCGCATGCATCATGTTTGCATTTAGGGGTTATGTACACACTAATTGGATAAAACATTAATTTATGCACAAATCGAGATGAAAACTTTTCAGCGTTGTTAAGGGAAAGTATCTGATTGATCACGATCAACAAAATAGAAATCGCCGGTAAAAAACGCTTATTCGGATAGGGTGGCGGATTTAGGCAAGTGGCGGCTTTAGGCACTGCGCCAGTAAAGTGTCTATTTATGTAAGTAATTGATGCAGTTATTCTTGATTTCAGTTAAGGAAACAGTAAATAAAGGGAAATAACTGTTCTCTATATGTGAAATGTATTATGTCATTTCTATACCATATACTTTACTATAGCTGTTGCTTTGAAATTGAATTGTGTTTGCTTTCTTTTTTCGGCGTAGCTGTCTAAGGTCACTTTTGACCTAGATTTCTTGCGATAATTATGCAGCGGGAAAATTGAATGCCAATAGAATTGGGCAAATTTTCTAATTTTAGGGAATGCAAACTTCAAACAATGGTTTAACGTATACCAATAACTGTTGCATACTTTTGGGGATTAAAAATTTACATAATTGTTTACATAAGCGGTTAAATAAAGTTATAAAATATATTTTCGATATACACTCTAGAACTGAGCATAAGTATGAACATATTTTCTCATTGCATGTCATGAACATAATAATTATTATGTTCATTCCCAGAATTAATCAACTTTTTTTTTTAGCCTAGCGGTACGCTCTATAAATAACAATTGATTCTAGCGAGTTCAACACACTCACGATCTTTCTAAAAATAGTTCTCGTTTAGCCGCCGGTGTATAGCTGTTATAATATGTATGCATCATTTAGCGTGCAGAGAATCATAAGAGCAAATATTTCAATAAAGGGGGAATTTATGTTATTAAACTGACTGTGCATGTTTATTTGAAATTGAACTGTGGTTGCGTTCTGTTAATAATTAATGTGAATTACACATTTTTATCAACTTTTACCAACTTCTCCAGTAGATGTTAATCAACCTATAAAATGTGGTGATATAAGTCTCTGAATACGTTCACATGTTATTCGTATTACTTTTACTTCATTTGCACGAATACGTGATTTGCACAACCAATTATGCACAGAAACCCTTGATACATCATGTTCCTACCGAATATAATTTTAAATCGCCATAGTCTTGTGAAATTTTATTTGTGTGCTATCAAAATGGAAGTCATCATTGTTTCAAATGCGCTGAATGTTCTCTGAAGATTGCTTTTTATGAGGATACAGGGTATACTGCTAAAGAAAAATAATGCATTGTTTCTCAGGCACTTTTTCCAAAAAATCTGGAGGGAGGGCGAGTTTTTTTTATTGAAGTATTTTTTCTCCTACTCTTTTCTATTGGCTTAGTAAAACAAGTAATTAAGTTCAGATTAAGGACAATATTAAGTTTTAATAACAACATAAGCATTCCTTTTTTTAAATTCTAAATATAGATTTATTAATCACAAACCGTCATTTATGCAAGCTGCTGTAAAAAGGCAATCAATTCGAATGTTCATAATTAACAAAGTGCCTTCAAATTGATACACCATCAGCTTTAAAATACTTGTGTTTATTTGTAGAATTTAACTTTTCGTACTTCATATTTTTTATAACTGTAAAAAATAGAAATTACTTTTGCAGTAAATCACCAATAATTCTTGGAAAGGAAAATAAACACTTGTCAATGCAGCTGGCATTTTCGATTGTTTCCATAGGACTTATATTGACACAGATTTTCTTTAAAAAAAATTATGGAGTGAAATATGAAATATTATTCAAGCAAAAGCATCTACGAAACAAAAGTTTAAATCTTGAAATAGAACATATTTATAAAGGTTCCCAATCGAATATTACTTTTTTTTCAAAATTTACACAGTATTTCAGACAGGAAAAAAGTTACTGAAAATACAGAAATATCTACTCTTCTTCCGCTATGCTAAAATGCGGATTCGTTTAATTTTAAGCCGCTGTCCATCAATACATCGTAATTTTAGTAATAGTTCTTATGAACGTTTATGGTGTTTATTCGTCCGGAATATGTTTCTTATTTACGAAAGGCATTGTTCAAAAGCGCTTCGTACGAACGAAATACTATAATGTACATACTGGTTTACTCCAGAGTCATCACCAGTTATCGCATACAGAAAATAGACGACAGCAAGTTACCAAAATGTTAATAATTCACGGATTTCAATAGCGTAGTTTTGTTATTTTGTTCGGTAACATGCCCATTAGAAAAACTTTCTACAAAGTTTCATTTTTATTAACATATTTCTGGACTGCTCCTTTAAAACCCGGGCGCGATCGTCAAAAAATAGTAAAAAAATAATTTCTTTTGGCATGAAATCAAATTCGTGGCTGCCATAAAAATATGTTGCGGCGCTGCCTGGGAAACAAATCATTGACTTTTTTTAGCCTATAAATGAAAAACTGACTTCGAAATGTGTATGTATTATGCATAAATAACTTCCAAGATGTAGGTAGGGTATATTACTTAAGAAGAACTATACGATAATCTGATAAAAAATAATTTTCATTCATTCCCGCAATTATTTTCGTACATTTTTATGTTATTTTGTTAAATTTGGCTGACACATTTATATAATAATGATGTTTACGTAAATTATTTAGGTTATTAATGTATCACTGGTGGAAACATGGGGCGGTATGATCGCTTTATTTACCGTACAAATATTAATAATTATTGAATTAATCACAAATTAATTTTGGGATCCAAAAGTTTTCTTATGGTTTCCCTGGGTCCGAGAAGTCTCCTTATATAGCTTGAGACCGAAAAATTGGGGTCCGAGAAGCCACGTAACCGACCATCTTGACCCTCTTGTATCTTATATTTAGGGTAAAAATGATATCTCGGTATATTAATGTCAACGCCGATTGTCTTTTTTAAAGACATTTCTTGTCTTATTTCGGGCGAGATTTGATAAACCACCCATAGAAATAGCAATGCTCAAAAACTAATATTTAATATCTACCTTCATGTCTTCTTATCTAACATGCGAATATTTGCAAAATAAACCACCGGTACATAACGCTTTCCGTAATAGAAACATCATTATACAGAACTGAATGTTTAAAACATTGATTTTTTTTTGTTTTTCTGATTAAAATTACTTCTAATAGCCGTGCTGCACAGTAACCTTTTTCTTTATAAGTGATGTTAAAGGCCCGCAAACGAACATTATTGTTTATTTTATGCTTTCCAATGATTTATCATGAAATATCAGTGAAATAAAATTGGTAATTCACTGTTTTAAAACAGTAGAAATTACCACTCCGGTAATTTTCACTGCTTCACACTGGTTCCCGATTTAATATAGTAAACGATGCCGGACTCAACATTATGAAATGACGTCATTATTTTAACGTCATGATGTTATGAATCCCGCGAGCTTTTCCAATAAAACCCAATTATATAACAATTAAAATTTTTAAAAGGTGGCAAAATATATTTTCTATGAACACTCGTGGAATAAAATACCATCTTACACCGAAATCAACAAATATCCTCGATTAATTACACTACCGTAAAAGAGATTGCCATTATTTTAGGTTTACTATTACTTTGTTTCAATGTATCGTCTTAATGAGATTCTTTAGTAAAATAAATAAATAATTATTATTTATACCTTGAATATCGGTCAAACGTTATCATATTTTGCATATTCCACCAGTATGACGTCATCAACGCTGTTGCGTCACTAGCAAACACTTCCACCTCCATCCACGCGAACAAATCACCGACCACCGCCTTGACATGGCCGCCGAGCGGGAGCGACTCAAGTAAGTGGCGTACGCGGCCATCGATGCCGCCGCCGGCGACTTGGCGGCACTCAGCGCCGAAATATGGGAACATCCGGAACTCAACTTTGAGGAGCGCCACGCACACAAAGTGCTGACAGACTTTCTAGAGAAATACGGTTTCGAGGTGATATGTACTTATAACGTGTTACAGAAAATAAAACAATATTGTTGTCAAAACTAAGCTTGCCTTTAGTAGTTATTTGCGGATTTACAGGGGAGCGGAAGCGGAAGCATACATCCCGTACCTCCCCCCCCCGCTCCACCGTAAAAATGCTCAAATTATTTGAATAAGTGAAACATACTCTATCTGCTTATAATGATTGGTAAGCACACGTTTTAAAATAGTAAAGTAAAAAAGTATTAGTTTATTATAGTTAGCGATTAAGGGCCAGCCAGTTTTGACTTATGAGACACCTTTACTGATGAACATTTTTACTCCCGATTCCTATCGGCAGGAAGGCAATCGGTACCCTTGATTTAACTAGCTGCTGGGTAGGCAACCGGCCATATCAGACCTCGCCCTGTGTAGGACTCGAACCTTCGGCCTCCCTGATTGAAACAATGAATTCACGTATTTGTGGTCACTAACTAGTATAGGATCTTCACATATTCACTTGTGAAAGGCATGATTGTACGCCATTATAGAATCTTCATAATTTAAATTCACGTCTGTACGACGCGATTGTACGCCATTATAGAATCTTCATATATTCACGACTGCACGACATGATTGTACATCATTATAGAATCTTTAACTATTCACGTCTGTACGGCATGATTGTACGCCATTATAGAATCTTCATTATTTAAATTCACGTCTGTACGACGCGATTTTACGCCATTATAGAATCTTTAACTATTCACGTCTCTACGGCATGATTGTACGCCATTATAGAATCTTTAACTATTAACGTCTCTACGGCATGATTGTACGCCATTATAGAATCTTTAACTATTCACGTCTGTACGGCATGATTGTACGCCATTATAGAATCTTTAACTATTCACGTCTCTACGGCATGATTGTACGCCATTATAGAATCTTTAACTATTCACGTCTCTACGGCATGATTGTACGCCATTATAGAATCTTTAACTATTCACGTCTCTACGGCATGATTGTACGCCATTATAGAATCTTTAACTATTCACGTCTCTACGGCATGATTGTACCCCATTATAGAATCTTTAACTATTCACGTCTCTACGGCATGATTGTACGCCATTATAGAATCTTTAACTATTCACGTCTCTACGGCATGATTGTACGCCATTATAGAATCTCTAACTATTCACGTCTCTACTGCATGATTGTACGCCATTATAGAATCTTTAACTATTCACGTCTCTACGGCATGATTGTACCCCATTATAGAATTGTCATATATTCACGTCCTTACGGCATGATTTAACGTCATATTCAGACCCAGCGTTCCTACAAGCTCAAGACGGCGTTTAGGGCTTCCCACGGGTCACGCGCTGACAGTCCCGAAGTGACGTTCATCAGCGAATATGACGCACTTCCGGAAATAGGTCACGCGTGCGGACACAACCTGATAGGTGAGTCGGGAGCGGCGTCGGGGCTGGGGCTGAAGGCGGCAATAGAATCTTCCGGGAATCCCATGTTTCAGGTACAGTGAATGTCCCCGCCTCTTACTGTGTACATTGAATTTCCCCGTCTCTTACTGTGTACTGTGAATTTCCCCCCTCTCACTGTGTACTGTGAATTTACCCGCCTCTTCCTGTGAACTGTGAATTTCCCCGCCTCTTACTATATAATGTGAATTAACCCGCCTCTTACTGTGTACTGTGAATTTCCCCGCCTCCTAATGTGTACTGTGAATTTCGCCGCCTCTTACTGTGTACAGTGAATTTCCCCGCCTCTTACTGTGTACTGTGAATTTCCCCGCCTCTTACTGTGTACAGTAAATTTCTCCGCCACTTCCTGTGTATAGTGAATTTCGCCGCCTCTTACTGTGTACTGTGAATTTCCCCGCTTCTTGCTGTGTACAGTGAATTTCCCCGACTCTTACTGTGTACAGTGAATTTCCCAGCTTCTTACTGTGTACAGTGAACTTCGCCGCCTCTTACGGTGTATTGTGAATTTCCCCGCCTCTTACTGTGTACTGTGAACTTCGCCGCCTCTTACTGTGTTCTGTGAATTTCCCCGCCTCTACTGTGTACCGTGAATTTCCCCGCTTCTTACTGTGTACAGTGAATTTCCTCGACTCTTTCTGTGTACAGTGAATTTCCCCGACTCTTACTGTGTACTGTCAATTTCCCTGCCTCTTACAGTGTACTGTGAATTTCCCCGCCTCTTAATGTGTACTGTGAATTTCGCCGCTTCTTACTGTGTACTGAGAATTTCTCCGCCTCTTACTGTGTACAGTAAATTTCTCCGCCACTTCCTGTGCATAGTGAAGTTCGTCGCCACTTACTGTGTACTGTGAATTTTCCCGCTTCTTACTGTATACAGTTAATTTCCCCGACTCTTACTGTGTACAGTGAATTTCCCCGCTTCTTACTGTGTACAGTGAATTTCCTCGACTCTTACTGTGTAATGTGAATTTCCCCGCTTCTTACTGTGTACAGTGAATTTCCCCGACTCTTAATGTGTACAGTGAATTTCCCCGACTCTTACTGTGTACTGTGAATTTCCGCCCCTCTTACTGTGTACTGTGAATTTCTCCGCCTCTTACTGTGTACTTTGAATTTCCCCACATCTTACTGTGTATTGTGAACTTCGCCGCCTCTTACTGTGTACTGTGAAATTCGCCGCCTCTTACTGTGTACTGTGAATTTTGCCGCCTCTTACTGTGCACTGTGAATTTCGCCGCCTCTTACTGTGTACTGTGAATTTTCCCGCCTTTTACTGTGTACTGTGAATTCGCCGCCTCTTACTGTGTACAGTGAATTTCCCCGCCTCTTACTGTGTACTGTGAATTTCGCCGCCTCTTACTGTGTACAGTGAATTTCCCCGCCTCTTACTGTGTACTGTGAATTTCGCCGCCTCTTACTGTGTACTGTGAATTTCGGTAGTTGTAATGTACACACTGGGTTAGGTACCGTGAATGTCCCCACCTCTTACTGTGCACTGTTAATTTCGGTAGTTCTAATGTGTACCGGTACACTGGGCCAAGCTCAGTGAATTTCGCTAGGTCTAATGTGCGCACAATGTCCGAAGCTGGTAAATTTCGCTAGTACTTATGTGTACACTGGGTCAGGTACTGTGAATGTTGCTAGTTCTAATGTTCACACTAGATCAAATGCTGTTAATTTGGCTAGTTCTTATGTGTACACTGGCCGAGTTCTGTGAATTTCGCCAGTTCTAATGTGCGCACAATGTCAGATGTTGTAAATTTCGCTAGTTCGTATGTGAACACTGGGTCAGGTACTGTGAATTTCGCTAGTTCTAATGTGCACACTGGATCAAATACTGTGAATTTCGCTTGTTCTAATGTGTTCACTTGGTCTTGTACTGTGAATTTGTCTAGTTCCTATGTGTGCACTGGGTCAGGAGCTGTGAATTGCGATAGTTCTAACGTGAACACTGTCTCAGGAACTGTGAATTTAACTAGTTATAATGTGCACACCAGTCAGGTACAATTTGATATGTATTCAAGAAAAAACAGCGGCAGTATAGCAGTTTATGCGAATCATAGCACATAAGTCAGAAGCCCAGATAAGACGCTTACACGCGTACATTACGCAGTGAAATATGAAATTTTGGTGTACATATACGCACACACAAAAAATATTTGGGGGTACATTTACGCACAATTTTCTCGTGTACATTACGTCACATTGTTATGACTGGAAAAATATAGAAGATAGAAGCTGTCACAGGCATGCATAGTTTAGATATCAATACAATTAATAAAATGTTCGGAATTCTTACTTGTATCATTATTGTTATTCAAATGGTGTCGCTACATTATTAAAGATTATTATAATAATAATTATATACGGTTGTTTTTCTGTCTCTCTAATGTCAACTGTAAAGTTTAGTTAGGTGCAAGTTTACCATCGATTATCCTACGTAGAGTGTACATTTACCCCCATAAATTCTCGAGATAGTGTATATTTATCCCAAATTTTTAGAAGTAAGCGTACATTTACGCCCTCTACAAAAGCTTATATGGAGCATTGCATTATAAGGAAATCACCTTAGCTCTTTACACTTTTAATCGTTTACATACATTTATTTTATGCTTTCCAGTAAATTATAGGGAAATATCAGAAAATTTTATATTGACTGTTTTAAAACGGTGAAAATTACCACTCTGGTAATATTCACTGTTTCACACTGGTTCCCGATTTAATACAGTAGATGAATTGGATCGTCAACGATGCCGGACTCAAGATTGTTTGGAAATGGCTTACAATAAAAAGGAAATGTGTTGTTTTCGGTAGAATATCGATTTTTTATTCACTCGTGATCATAGAAAATATATATTTCCACTCGTGGCTGCGATATTATCGATTTTCTACCGAAACCAACAAAATTAATTACCTTTATGTCTTCTATTTCCAGATCATCCATTTAAATCATAATTAAATGCGCACGCATCGATCATTACCACTGATATTGATGTCGACTTTACATCGCAGGTGACAGTCATGGGCACATCGGCCGAGGAAGGGGGTGGGGGAAAGGGCAAACTTATAGAAAATGGCGCATTCGAAGACGTACACGTCGCGATGATGTCACATCCGTTTCCGGCGAATGGCGTCAAACCGCGAGCATTGGCTATTGAAATGTGTGTATACCAACCGATGTTTCTACCTATTCGGTTTTTTCACAACTTTTGTGTTTGGTTTGGTTTAATAAATAAAATGATACAAATACAATTATTTTATGAAATTTTCATTACCGGTAAGGCCAAAACAATAAATGGTTGGTTTCCGCTTACATCTCCAAAAAAGTTTAGGAGCGGAGGTACAATATAACTTTTTTTCTTTAACTTTTTTTCTTTTAGCCACCTTTTAGCTAACAAAGAACTATAACTAAGGTCATAGAAAGATTTCTAGCAAGAAATTTATAAGAGAAACTGCTCTGTTCCCGACAGTCAGAAATTGTTTATGCCTGATAGGCAAAAATAAATTTAGGGTCGGGGGAAAAATTAGAGGGGGTCGGGCAAGCGGAAACAACTTTTTTTACGCCTAATCGTTAAAGGAAGGATATACAAATGAACATTACCGGTACTTTATCTTCAGGATGTTCGGTTAGATTCTATATTCTAGATTTTATACAGTAAGATAGATTACTTGGGTTCCTAATTCGGTTCAAAACATGCTCATTATTCCGTATTAAATTGTTTAAGTAAAGAACATTAATAAGATACCAACTTATTCTCTATCCTTTGATCGCTTTGATGTTATTTTTATATTTAATTCGTAAATGTTACAAACATCAAGAATATACACAACTCTGAAATCGCGTTCTGTCGGTAGACTATAATTCGTCCATTGAAAGCCAAACGGGCCTATCAACCTTCTTGGCACATATGACGATTGGCCCTTTTGGCAATCAATGGACGATATGTGGTCTACATTTGCTAGCAGACGTTTTATGCGAGCGTTGTGCCTGAATTACAGACTAGAAATGCGAGCGCTGTGTCTGAATTGTAGACAGGAAGTTGAATGCGAGCGCTGTGTCTGATTTATATACTAGAATTTTTATGCGAGTGGTGTGTCTGATTTACAGACTAGAATTTTTATGCGAGTGGTGTGTCTAATTTATAGACTATAAGTTTTATGCGAGTGGTGTGTCTGATGTACAGACTAGAAGTTTTATGCGAGTGGTGTGTCTGATTTACAGAATAGAGGTTTTATGCGAGTGGGATGTCTGATGTACAGAATATAAGTTTTATGCGAGTGGTGTGTCTGATGTACAGACTAAAATTTTTATGCGAGTGGTGTGTCAGATTTACAGAATAGAGGTTTTATGCGAGGGGGGTGTCTGATGTACAGAATATCAGTTTTATGCGAGTGGTGTGTCTGATGTACGGACTAGAAGTTTTATGCGAGTTGTGTGTTTGATTTACCGACTGGAAGTTTTATGCGAGCGTTTTGTTTAAATTACAGACTGGAAGTTAAATGAGAGCGCTGTGTCTGATTTACAGACTAGAAGTTTTATGCGAGCACTGTGTCTGATTTACAGACTGGGAGTCTTATGCGATTTGTGTCTATATTACAAATTGGAAGTCTTATGCGAGTTGTGTGTCTGATTTACAGACTAGAAGTTTTATGCGAGCGCTGTGTCTGATTTACAGACCAGAAGTTTTATGCGAGCATTGTGTCTAAATTACAGACTGGAAGTTCAGTGCTCGCGCTTTGTTTAAATTACAGACTAGAAGTGGTGTACCATGGCAGCGAGGCGCGCGCCGCCGGATATCCGTGGAAAGGGGTCAACGCCCTTTACGCCGCCGTCATGTGCTATCAGGGGCTGGCCTGTCTGCGCCAGACAGTGCATGCCGGACTGGAGGGTCCACTGTAAGAACAGGGGGTTTGTTTGTTTGTTTTGTTTGTTTGGATTTTTCGCCGTATTCAACAGTATTTCAGTCATATAACGGCGGTCAGTTAACCTACTCACACTTTTCCTGGGTAAGCTGGTTTACCAGTACTAAGTTCACATACTTATGCCAGTAACTGACAACTGTCCTACTTAAATCAGAGGTAGGGGGAGAATGGCCGTAGAAATAATTTACTGACCAATCCCCACACCAGTTATGTGGCCGGGCTGGGAATCGAACCCGCGATCCTCGGATTTGTAGTCCAGCGTTCTACCAACTGAGCTAGCCGCCACCGGCAAGAAAGAACAGGGGGTAGCTGGGGCCAGTTGTTAAACTACCAACAAACAAATATTTCCGAAACTGAAAAAAATGCAATTGCATAATATTTTATCAGGTCATGTAGGACTCGAAATAATGTTCGCATTATCTTTGTTTATCGGCTAATAAACAACTATTTTAAGTTCTGATGCGAAGGAACTAAACGAAGAGGGCGTTAGCCCGTGTAGTTTTACATATCGTATCAGAACGAAAAATCGGTGTGTATTAGCCGATAAACAATTCTAAAACGGAAAATATTTCTTAAATGAAGAAATTGTAAGATTTTGGTGATATGGCAAAGCGGCTGCGTTGATGAAGGTGTGCACTTTCCAAATGCTATCTACTTAATTAATGAATTAGGGTATTGCCCACCATTATTTTACCCCCCGAATTCTTTTTCGGAGGAGCATACAGTCCCCGCGTTGTTCGTCCGTCCGTCTGTCAGTCCGTCCGAGACGTTTTCTTGTGCGGAGTGTTTCTCAGCAACTATTGGCCAGAATTCATGCTTCATTACCAAGAGGAGGTGTTCTTGAATTTGGAAGATTTCCTAAGTTAGTTTATAGTGCACAATTATTGTCCGGACTTTTTCTCCGCAACTACTGGAAGAATTCCATGCAACTTTCTGTGATGCTTCATTATCACCAGGAGGTGTGCACAGTACCAGGACGTTACGCTTCAGTGATTTTTCTTGGAGGTATGGGACTTTGAAGGTCGCGGCAATTAATATATAGTTCCAAATTCTTGACTGGACTGGACTGTGTCTCAGCAACTACTAGCCAGAATTCAACAAAACTATGGGAAGCTTCATAACCACGACAGGGTGTGCACAATAATAGCGCGTTCCGCATCATTGACCTTTCTTGCATAATATATTGGCCTTTGAAGATCGCTGCAATAAGTTTATAATGCACAATACTTGACTGGGCTGTTTCTGAGCAACTTCTTTATCATAATTATGCTGTATGAAATTCGGCGATACTCTCAATGTTTGTATGATGTCACTCATTGTAGCTCAAATACAATTTTACAGCATATTTCGTCCTGCAGCTCTAGTAGTTTTTAGTTAATTTAATATCTCTGTTTTTTGATTGCATTCCCATTACTTGGCAAAGCTCATAGGGGAGCATCCACAAGTTCGCTGATATCCTTGTGATTAAAATGCTGTACATGTGTTTAATTAACCGTATAATCTGTTGTTGCACATTAGCATGGCTAGAGTGAAAATTTTACATACCGTAATTACTCTATATGTTGGACACACTAAATGTTAGGACACACTTAAAATGCGATAAAATGGCTATTTTCTGAACTCTTAATTTTGGGACACTTTGAAAATTATAATTTTTCCTGTTTCTAAATTTTGGGGCAATTTTTTCCGAATCGATAATATGGTGTCAATTTCCATAAAGTTGGCAATAAAAAATCGCCATCTAGCGACATTAAATTATATTATTATATATTAGCACACTGCCAAAGATGTGAATGCGCATGTGGATACTCCTTATATCGATATCTCATGAGAGCTGATCCTATCAAGGTGGCCCCTTGCCGGCGTGTCAAAAATAACTTACCCTGGGGCATAGGTCTATATCCACTGTGATTTGCTTTTTTTTTTATAGGGATTAAAATACACACCCATTACGCAATTAAACTTTACACATAATTGGTTTGGACCCCAATTGATGGCTCTAAATAGTGGGACACATTCACGGGGAATTTTTATTTCTGCTTCTAAAAATTGGGACAGCAAATTTTTTTTTTTTTTTTAAGTGTCCCAACATACAGAGTAATTACGGTAGCGATTTATGTCGTTTTGAAGGTATACTTCTGGAAGGCGGTGTTAAAGTGAACATGTTGAATATACGTATAACAAATTGTTCAAGTGGAGATTAGATTAAAAACAATGTACGTTTCGATTTAACTTCTTTTTGAAGGTATCATTTTGGAAGGCGGTGTGAAGGTGAACATCATTCCGGCGAGGACGCGGCTGCACGTGGGGATCCGGGCGCCGACGGACACGCAACTCTGCCGCCTGAAGGAGAAAGTTCTGAACGCTATCGAGGCCTGACACGGAATGTCAGGTGAGTGTGTGGTGAATATTTATAGAGATTCTCTACCATATGGTCGTCGCCCCAAAATACTTGATAGTTTGTTTGGTTACGGGGGATTGTGAACGAAACAGGAGACGCCCCGTTCCAGAGGCGACCCTGGGCCTTTTAGTGCCCGGTTTGAAGCACCTAGTACACTGCACCTTAATTTTAACGTCTCATGCGATAGACGAGTTAGTACGAGGTTATGGTTAAGCTGGGGATCAAACCTGCGTTACCACGAGACCACGGATCCGTCCCAATCAGCGGGGGCATTCGTGTTCTATGGACGCATTTCTAGTTTTTATACGCCCGTTTGAAAAACGGCCGTATTATGGGAACGCCCGAGCGGGCGGGCGGCGGGAGATCATTGTCCGGAGCACAACTTTGTCCAGCCTGGATGCATTTTCAAATAACTTGGTAGAAGTGATCAGCATGATGAGACGGTGTGTCGCGCACAAGAACCAGGTCCCTAGGTCCAAGGTCAAGGTCACAATTCAAGGTCAAAGGTCAAATATAGGAATTCAATCCTTAACACTTTGTCCGGAGCATAACTTTGGCCAGCAGTGTTGGATTTTCAAATAACTTGGAAGAAGTGATAAGTATGATGAGACGGAGTGTCGCGCGCAAGAACCAGGTCATAGGTCAAAGATCAAGGTCACAATTCAAGGTCAAAGGTCAAATATAAGAAATCAATCTTTACCACATTGTCCGGAGCATATGTTTGTCAAGCATGAATGGATTTTTAAATAACTTGGCAGAAGTGACAATCATAGTGAGACGGAGTGTCGCGCACAAGAACCAGGTCCCTGGTCCAAGGTCAAGGTCACAATTCGAGGTCAAAGGTCACATTTAAGAAATAATTCCTAAACACTTTATCCGGAGCAAATCTTTGTCCAGCATGGATGGATTTTCAAATAACCTGGCAGAAGTGACGAGCAGGGTGAGAGTGTCGCGAGCGAGAACCGGGTCGCTAGGTCTAAGGGGCATATGGGGTGGGTGGGGTCAAGGTCGAGGTCACAATTTCGAAAAAAAATATTTTTGTGCTGACCTTAATGCATTTGGATTCGAAAAATTAGGTTTTCGAATAATTTTTACGTTTCTGGTTTATTTTGCCATCTTGATTATAGATTTAAGGATATATATGGAATAGTTTTGATACCTCAACTCACCACTTAGAGAGAGGCTTTGGAGATGAATTATTTGCACGAATACCGTGACTCATCTTATTAGTCTTTAAATCGTTTCTCTTTAGTCATTGAATCTTAACCCCGCAAAAGTTTCTTTGACGGCGTATCTTCGTGACGATGGCACTCTCGCGGTAGTCGTATTACGTACCGCAACGGACATCAAACTGAATGTGGGGCGAGAACTGGATTTTGTGCGATAAATGAATTTGGTGGGTGGGGGGACGGGCAGATTTTTGTGAGAGAACTGAATATGGGAGGAAAACTAAATATGGTGCGAAAACTGTTCGTTCGTGCGATAATCGAACTGTGGGAGTAGGAGGTAGGAGAACGCTAATAAGTTAATGTCCGTTGAACCTTCAGTTCGAGCAGTCCGTGATTACCGAATACTCCTCCGTCCTTCACAACGACGTCCTCGCGGACCTCTACTCGGCCAACCTGTCACGTGTCCAGCCGGAGAGGGTTCCGGACGCCTACGAGGAGGCCCAGGGCTCCACCGACATGGGCGACGTGTCGCACGCGGTTCCCGCTATCCACCCCATGTTCTACATCGGCGGAACCGCCGTCAACCACACCCGGGCGTTCGCCGCGGACGCAGGTTAGACTTAGAATGATCAGAAAGCGCATGTGCGATTACCGGTACTAGGTTAGATACCAGTAAATCTGTGTGTATCCCTCCGTGTTCCAAAGTAGTGCCTATTACTAAAGTGTTCTTCTTCTCTTCTGGCATAAAGCCATTTAGGTATCTCAGACATTCCTTTTGTGGTTATTTATAATATCCTATGCGTGTCTGCAACATTTTGGTGCATTTCATTGGAGGCTAACTTGATAGGTGAACTTTTGGGGTGTGTTTACTGTGGTATGGGGCTTTTGGCGAAATATGACTGCCGAAACCCTGTTTTCTACCGGTGCCTGCATTCAAGTGAGATGCATTTTCTTAGAAGTAACATGACATATCTTTTTTATTGCAAATTTTGGAAGAGGGCAGATTGATCTTTAAATTGATACCAGGCTTGCACAATCTGAAATGAAGGAAATGCTAGAAAAATGCTTGGAAAAAAAAGTGTGTCGTTTTATATTGGGACCCTATGGGAATCGGAATTACTGGTATCTAACCTACTACAAGCTCTCATGATTACATAGATTATTAATTATGCGGGACGCAGGTGTGATGTGGAGTTGGCAAAGAACGCATGCGTGGTTACCGGTACTACAAGCGCCCATGCCTTCGCCGATCATTTAGGCCACAAACCATTAAATCGAATCTCCATAGGGTCCCGTAGTAATAGTAGCAAAATCCCCACGTTTTATTAGTATGTTTACATATCTTTAAAATTCTGCAAGCCTGGTCAGGGGTCATATTCCAAAAACATTTTAAGTTTATCTTAAAATATTTTAACTTTTTGTTAGGTAATATTTTTAAAACTACATAATTTTATAGATATACATTAATGAATATAATTACAGTTAAGTAAAACATAGTTAATAATGAGTTGATAATTAATGAACATTTAGCAGAATTCCATGTATACATGGGATAAAATGCTTAAGAAAATTGACGATTTTAAGGTTTAGGATAAGATTTCAGTTAAGATGTTTCTGGAATACGACCCCAGATATACGTCTTCTGGTTCATTTGGGGTTGGGCACGGACGCATTAAATTTTAGAACATAAAACGGAGAAAGAACGTGCAAATGAAAGCATGAAAAATAGAAGAAATATTCAGTATATTTCAGCCGCTTTTATGCATTATATATTTAAGAAATAATTGTCAATTTATCGTTGTTTATCGGTCAGTAAAAAACGATTTGGAGTTCTGATTCGTAGGAATTAAACATAGAGAGCGTTAGAAGAAGAAGAAGAAGAAGAAGAATTTATATTAAGCTAGATTATAACTTTTTCATAATGTGATTGACAACATGCGCATTCAGTTACACAAACACATTCGAAATTATTTATAAATTGATGAAGAAAAATAAATAAATATAGAAATCACAAATTTCAAACGGCAAAATAGATTATTTTAAAAGTATTCCCATTTGTTGTATATGAAGTGGAAAAATATCATTATATTCTGTGTTTCACGGAAATTTTTATACTGTAGAGAAGTGAAGTTCACAGATCACAGTTCAACGTTTACAGCACGAGACGCACGTGTTTCAGGTGACCGCCGTGCGCAGTCGTACACGCTGCTGCGGGCCAAGGCGCTGGCGATGACCGGAGTGGACATTCTCACTGACCACGACCTGATGACCGCCATCACCGCTGAGTTCCATCGTGGTCTAAAGGAGGAACGCGAATCCGCCGAATAAATAAATTAAAATACGCTTATATAACGTGCAACTTAACCATGATTCCGTCGAATAATAAATATTCTAACATGATACTCGCTAATTTTTCTATAGACAAAGAACACAATTATCGTTGTTAAACTACGCAAAAAGTAGTCCCGATTCTTAGCGAATCGTAGTAAAAAGTAGTTCCAGTTCAGTTGCAATGATGTTGTCAAATTATGTAAGAATCGAAATAATTTTCGCATTATCGTTGTTTATCGGCCATTGGCTATTAAATAGTTCGGGCTAACGCCCTCCTGGTTTAATTACTACGCATCAGAACTCCAAGCAGTTATTCATTTATAAACTGTGTCAAGTTGCGGTCATTAAGCAGTTATTCATTTATAAACTGTGTCAAGTTGTGGTCATTAAGCAGTTATTTATTTATTGACTGTGTCATTTCTAAAATGTGTCAAGTTGCGGCCATTAAGCAGTTATTCATTTATGAACTGTGTCAAGTAGCGGTCATTAAGCAGTTATTCGTTTATAAACTGTGTAAAGTTGCGGTCATTAAGCAGTTATTCGTTTATAAACTGTGTCAAGTTGCGGCCATTAAGCAGTTATTCATTTATAAACTGTGTCAAGTTGCGGTCATTAAGCAGTTATTCAGTTATCTACTGTGTCAAGTTGCGGCCATTAAGCAGTTATAAAGTTAAATACTGTGTAAAGTTGGGGTCATTAAGCACTTATTCATTTATAAAATTTGGGTTTACCCGATTGTGTATACCGGTTGTGATATCATATATTAAATATGCTGTTGAAATTATCGTATTAAGGAACCAGTCTTAACCAGTCTTAATTATTTATCAATAAATTCTGCTTAATTTATTGACAGTTGTTGTTTTTATGTCCTATTACTGTATTGGAACTGAATAAGGGTATGATGTCAATTAGTGCCAAACATCGATAACAATTATCACTTTTATACGGCGTGGTATTTGACAAGCACGAGCAATCATTAATCAATCCGTGTATTTTTTGCAAAAACCGTTATGTACCTGACAAATCCGAACGTAATTGCAATATTGTCATAGTTGTAATGTTCTATTATTATAAATTATACAGATCCGAAGACGGAGTAGGTTTTATACAGTTTATTCACTTGCTCGCATACACACAACTAAAGATCAAATTACAACCAATTCATGTATATTAAACATGTGTGTCCGGGCATGCTCTGCAACCTTGAATGCTGATTGGCCATGTGGGTGGGGCTAGCCCGGTCAGCTGGATTATGAATAGAGACTGCCCATTACAATACTGTCAATAAATTTCGGACACATTTGAGATTTTATGGTACTGTGTGAAGTTGCGGCAATTAAGCAGTTATTCATTTATTTATAAACTGTGTCAAGTTGCGGTAATTGAGCAGTTATTCATTTATAAAATATATTCGAGTGTCAAGTAGCCTGAATTGCTAGCATGTACACATGTATTTACAAAATGGAGCGTTATTACTTCTGCTTTAAGAAGTCATTATGCTTTCGCCGACGTTGGTTTGACTGGGTGCATGTTTGTAAGTTAACAAGTTTACGCTTTAGTTTTGAACAAATTTGAGCGAAAATTTCACCGAAGATTGGAAATGGGCCAATGAACAAGTTATTAGATTTCGGTGGTAATCCGGATGACTGTCTGGATCCAGGAATCGAATCACCGTCCTAACCCATGTTTTTTTTTTTTTTTTTTTTAAGTTTTCGCTTCTTTGCGGAGATGTTCGTTTTCCGAATGCTTTATACTGCAAAATTATTGAATCTTCGCCTTAAAATTCTCGCCATTGCTCTGTCGAGCTCATGGCACATAACATAGCCGGGGTTTCGCAAAGAAAATTGTGCGATCACGCCAACCTTAAAAAAATCGTTTGCCTTTGCCTACCCATGCAAGGTTGCTGGTATCGAGTAGGTAGGTATGTAGGCATTTTTTTTTTTGGGGGGGGGGATGCAAATTTATAACGATCCACTTAGCGTCAATATATAGCTTATAACACAGACATTGCTTTTGATAATATAATATTATATATATAAGTGTCTGTTAATATATCAAGAGCTTGCTAGCAATAATTTTTATAATTAGACATTGAATGCTGAAAAACAACCCGTTGTTTTCAGAGGTTTGATAAAACATCATTACAATTACATTTTGATATGGCCTTTTATAAGCAACGGTCTAGCTGATACAGTTAATTTATTAAACAAATGGAAACAACCGAAATGTAAGAAGAGCGAGCTTTTATTTAACCCAAAGAAAAAATAGACCATTCGGCATTTAAAATTACAAAAAAAGACTGGTTTGATTTAACAATGATAAATCTGTTCAGTCGATACTTTTCGTCGGGTAGGCAGGCAATGGCAAAGATAATTAATTTTAATGTGGGCTCATTCGAAAAATTCCTTGATTTTGATCTTTATTTATATTGACAGTGGGTGGGTGTTTTAAACTTAAAAAGAGCCAAACTTTTGTTGGATATTTTTATTGAAAAAAAAATCAGTATATCGTTAACATGTATAATTTTCTAAAACCGTTGGAACCTAAGCAATATCTGTGTGCGTTCAGAAGATATGTAATATTTTTATGTCGCCCCCACATGTTTTCCCAATACCCAGAATTATCGACTTTTCAAACTGGGCCGTATTGAAAGCTGGCTATGGGACGGTCAGTACAAGTGCAAAAATATGTATGTAGAAAATTGAATGTATGCTTATAAATCAAAATTGTATAATTATGGAGTGCATTTTATTTTACACACTTATGTATGCCTATACCTCCTATGAATGTTTAAGAGATAAACGGGATTTCTTTACACATACCAACTGATAAATTTGTTTGAAATTATGGTGAGATAACTCGTGTTAAGTGGAAAACAGCACGCATCTGTGTCCCTTAAGTTGTAGATGATGATGCTGACGATGAAATCTATGCTGCTACTGATGATGATGATGATGATGATGATGATGATAGGTAAAGATCTAGAGCAAAATAGCAGGGTGCTGCACCCTACTCCTTTTTGGTTCCCCCCTGCTGCCCCTCTGGACTGGTTAACACAGAACTGTTGAATATCGTTTGAAATTTAATATATTGATGCAGATTTTCTATGATAATTGAGAAGACTGTACCTAAAAACGTAAATTACAATCATTGGACTAATCAATACCCTGTATTAAGCGAATTACTGGAAACATTTAACAGACTGGTCCAAATTTACATCGCGCTTCTTCATAGCAGCACCCTGTACCTTTTTGATCCTAGATCTTTCCATGTAATTAATATGATGTCGATGACAATGCTGCTGCTGCTGCTCCAGCTGCTGCTGATGATGATGATGAAGGATATGATGATGATGGTGATGATGATGATGATGATGATACGGGATATGATGATGGTGATGATGGTGAAGGATATGATGATGATGATGATGATGATGATGATGATGATGATGATGATGATGATGATGATGATGATAATGATGATAATGATGATGATGATGATGATGATACCGATGGTGGGGGTGGTGTTTACGGCCTATTACAACTGCCCCACTCCGTGCGCATGTGTAAGTTGTGTGTCTGTGGCTGCAAGGGGTCTGCATGGTGTTTTACGCCTATAGGAACATAAAGCCAGTTTCAGGAATTTATTTGACATTGTTATAGGTATGCTCTAAGGATGGCACAGTAAAGGTAACAGTGGTGCCATGGATATGGTGTCCGCCTAGGGCGGTCTTGAGGTCGTTCCCTACTCGGGGAGCGTTCGAATGATCTTTCTCAAAAGACAACAGGTACTGGTTCTTTGCAGAAAACGGACTCGAAAGTGTCTCAATGAGCCACTTGCTGTCGACACAATCGAGCTTAAATAGGTTTAAACTGTGGATATCAGCTTACTTCAACGAATGTACGAGCACGATAAACAACTGCGTTGGTCATAAGTTAAGCGTTTATTTAATGCACCTATCAATATTTTTCGCCAGAGGGGGGGGGGGGGGGGGGGGGGCCGGCAAACCCAGATGAATTAGACTTATTGTACTTTGGGGTGTCTAATTCCCCACCCTAGAGCCAAGCATTTTTGTCTAAATCCCCTCAATGGGGGATTCTTCAGTGGTGTATCAAATGGTCCGTGGGCCAATATAACCAGGATCTAAAATCCCAACATAGTCTAGTTCCCTGGACCCGGAATCATTCGGCGTGTCAAATTCCCGCCTATAGGGAATTGCTTTCAGTCTAAAGTCCCGTATATAATACTGATAGGTGCATTACAGGAAATGAAATTTTTTGATTGGCAAGACTATGTATACCATAAGTGGATTTGGAATGTGGATATGATTCTCAAAATGAAAGTTGGTGGGTTCGCCTAGCATAGTCCACACAAACATATCAGGCATATTTAGGTCTCAATGGTGTAATGGACATGGTGTCCACCTTGCGATCGGGGGTCGTGAGTTCGATCCCTACTCGGTTGGTAGTTGCAGCTTGGTAGATGTATATTTAAGTATGTTTGCTTCAACATTATAAGCACATACAGGTGTTAAAAAATCAGAACTTGATTAAAATCGATTAAAATATACATAATACAAAAGTGGCGGTTTAGCAATTCGGCCTAGTATAGTAACGTCATTCAGACATTCGCACGCGCGTCACCTCTGTTACAGTTACGTCATTCAGACATTCACACGCGCATCACCACTGTTACAGTTACGTCATTCAGACATTCGCACCCACGTCATTCAGACATTCGCACCCGCGTCACCTCTGTTACAGTAACGTCATTCAAACATTCACACGCGCGTCACCTCTGTTACAGTTACGTCATTCAGACATTAACACGCGCGTCACCTCTGTTACAGTTACGTCATTCAGACATTCACACGCGCGTCACCTCTGTTACAGTTACGTCATTCATACATTCACACACGCGTCACCTCTGTTACAGTTACGTCGTTCAGACATTCACACGCGCGTCACCTCTGTTACAGTTACGTCATTCAGACATTCACACGCGCGTCACCTCTGTTACAGTAAAGTCATTCAAACATTCACACGCGCGTCACCACTGTTACAGTTACGTCATTCAGACATTCGCACGCGCGTCACCTCTGTTACAGTAACGCCATTCAAACATTCATACGCGCATCACCACTGTTACAGTTACGTCATTCAGACATTAACACGCGCGTCACCTCTGTTACAGTTACGTCATTCACGTCTTTCAGACATTCACACGCGCGTCACCTCTGTTAAAGTTACGTCATTCAGACATTCACACGCGCGTCACCTCTGTTTCAGTTACCTCATTCATACATTCACACGCGCGTCACCTCTGTTACAGTTACGTCGTTCAGACATTCACTCGCGCGTCACCTCTGTTACAGTTACGTCGTTCAGACATTCACACGCACGTCACATCTGTTACAGTTACGTCGTTCAGACATTCACTCGCGCGTCACCTCTGTTACAGCTACGTCATTCAGACATTCACACGCACGTCACATCTGTTGCAGTTACGTCATTCAGACATTCACACGCGTGTCACCTCTGTTACAGTTACGTCATTCAGACATTCACACGCGCGTCACCTATGGTACAGTTACGTCATTCAGACATTCACACGCACGTCACCTCTGTTGCAGTTACGTCATTCAGACATTCACACGCGCGTATCCTCTGTTACAGTTACGTCATTCAGACATTCACACGCGCCTCACCTATGTTGCAGTTACGCCATTCAGACATTTACACGCGCGTCACCTCTGTTACAGGTACGTCATTCAGACATTCACACGCGCGTCACCTCTGTTACAGTTACGTCATTCAGACATTCACACGCGCCTCACCTCTGTTACAGCTACGTCATTCAGATACTAGTATTCACACGCGCGTCACCTCTGGTACAGTTACGCCATTCAGACATTTACACGCGCGTCACCTCTGTTACAGCTACGTCATTCAGATACTAGTATTCACACGCGCGTCACCTCTGGTACAGTTACGCCATTCAGACATTCACACGCGCGTCACCTCTGTTAGAGTTAAGTAATTCAGACATTCACACTCGCGTCACCTCTGTTAGAGTTAAGTCATTCAGACATTTTACGCGCATCACCGCTTGTTATAATTACGTAATTCAGACATTCACACGCGTCACCGCTGTGAAAGTTACATCATTCAGACATTCACACTCGCGTCACCTCTGTTAGAGTTAAGTCATTCGGACTTTTTACGCGCATCACCGCTGTTATAGTTACGTCATTCAGACATTCACACGAACGTCATCTCTGTTACAGCTACATCATTCAGACATTCACACGCGCTTCACCGCTGTTACAGGTACGTCATTAAGACATTCACACGCGCGTCACCTCTGTTACAGCTACATCATTCAGAAATTCAAACGCGCTTCTCACCGCTGTTACAGGTACGTCATTAAGACATCCACACGCGCGTCACCTCTGTTACAGCTACATCATTCAGACATTCACACGTGCGTCACCGTTGTTACAGGTACGTCATTAAGACATCCACACGCGCGTCACCGCTGTTACAGCTACATCATTCAGACATTCACACGCGCGTCACCGCTGTTACAGGTACGTCATTAAGACATCCACACGCGCGTCACCTGTGTTACAGTTACGTCAATCGAAATTCACTCGCGCGTCACCTCTGTTACAGTTACGTCATTCAGACTTTTTTTCACGCGCGTCACCCCTGTTACAAATACGCCATTTAGATATTCACACGCGCGTCATCGCTGTAACAGTGACGTCATTTAGTGATACATTCAAGTTCATTCTTACATCAGTTTTATTGATAAAAACTGACTATACACGCAGATTAAAACTTGTGATTTTAGTAATTTTTCTAGACTGTATACACAGTTATTAAATTTTTTATATCTGCAGCAAATATCGAATATATTTACGCCGATAAATGACACAAAGTTGTCCTTTTGATGGTGCGACTTCTAATGTTTTATGGTGTTTTTTTTTTTGTTCTTCAAGCATAATATGCGAAAAGGAGCATGTCTTCTTACACCCCAGGGCTTGTATTCAAAAATAATCTTAGTCGAAAATGAACCAAAAGATGGAAATATATTCTGTTGTAAGTTAACATTTAGCATCGTTCAGGCAAATATTTCAAAGTTTGGGTTTGAAACGCAATTTCTCATTTTGACTTATTTTCAACGTAAGGATTACTTAAAAATATTTTTAAATACGGTTCCTGGATGACTAACCCGAGTAGTGTTTTTTTTTAATATACCAGTTTACTATAACAAATCAAATTTACTCCGGGTGTTTTCCACGTGCATTTCAATGAGCGCTTTTTTTTCACGTGAATGGCGTAAAATTTGTATCGAGTTTTTTTTATTGATTTTGGAATGTTGAAACGTCAATTGTGATTCGGCGATATTTACTGCGCATGAATACATTGAAAAAAAGGCGCGCGCGCACCATATGTTCGTTGTTCCCGAGCAAGATGGATGTCATAAAACCTGACACAGCGGACTAATTCAATCCAGAATTTCAAACATATGGTTATAACGGCTGAACTTATAAATGTAAGTCTTTTGTTTTAATTTTATATATTTTTACATTTTTACAAAACGAAACTGTTCGAAAAATGTTATGTAGTTATTTAACATAATATTGTAAATTTATTTTAGCACTGTGATTTTGTATGGAAATTAAGTGATTGAATTCTATTTTATACAGAGTTTCAGCCTTGTGCTATGTTGCCGTCCGTAACTTTGTTAAGTTCGAATTTACAACTTAAGTTTGAATTTACGAAAACTTGAAAGAGGTGTTACACATGTTTGTACAACAATGCACATATTATTTTCTTTTCGAACGTAATACTGTTATACATGTATATCACCTTAATTGTTCGTAGCATAAATACATTTTTGTTGTTGTTGTATTTTTTCAGTACAGAACAAACCTCGTTCTAAACCACCACTTTCTATGCCACGTGATCCAGCGTTCACCGGTCTCCCGTAGACGCTTTCTTCCGGTTTCACTCTCTGGGTCGCCAAGTTGACAGGTTTCATCGATCTCGCGCATACGCATTATTCGCTTCGACGGTGCTCCTGTTTCGAAACGATTGCGGGAACGAGGCCGGATGCTATAGGATACCAGCAACAGATAAGTCATAATGAAATCACGCGCTCACGTAATTGGCAATTCTAGTTTTGTGATAAGATCACTATCTCTAAGTTAAGGAAATTTGAATATATTATAGAGAAAAAAATGTTTAATGTGTATTTTAAATAGCATTGTATAGTGCATTATTCCATTAAATATACCCTTTCTATATTGTATCCATAAATGGCAGCTTTAACTCAAAATTCGCGTTTGGGGTGTACAGGAATTTGATGCATAGACATTTACGTTATTTAGATTAACATTTGGTTTTAACTATATAAATGTTAGTCGGAAAAGAGTAGAATTGTTTCTGTGAATTATCAAGCCAAGGCCCTGTCAAATCAGGCGACAAGATGGAAAGGTCGCCCACACCCTGCCGTCTGGCTTGTCAAGATCATGCCTTGGGAGTTCAAAGGAATAAATACGAGTCTTTTCTGATGATCATAAAATGGGATTGAGACAATATAGGAAAACCCAAAATGCTATAGTTTTAGTTGCCCTCGATGTTAAGATGATGATGAGGAGGAGGAGGAGGAAAAGGAGGAGGAGGAGGATGGAGATGATGAGGAGGAGGATTATATTTGATCATTGGTACATGTATCCACAATAATTAATGTTTTATTGATTTATCTTTCTATTTCTGATTTGTATTTTGGATGTGGTGACCAAAGTGATCGCTATGCTGCTCAAGTGCCGTTTTGTCAATATCTACTCCGACCGTGCTTAGAACAACAAGAAAGCGATGCGGACCAGAGCTGCATGCAGACGACAATGATGGCGATAACACCAGCTAAGTTTTATACTTGTTATGTTGATGAGAATTTTCAGACTTAGCAGGTGATAGCCAGTACTCGATGCAACAGAGTCCGAGGCAGTCGCCACACAAAAGTTCGATGCATACGACTTCCGATATAGATTCAGTCAACAATGGATGAGACAATAACCTGAGATAAGTGTTAATTTATGTTCTACAAGATCCTTAAAATATGGTTCTTCTAGGACTATGTATTTCACTGGATTGTAGCTACAAATAAGACACACAATTTATTAACCATTAAAACCAGAGTTCGTTATTGTCAAAGCATTTTTATCAGAGACAATAAACGTACGGCATTCTTTCAGATGTTTCAGACGCTAAACCAAGCTGGATGCAGACGACAATTTTGCTCCTAGGAAAACCATGACGCATGCGCAGGAAACCATTGGAGGACAACATGTTATGGAGAAGCAACTGATTCGAAGAGCGTGTACGGTAAAAAAAACAACTATTGTTTATGAATAATCGTATACTGTATTTACTTTTGTTAATTTTTACACTTGCTATGCCAAATACAATAAAAACATTGATTTGTGAAAGAGAATTATCATAGTTCTATTTTAAATAAGTTTAATTATGTTGTCATAATGTTGTTGTTTTTTTGCCATACATTTAAAGATACTGCGTGCAAGTAACGGTCAATACTCTAACAATGGAAGTATTGTAACCGTGATTTGTAACACTTAAGATTGGCAATGATTTAATAAATACATTTATTATAATTTTAGTAGCCATAGTAGCAGTCTTAGTCAACAGACATCAACGCCGAGGACAACCAAACCCCGTTGCCAACAACAACCACACCCCGTTGCCAACAACAACCCGTTGCCAACAACAACCACACCCCGTTGCCAACAACAACCACACCCCGTTGCCAACAAAACCCCGTTGCCAACAACAACCACACCCCGTTGCCAACAACACCCCGTTGCCAACAACAACAACACCCCGTTACCGACCGAGGACAACAACACCCCGATGATAATACAACAACAACACCCATTGCCGATTACAACACCCGTTGCCTGGGACAACAACAACCCGTTACCAATAACAACACCTTCGCCTAGGACAACACCACCCCGTTACCAACAACATCAACACCCCGTTGCGGAGGACAACGAAATCCCGTTTCTAACAATATCAACCCCCTGTTACCGAGGACATTAACAACCCGTTACCAGCAACACCAGCACCTTGTTGCCAACAACACCCCGTTGCCATCAACATCAACACCCTGATATCGAGGACAACAACGCCCCATTACCAATAACAAGAGCACCTCGTTGACAACAACAACAACGTCACTTTGACGAGGACAACAACACCCCGATGCCAGCAACAACAACTCCCATTTACCGAGGACGACATCACCCGTTACCACCAACAAAAACAACCCGTTGCCTAGGACAACCACACCACGTTGCCGAGACAACCACACCCCGTTGCCGAAGACTATCACACCCCGTTGCCGACGACAACCACACCCCGTTGCCGAGACAACCACTCCCCGTTGCCGACGACAACAACATACCGTGGCCGAAGACAACCACACCCTGTTGCCGAAGACGACCACACCTTGTTACCGAAGACAATAACACCCCTTTGTTGAGGACAACAACACACTGTTGCTGAGAACAACCACACCATGTTGATGAGGACAAGCACACATTGTTACCAAGGACAACTACACTCGGTTGCCGAAGACAACCACACACCGTTGCCGAGGACTACCACACCACGTGCCCGACGATCACCACACCCCGTTACCGGGGATATCCACACCCCGTTGCCGACGACAACTACCCGGCGTTGCCGAGGACAACCACAACCCCTTTTGCCGAGGACAACCACAACCCGTTGCCGAGGACAACCACACACCGTTGCCGACGACAACCACACCCTATTGCCGAGGACAACCAAACCCCGTTGCCGAGGACAACCAGCTTTGACTCACAATTCAGTATTTGGGTGTAACAAGATTTTTTAAAATAAATGGACGACATTTATGTGTTTTAAGAGATAAAAACTGTAATTTAACTGCTCAGTTTTAAAACAATGCCCGGTCAAATCAGGCGACAAGATGGAATGGGCACCCCCACCCTGCCGTCTGGCTTGTCTGGGTCATGACCTGGCAGATTAAAGGAATAAATACGAATCTCTTCTAATGATCAAAGTAAACGGGTTGGCAAAACCTTTGGATAATTGCGTCCAAAGTTTAAGTTGCCATTAGCGTTTATTATAATAATTATAATAATAATAATTACCTATAGATTAATGTTTTATAGCAATGAACACAGTATCGTACAAAAACAAAACTGTGGCATGCAATAAAATGTAAAATAAATGTTATGTCTATTGATTGTTTTTATTTCAGCGTTATATCTGACGTGTTGTGCAAGTGATTGATATGCTGCAGAAGTGCCATTTCTACGAGGCTGATTCCCAGGACACCCCAAACTCCGTTTTGCTGCACGCAGGCGACAACTAGAGATTGGTGCAGGCGACAACTTGAGATTGGTGCAGACGACAACTAGAGATTGATGCAGACGACAACTATAGATTTTTGCAGACGACAACTTGAGATTGGTGCAGGCGACTATGGATGGCGACGATAACACGAGCTAAGTTTAATTTTTAATCTGATGATTATAATTTTCAGGCTTTGCTTCAGTCAACAAGAGCTGTATGCAGACGGCATTCCGAGCACGATGCAGATGACCTTCCGGGCACGATGCAGACGACATTCCGGACACGATGCATGCAACATTCCGGGCACGACGCAGACGACAAACAGAGTTTGAGGCAAGCGACATTCAGAAGCCAAATTCAGCCGACAATGAATGACAACGAACCACGAGCTAAGTTTTATTTTAAGGTTAGAAACCAGTAAATCATAATTTCATGGGATCCCAAGGTATGAGAGCAAAATGGCGTTTCTGTCACTTTCCTTTATTTCATCAGATGTTGCAATTCTCGTCCCATTTGAAAGATGCTTACCTCTTTTTTTCAAAATTTAAAATGTTACTTCTAAAAATATGCATCTCAATTGATTGCAGTCACCCGTAAGATATACAAAATGAATTCGCCATTAGGACAAAATCAAAGGCTGCATATATAATATATATTAATTGTTTAATTGTTTAAGTAATTCGGTTTCACGATACAATAAATAGCACTGGCGACATGACTTCTTTCATTCAATATCCATTCAAGCCCGAGTCCATTATGCGAAAATCAGACGATCCATTTAAAATACGACCTTTTTCAGACGATACAGACGACAACGGAGCTGGATGCAGATCACGATCTTGCTTCCATGACGACAATGCGAAGGAGACCAATAGATGCCAAATTAGTAACTCTAATGATGAGAAATTTCAGTGATTCTTTAACTTAAAAATACAACACATATGAATGAGTTACAACCAATGCACATTGAAGTACTGTAAGTCTTATAAGGACATCCAAAGGTGGCCAAAAAACGGAAGCATATTTTATTTTGTAGAAATAGATCTATAGGTTTCGTTTAAATTGTGTTCATTTTGCAAATAATTTCAGCAGTATAGTAGCCAAACAGACCACGACGCGGACAACAAACAGACCACGATGCTATGCTGACAACAAACAGACCACGATGCAGACAACAAACAGACCACAATGCTGACAACAGACAGACCACGATGCTGACAACAAACAGACCACGATGCTGACAAAAAACAGACCACGACGCGGACAACAAACAGACCACGATGCAGACAACAAACAGACCACGATGCTGACAACAGACAGACCACGATGCTGACAACAGACAGACCACGATGCTGACAACAAACAGGCCACAATGCTGACACAGACAACGATGCTGACAACAAACAGACCACGATGCTGACAACAAACAGACTATGATGCTGATAACAAACATGTCACGATGCAGACAACAAAGAGATCACGATGCTGACAACAAAAAGACCATGATGCTTACAACAAATCGACCACGATGCAGACAACAAACATACCACAATGCAGACAACAAACATACCACGATGCAGACAACAAATAGACCACGATGCTGACAACAAACAGACAACAGACCACGATGCAGAGAACAGACCACGATGCAGGCAAAAAACAGACCAGAACGCAGACAACAAACAGACCACGGTGTTGACAACAAACACACCACGATGCAGACAACACAGACGCGCAAGTATGGTGGTGCTCTTATATTTTACCTGCTTCTTATGCGGTAATGAAATGTAAATTATTATTATTATTATTATTGTTATTGTTATTATTATTATTATTATTATTATTTGCACCTCGCGAGCCTGATGCAGCTCGACGCCGACCATCTCCATTCACTGCCTCCACTCACTCGGTGCGCATGCGCAAGAGACTGCTCAAGGACAACAGCGATCCAATGGAAACCAACAGACCTAACGAGCATCAACAATAAATTTCTAATACAAGGATAAGCGACTTCTATTATTTGCATATAAAAGTTTATAAACAAATATCAACTTCTGTGAATATAAGAACAGAACAGAACATTTTAGTTTGTAAATGAAGGCCTCCGACCATTATTTGAAATATGCGCAACATGATATAAAAATGTAAGCAAAAAAAAATATCGTTTGAATAATGCTTTACAATTTTAATTTAAATACGGTATTAATACAAATGTATTACTTTCATAGTATGTTTTCATTGTATGCATATGTATGACAATTTACAGACATAAAAAGCTAATTTTTGGATAGTTGTTTTATGTTCAGCTGCCATTAATCTATAATAGTTAGTCAGGGTTGGTCTTCCATGATACCCGCTTTCAAGACTATTTGTTCCCTGTTGAAACATTTAGGCCATACAAAGAAAATCTGGAATTCATAGTCTAGTTCAGAAATGTTACAGGAATCAAGACAATAGCCATAGTCTATTTTCTCTTTGTACATTATTGTGTCTGTCCGTTTCTTTTCGAAATTCATGACTTGAAAAGCGGAACTTTGATATTGCAATTTTATGTGATTTTTGGCATTTCAATAGTCATATATCTTCAGTTTTAAATAACGTTTTAAAATATTTATAGTGGTGCCATCTGGCAGCGTCGTTGACGTTTTAGTGCCACTCTTGGTTTTCATATCTGATAATCTTTGTTTAAAACGTGTATACTTAGCTTCAACTAAGTCATGGGGAATATTCATTCTGTAGAAATAAACTGTATTTAATAAAATGTATGCAATGTTGCCAAAAAGTTACGATGATTGCTTAAAAATTTAAAATAAAATTATTTTAAATATAGATAGAAATAATGATGATGATGGTGATTATGTCTCGATAGTGTTATCTTATTATATAATGATATTGTAGCTACCTACTGTAACTACTACTACTACTACTACTACTACTACTACTACTACTACTACTACTACTACTACTACAACTACTACTACTTCTACTACTATTAACAGTCTATTACTATTATTACGTCTGATAACATATTTACTACTTCCATTAACAGCGATCTTAGCTGCTGCCGCTGCTGCTGTGCTACTACTGCTGCCGCCATTGCATATACTGCTGCTGCGGCTACTGCTGCTGCTGTTGATACCACTACAACTGCTGCTCCAACTGCTGATGAAGCTGCTACAGTTACTTCTTTTGCAGATCCAACTGCTGTTGTTAATAGCAAATAAAATAAATAAAATAAAATACATAAAAAATAAAATAAATAAATACAAATAATAATAATAATAAATAATAATAATAATAATAATACAAGTAATAATAATAGTAACAATAATAATAATATAAAACTAAGGTCGGCTAAACAAGTAGACCAGCTGGCACTCGTGAGTAGTTGTTGTGAGAGTGAGGGGAGACTTGGGAAAGAGATGTGGCTAGTTTTGTGTAGGGTAGTGTAGGGTAGACGGTGCCTCTGGTCTGGCTAGCCGTGTATGCCGATGAAAAAAACTTGTAAACGGTTAACGTCAGTAGGACGTCAATATGTAATAAAAACTGTCGAAATAAAAGAAACAGATGTAATACTAAATTTCCTGAAATAATACACGTAATATATTAATCAAATAAAAAGATAGAATTTGTTATATGCAGCAGCTGCTGCTTACTGTTGCTGCTTCTACTTATGCTACCACTGCAGCTTGAACTACTACTGCAACTACTGAAAATACTGATGCTTCTACTGCTGTAGCTGCTACTTCTACAACTGTTTTTGCTGCTACTACTGCGGCTGATACAGTTGCAGCTGCTACCACTGTTGCAGCTGCTACTACTGTTACACCTGCTACTGCTGCTGCTGTTACATCTACTGCTGGGGGTGCTGCTACTTCTGCTGTTGCTCATACTGTTTCTGCTGCAGATAAATCTGCAGATGCTACCATTGCTGCAGTTACTGCTGCTACTACTATTGTTGCTGCTACAGCTGCTGCTACTAACGATGTTGCTACTGTTGCTTTTGCTTTTGCTACTGCTCCAATTCTGCCACTTACAAAGCTTCTACGTCTACTTCCACTACTATTATACTATTAACATTAACACCAACTACTACCACTGCTGCTGTTGTTGATTCTGGTAAAACGTGCTCTAAATCTACCGATTATTGTACTTTTCTAAGCAGAATTTTATCGATTCCCTTATTACTTTTATCGCCGCATTAGATGATTTTTTAAAATAGATTTTATCGTTCATTTTATATGTTAGCCCAAACTTTTTTTTTATCTCCGCCAATGTTGTTATGTGGTTGTTGGCATTTGTTTGTTTGTCTGTCTATATATTAATTAGCAACTTCTATGTATTAATACGCAACTTTACGCATAAAGGTATGATGGATTTGCATGCCATTTTGTAGGAAGATGAAAGTGGGTCAATGAAACAAATGGTTAGATGTTGGTGGTGATCCGGATCATCATCTACATCCAGGATATTTGAATTTATGGGAAATTGGGTAAGGGACCGCCTAACACTGAAAAGTTCCATTGCTATGTAGGGTTACCTATCCTAGTGGAGGGTCTGTGCTCTCCGATAAGTTTATATATAAGAATAATGAAAGTTGAACCAAGTTATTACTTGTGTTAGCACAATTTTAGTTTTAATTGCTTTCATTGTTAGTTATTGTTTCTCTGGATTATATTAAACATGTTTAATATGTTCCTATATTTCTATTTTTATTTGTATTTTCTGTGTGTTTTTTTTTCAGTTTATATATTGCATGTTACGTTGAAGGGGTGTATCTACGGTAGATCGACAATTACATTTGCAAAAATAAAGTTCATTTACAGATATTTAATATTGAAGCATTGTTAAATATAAAGTCTTTGTGTCTATTAACAGTTGACCAATATATTTAATTTTAATATATGATATTTATGGGAAATACCGTCGATACGCCCTTTTCATATTCTGACTTTTCAAAAGTGGTTTCTGCTGTTAACTTTTGTTAGCATAATTTATTTTTATTGCTTTCGTTTTTAGTTATTTTTCCAGTGGTATATTTTTTTACGAACTTTGTTTCGATAAGAAACATTTATTTTTAGATCTATGGTAAGCTTATACAATTAAATTATTATATTATATAAGAATGAAAAAAAAAAGAAACGTTGTGTTTTATTATAATTTTTATCATATCCACTATAACACGAAACAAATCACAAAACATTTATTAAGTCGATGACGGCGTATGTTACAAGCCTTGTGAATCACTGATTCGAATCGTCTTTAGGCCAAACTGTCTTGGGACGGAACCATCTTAGGATCACATGTTACCTCAACTTCCGGTAAAATGGCGGAAATTTCAACATTCATTCAACGATTTCAGTTTATGAAAGGATTTAGCAATTAATTAGGACGTGACAAAGGTAACTATTTTTTGTTGTCATTTTGAGATACAATAATGAAACAAATGACACCAATAAACAGAACTGACAAAAATATTTAATGATGAAAAAGTCGTAACAAAGTAATCGTCAAATGTGCCAAACTGTACATAAAGTGACGAGAACATTCACTAGGTCTGGGATGCACCTATCAGTATTTTCCCAACAGGTTCAAGGTCGATACTGGAGGGATGTGTGGATAATTTGCTCTCCAAAAAATGCATTAAAATACATGTCTATAGTGATAAAAAAATAGTAATTTATAGTACAACATATGTATAAAGATCTATTGAATGTAGGGAAAAAGTGAATTTATGGAATACTTATTTGATAAAATAACAGTTTGAAGAAGTGTATACAAAAGGTTTTTAAATTATTTGTGTAACACCTGAGTGACACCTGAGTGATTTCCATCAAACATCACCTTGAGAAAACCCCTAAACATCAGTGTGTACAAAGGATTATATGATTAACGGATTATAACTATTGAATAGTGGTTGAATAGTGGAATAGTGGTTGCCAATTATTTGCTAGAATACCTGAGGCAAGAACATAACTGTACTTGCACCATCTGAACAATGAGCAGCAATACAACAAATACTACAAAAAATCAGCCAAAACTTAGTTTCACGGGAGCAAAACCACAAACAAAGCCAGCTGTCAAAAAATATAGGCCAGATACAAGTGACAATAGCAATTCAAGCATGGAGGAATTAAATTCTATACATGTACAGCTTCAAGCTATGACTGAGGGCATTTCCAACTTAAGGGAAGATCTCAAAAACATGTTGCGAAAAGATGAAGTTGAATTGCTTATCACGAGCACAGTCACAAATCTAATGAAAAAACTTGAACAAAACATGAATCAACAGATAGAACAACTAATCAGCAAAAAAGTAAATGATCTGCAAGCCAAAATTGACAGTTTGGACTTTGACAACAAAAACCTAAAAGAGAAAATACAAAAACTTGAAAACAACAATGACACCAACAACAAATCACTACAAGAACAAATCGATAAAACTACTGAACTAAGCAAAACAGCACATAAAAAAGCTAACTATAACGAACAATATTCAAGAAAGAATAACATAAAAATCCTTAATGTACCAGAAAATAGAGAGGAAAATGAAAAATCACTGGCAAAAACTGTGACTGAAATCCTGAAGACCCACACAGAGGTTGACCTTCAGCCGATTGATATAGTGGCGATGCACCGTATCCCAACCAAGAGGGGGCAGATCCGCCCAGTACTCATCAAGCTGCTTAACAACAGTGCAAAATCTGCCATCATGCGGAAACGGTCTCCAATGAAGAGCAACGGATACAAGCTGGTTGATGATGTCACAAAACCAAATCAGGGGCTTATCAACAGACTTTATCTGCACCCAAATATTGACAGTGCATGGTATTTCAATGGGGCAGTATATGGACAAACTATCGCAGATGAACGCATAAAATTTGACATATATGACAATGTGAACGAAGTTATCGAAAACTTCAGACAGAACAGAAGAAATGGCGTGAGCGGCCACTAGGAGGGATGGAGGGATGAACATTACAAACAAAAGTGGTATATTCCTAATTGTCTACTATTCATGACAGTATATTTAAACAAAAAAACTCATTTTGTGCTTAAAATGTATTACATGTTGAACTTGTTTTTTTATTTTTTTGGAAATTGTAAATTATTGATAAAACCCTCAACCCATTTTCCTTAATTACCATAAAACTTTTGGAAAAAAGGTATTAATAAAACTTGTATAAAACCCTTATACCCATTTTCTTTAACTATCATAAAACTTTTGGGCAATAAAAAAAAAAATATCAATAATATTTTTATACATAATAAAAATAAAACAATTTTAGTCTAAATTGGTGCAAGCCACCAATTAATTATTCGACAGTATCGATCCCACATCCAAATGTAAATAAAGATAAAAACTATATAATTGGTTAAATGCTAAAAATGACTATAGTTTTTTTTTACTTCTATTTTTAGCATGCCCATATAGCCTTTATCTAATTATACCTAATGCAGATTAAAGTCCTTATTTACTTCCAAAACGGTGTTTAGAAATTAATCAACTGAATAAATAGAACAAATTATACGTTTGTACACAGGTGAATGACTATAGTTTTTTTTTTGACTTCTATTTTTAGCATGCCCATATAGCCTTTATCTAATTATACCTAATGCAGATTAAAGTCCTTATCTACTTCCAAAACGGTGTTTAGAAATTAATCAACTGAATAAATAGAACAAATTATACGTTTGTACACAGGTGATACAATGGCTAGAAAAGATGGTTATATGTATTTCATTATTATTATAAGGCATACTGAAGTGTTTATCTTATAATGTAAAACTATCATTTTAATAATCTATTACAGGATGTAAGTCACCTACTGTTTATTGGAAATATATCACAAAATCAACACAGCCGTACAGTAAATTTACTTTTTTCATCTTAACTTAATGTGTAAAATAAGACACATTATGATTGTAGTATAAATTATTTTGCTGCTGTTCTACTATTATAGAAAATTAAACATCCGTACTATTTTTATTTGAACAAAATTTAACTACTCATACTACTTGTGTATGTTTATCTATATATGCTTTACAAGGTTTAAGCTGCATGCATGTGTATATGTTTTATTGAAACTGCTTTATTTTTACACTTCCTTTGTTAGGGGTAATAAAATAACTACACTACTAAATGATCTGCTTGTATACATATTTGTTAAGCTTAGATATGAATGTAATTGGTATTTGCAACACATGGAAGTTGATGTAAATGTTTTTACTATATCAAGATAATGTTGTTTCTTTATTTATAATTGTTAGTACATATGTATTTGTAATAAACGTGCGTAAAGGTTGCAGATTTAAGAAAATAAATATGTTTTGATAAGTTTAAGCTTTCCTTGCAAAATTATTGCGTATTGTGTTAATATTAAATTGATAAATATTTGAAAAGCATGCAGAAGAAACTGACTGTCACAATCTGTTTTCTTCAAGTATTTGTGTTGTTAGGCTACTTATTTTGTGAATCATGGAGATTAAAAAATTAAATAACCTACCTTTTGCTCATTTGCGGCTCATTATTACAATAATTTTGTGAAACCTATTACACGTATATTTGAGGACACATTCTTTTACAATATAAATCTAGGTATTTATATATGAACAGAAATAGCTTGCAAATATTCAATACTGATTTAGTTATGATCTAAGTTCATACGATACATTTGTAAGCAGTTTTTATATCTAAGAATAAGTGTTTTTGTCTCATCTCAGTATTTTATGTTATGTTCACCATCAGATGTGATTAGGTGATACACCACTAATGCAATAGTATGTAAGCTACCATATCTGTTGTGAAATCATGTATGTTGATGTATGTCAAACTCATTGTTTGATTGTAACCATATCTGTTGTAAAATCATGTATTTTGATGTATATAAAACTCATTGTTTGATTGAAACCACAATCATTCCACATACCTTGAACCTCCTTTTGTACATTGTGTTCTTGTTACATTGTATGTTTGTGTTTAATTTGCTGAATTACTTGCATCATAACATGCAGAATTTAAAAGATAGAAATGTTGTATATTTCCTACCAAAATATCTGTTTAACAATATATATGTAATGGCACATTTTTTCATCATACCGTTATTTAAATGGATAATCTAAAATTAATGTCATACAACTGTAGGGGTCTCAATAACAGTAAAAAACGAAGAGATGTCTTTGATTTTTTAAAATCAAAACAAGGACATATTTATTGTCTCCAAGACTGTCATTTTACTCCTGATATGAAAAATAAAATATACTCAGAATGGGACGGGGAATGTTATTTTAGTTTTGGGCTTTCAAATTCAAGAGGTGTTTGCATTTTGTTTAGAAAAAACTTACCAATCACATTAAATAAAATTGAAAATGACTCTCGTGGTAACTACTTATTATTGGATTTGACATATATGACAAACAGGTTTACCTTATGCACATTATACGGGCCTAATAAAGATACACCCATCTTTTTTACAGACCTCTTAAAAAAAATAATAGATTTTCAAAATGACGAATATATTATATGTGGAGACTTTAATTGTGTATTAGACGTTAACTTGGACTATCTAAATTATACATCCATTAATAATAATAAAAATGCAAGAAAAACACTGCAATCTATTATTAGAGATAATAATATCATTGATACTTTCAGATATCTAAACGGCACTACCCAACAATATACATGGAGACGGTTAACACCATTACAGCAGGCTAGACTTGATTTTTTCCTTACTTCTAATAGTTTGTCTTCTAAAATTAGAAAATCTTCTATTGATTCATGTTATAAATCAGACCATTCAATTATTGACTTAGAACTAAGTTTTGAGGATATAGCACATGGTAAAGGGCTCTGGAAATTCAACAATTCACTGTTAAAGGATATTGACTATTTAAACTGCATTAATACTTTGATAGAAAATGTTAAACAACAATATTGTATTCCCATCTACAACATAGAAAACATAGAAAACATTGACAACAACAACTTACAGTTTGTTATCAATGACCAGTTATTCCTGGAAACATTACTCATGGAAATTAGAGGAAAAACTATTTCATTCTCATCATATAAAGCTAAACTGAACAAAAACCATGAATCTAATTTAATTAAAAAAATTGATATACTTCAAAAATCATTAACTGTTACTAATTCAGAACAACTTCTTGACCTTCAAAATGAATTAGAAAATGTAAGGGAAAATAAACTTAAAGGGTCTCTTATTCGAGCTAGAGCTAAATGGATAGAAGATGGGGAAAAACCTTCTAAATATTTTTGCTCGCTTGAATCAAATCATTATACAAACAAGTCGATACCTTTTATTGAATTGGAAAATGGTGTAAAGTTGCAGGAGCAAAATGATATTCTAAATGAAGCTGTTTCATTCTATAAAACATTATACAAAAGAAATGACAACGAAATTGAATATGATATAAAATCAGATTTAGCTAATGTTAATATACCAAAATTAAATAAAGTTCAATCTGATTCATTAGAAGGACTGCTTAGTATCGAAGAAGTAACAATAACGCTTAAAAATATGAAACATGACAAAAGTCCTGGCTCTGATGGATTTACTGCTGAATTTTTTAAGGTATTTTGGAAGAAGTTAGGTCATTTCGTAGTAAGAAGTGTAAATTATGCATTTGTTACAAACTCCTTGTCTATAACACAAAAACATGGAATTATAACCTGCATTCCAAAAGACAACAAGCCGAGGTGTTATCTGAAAAATCTACGACCATTAACATTATTAAATGTTGTTTACAAATTAGCATCAGGTTCTATTGCAAATAGATTAAAAAAAGTACTCGATATTGTAATCTCTAAAGATCAAACTGGTTTCATTAAAGGCCGATTTATCGGTGAAAACACTAGACTACTTTACGATATTTTGAAATATGCTGAAGATAATAATTTACCTGGATTACTAATGACAATTGATTTCGAAAAAGCATTCGATACTTTGTCTTTTCAATTTATAGAAACAACTATTAGTTTTTTTAATTTCGGACCAATGCTTCAAAAATGGATATCTATGTTCTTGCATAATACTATGGCCTCCATACAAATAAACGGATTCTTGTCAAACACTTTCTGTATAGAGAGGGGTTGTCGACAAGGAGACCCAATCAGCGCTTACATTTTTATTATATGTGCAGAAGTTCTTGCTATTAAAATAAGGGAAAGCAAAGAAATAAAAGGTATAACAATTAAAGACATAGAATATAAAATATCTCAATTTGCTGATGACACATCTTTATTTCTTGACGGATCTGAACCATCCCTTAATTATACGTTAGACATGCTTCATGAATTCTCAAGATACTCTGGACTAAACATAAACTATGAAAAAACTAACTTAATTTGGATCGGCTCTATGAAGTATAGTACTAGATCAATAAAAACTAAATACAAACTGAGATGGGGAGCAACTACTTTTAAAGTTCTTGGGATAGAGTTTGATATTAACTTAGAAAACATGGTAATGAAAAATTTTGAAAACAAAATCGAAAGTATTAAGAGTTCAATAAGTCATTGGAATCGTAGAAATATTACACCGCTGGGAAAGATAACTATTGTCAAATCACTGCTTTTACCTTTACTTAATCATTTATTTGTAACACTACCAACACCAGGAATAGACACCATGAAACAAATTAATCAACAATTTTATGACTTCATTTGGGCAGGACCAAGCAAAATAAAAGCTACTGTAATTGTTAAGGAATATAACGAAGGTGGGTTAAATATGATAGATATATGTTCGTTTGAAAAATACATGAAAATAATTTGGTTGAAGAGATTAGTGTCAGGCGATGGAAATTGTTATTCATTTGTTAAATCGTTTATAGATTTTAAAACACTTTTTAACACTGGTAAAATGTATGCCGAGAAAATATGCCTACAATTGAAAAATAAATTTTGGCTCGATGTCCTGAAAAACTATATATTGTATATTGAAAAGCTGCCAATAATAAATAGTGATGATATTCTGGATATGCCTCTATTTTATAATCATAATTTTAAAATAAACAATATTCACATTTATATTAAAAGTCTCTATGAAAGAGGTATTCGTTTTGTTAGAGATATTATGATAGAAAGAGATTGTTTTATTCCTAAAGAAGTTTTGGATTTACATGTCGGAACAAATGTAAATTTCCTATTGTACCATGGATTAATTAACATAATAAGCAAATATATTGAAAATTTTGAAGATTTGCCAAATTTTTACAATAAAACTCAGGGACCTATATTACCAACTTACATAAAGAAAATAGTAACTAGCCCTAAAGAAGAAAAACATATTTATAAAATATTAATCCAAAACAGTGACATTCCAACTAGTCAAACAAAATGGAATTCAGAATTTTTTAATATTGACTGGAAAAACATACATACACTTGTATTCAATTTAACTAAGGATACATATATCAGATGGTTCCAATGTAGAATAGTACACAGAATATTGGGAACAAAATCACTTATGTTCAAGATGAAAATTGCTGCTGACAATCTATGTACATTCTGTAACAATGAAGTAGAAAACATTACGCACTTGTTCTGGTACTGTCCATATACCCAAGAAATTGTTAATTTTGCTGTCGAGATTATTCATAGAAGTCGACCAAGCTTACATGTCCAGTTGACATGTCAGGAATTAATACTTGGAATTACAAATTCAAAAATGAATGATTTAAACATTGTATGCCTTGAAATTAAACGGTATATCTTTCATTGCCAGAGGAAAAACAGAAGTCCATCTAAATATGGACTTGTAAATAGTATGAAGCAAACGTTTGAAATATATAAAACTACAATAAAAACAGATGAAGAACTGAGAAACTGGTCCCTTGTCAAAACATTTACAGACATCTCTTATAACGACATAATACTTTATAACAGATAATAAATATTGTTTACCACACCAGTATTTTGTAAAATCTGCATTATCAGTGTATTATACCCAATGCAATTCAGCACTTAGGTTATTTTTCTTACGTGCAATATTGTATAGATAGAAGACATACATGATTACATATAAAACTGTATATAGTATGCATGTACAAGTTAGTATTTTTGCAAAATGTTTTGAAATACAAAACTGCAAGTATTGTATATATTGTATATGAATGTATGTTTTGTATGTAGTATGTTTACAATTGTATTTATATACAACCATACGGTACATGTACATACATGAACTACTCTGTCAATAACATGCATGTATGTAATATTATATGGTGAAAATAAAATTTTGCACGAAAAAAAAAAAAAAAAAAAAAAAAAAAAAAAAAAAAAGAAGTATTTTCCGTCATGGGAGTAGGGGGATTGGCTGGCTAACCCAGGGGAATTTTTTTTTTTTTTTTTTTTAGTCTTATTACCCACCCAAAGCCAAACCCTACTGGTGATCGAGTATTTGTCGGACAGTAGTAGATCTATTATCCGAATGTTTTTAAATATTCGCGTTTCGTAACCGCTTTTCATATTTTATCATCATATTACAAATAAACGCTTATATTTACGAGTACTTTTCGTTTTTCTTCCAAAATATTGAGTTTATTTGTTGGTAAAACCACAAATGTTAACGCTGATTGTATGAAACACATGCAACTGTCGTCTGGGGAAGTAAAATGACGTGTGCATCTCAATTTGGGGCCCAGACAGGGTTTATGATAGTTTTGGCTGTCTGGTCATTGTAGCAGACGAACTGTGGCAGAACATTATTGAACCCACTAAGGGTTTATGATAGTTTTGGCTGTCTGGTCATTATAGCAGACGAACTCTGGCAGAACATTATTTAACCCGCTACGGAGTTAAGGAAGTGCATAGTAGCTACATAAATACGTAACGTCTAGTAAACTCTTTAAAACATCATGCTTCCATATTTGTTTGCCTTACTTATATTCTCTAGTAATTACTAAATCCTATGATAAAGTGGTATCCTTTTGATATAAATTACGCATTTGATTATTTATTTGTTGTCTAATATAGATTAAATAAAGTTATAAAGCATTTCTCCGTATATTTCACTGTTAAAAAAACGTCAGGAAAACACTACTGTCAACGTGAAAAAGACCGTGTTTATGTACCCCTTTCAGGGCCTCAATAGTTGCGCATACAAAACTTATTTTGTTTACATACGCAAATGGGTGATCAACCCATGATTTTACAAACGAATTTTCATTGTTGAGTTTGTTCATGAATTAAAACTGTCCCAAAATAAATGCATATTTCGTCCGACAAATACTCGCTTACTAGTAGAACCAAGCATTTTTGTCTAAATCTCCACAGTGGGAGATGCTTGGTGTATCAATATTACCAGGATCTAAAATCCGACCTAAGTACTGGGACCAGGAATTATTCGGCGTGTCATATTCCCGCCTGTCTGGAAATGCTTTCAGTCTTAAGTCCCGTATAAAGTAATAATTGAATTCCACAAAGTCGGACCTTAAATATTAATTGGAGGGTCAAAGGGACAGGGACTTACACCACTAATAGAAACACATCTTGCCTGGACGGAAGCTGATTCGAAACTCCCTGTGTAGGACTCGCAGATAACAAAACCTGTTCTCACCATACCACACTGTACTATATCGGGACGTTTCACAATCTGTATATGCCCACGGATCCCCTCGTTGGGGAAAATATTGATAGGTGCAAGACACAGAGCAACTAACTTTAAGGCGGCACTGAATTACTCATGGTAGCATTACTTTATATGGGCAATAATTGCCTATATATAAATACATTTCCTTAAGCCAAAAAAAATTAATGATTTGTTTCTCAGGGCGCGCCGCAACATATTTTTATTGCCCGCCACAAATTAAATTTAATGGCAAAATTTTTATTAACTATTTTTTGACGATCACGCCAAGTTTTAAAGAAGCATTCCAGAAATATGTCAATAAAAATTAAACTTTGCAGAAAGTGTTTCTAATGGGTATGTTACCAAACAAAATACAAAAACAACGCATTGAAATCTGTGAATTATTAACTTCTTTGTAACTTGCTATAGTCTACCGTAAAAGCTCTGTTTTTGGACACTCTAAATTTTCAGACACCCTCTTTTTTAGCCAAAATAATAATTCTTTGTCAGAATATTTTTTCGGACATCCTGATTTTAACTCAGAATTAATAAATCGAAATTTTCTGACATTTGATATGACAGTGGAATTTTAGCAGTTTTCTAACTTGTTTGCGTTTATCTGGTGACACATCTCACATGTGTATTTACAACCGGATGAAGGTCATAAAACCTGGCAGATGCCAATCAACAATGCAGATATCGACGGTACTCAACAGTGTGACAAAACAGACTCCAGTTTTATCGCACCCTATCACAAGTTGCACAAATGTTTAAAGGTGTTAAATGAAATCATTAACAATGTTTGGTTCAAGAACAAACAACAAAGTCATAATTTGCATCTTTTATTGAATTAACAATTACAGGTAAATAATATACGAGATGGTAATCTTTGAACTTGGTCGACACAAATGCAGTCTTGGCGTAATTTTTTGTAAAACAAAATCATACATATGAAATCATTTAAAATTCATACCAAACATCGCTACAAATTAATAATACTTTACGGCGTGGTATTTAACCAGCATGTGCAATCATTGATCGATACTATCCATGTATATTCAGCAAAAGACATTATACTCCGGACTTATCCGAACGTTATTGCGATATTGTCATTGTGTCTATAAATTTTCGTACACTTGTAACTTGGGAATATTTTTGTGTGTCCAGATTTTCGGGCATGAACAATTTTAATTATTTTTAAGTGTCCAAAAACATAGAGCTTTTAGGGTATTTTCTGTATGCGATAACTGGTGATAACTCTGAAGTAAACCAGCATGTACATTATAGTATATTCCATTCGTACCAAGCGCTTTTGAACAATGCCTTTCGTAAATAAGAAACAGATTTCTGACAAATTTACACCATAAACATCCATAAGAACTATTACTAAATTACGATGTATTGAATTTGATGCCATGGACAGGGGCTTGAAATTACACAAATCCGCATTTGAACAGTGGAAGAATAGTAAGCCGGTAGAGATTTTGGTATTTCCAGTTACTTTCTTCCTGTCTGATTTGATAATATAAATCGGATATACACAGATTGTGAAATACTGGGTTAATTTTGAAAAAAAGTAATATTTGATTGGGAACCTTTATAAATGTCGTCTATTTGTTGATTTAAACTTTTGTTTTGTAGATTTATTTTGCTTGTGTAATAGCGTTCCATATTTTTTGAAGAAAATCTGTGTCAATATAAGTCCTATTGAAACAAACGAAAATGCCAGCTGCTCCTTTCCAAAAATTATTGGTGATTTATTGCAAAAATAATTCCTATTTTTGGCAGTTATAAAAATATGATTTACGAAAAGTAAAATTCTATAAATACAAGTACTTTAATGCTGACGGTATATCAATTTGAAGGCACTTATGTTAATTATGAACATTTAGATTGATTTCCTTTTTACGTCAGTTTGCATAAATGACCGTTTGTGATAAATACATAATTATATCTTTAGAATTTTATAAAAAGGGATGCTTATGTTGTTATTAAAACTGAAAATTGTCTTTAATCTGTACTTATTTACTTGTTTTAATAAGCCATTTCTTTAATCTGTACTTATTTACTTGTTTTAATAAGCCATTACATAATGCCAATAAAAAAGAGTAGGAGAAAAAAAAAAAAAAAAAATTGTTCAATATAAAAAAAATTGGCCCTCCCTCCTGATTTTTGGGGAAAAGTGCCTGAAAAACAACTAATTATTTTTTTTTAGCCTTACTCTTGATAGTCTAAATTCTAAGTACTGTAAGATGTGGAACTAATACTAGGGATGATCCAGAATAGACCGGAATTTAGTCACACATGCAATAATATTTATAACAGGTCCATAAAATTAACACCAAAACAAATCGGAATCTATTAACTAGACAGAATAGGACAAAAATATTGCGATGTATCACTACATGACCGGCACATACACTTTTAAACAAACTGTAATGCCGGTACGGCGCACAGTCCGTAAGTCATTTACTTAGACGTCAGACTACACAGAGTTATTCGCTTCCACACTAGATACAATTTTGGTGCCTATGCACCCACTGCGTGAAGATGTTCTCATACCATGATGAGTCATACTTTTGGACAATTTCAGATGTCCAGCGACCCTTCAACTGCCATTTATTTGTAGGGAAATTTGAGAAATATTAAATTTTATTTAATTTAAGATTGAATCTTATCTAATTAATATGTATGACAAACATAAACTTTAAACACATGCAAATATTTTGTGAGAATTCTATAGAATGTCCCATAGCTGATATCAAACTAAAACGATAATGTGCCAATTATAATTATCAACATACGGGGAATTATAAATATCAAAGTACGTCGTGTTTTGTGAACTGCGTGGCTAATTATATCAGTACACAATAGCAAATGAATAATATTTCTAGCTGAAACAACTGAGCTTTACAAAGGTATAAATTTAAAGAAGAAAACATAATAATTATAAGATTTATTAACAAATTCCGGGTTATTTTGGATCTTCCCTCGTATAGTGTTACTTTTTATGTAGGACTAAATTCTAACTAGAAGATATTGCCCATATAAAAAGTAGCTCAATATTGGCGACCAGAGCCTTACAAGTATTGCTGTACCATTGCCAATATAGGAGTCACAGACCATTGAAAGAACATCTACTTGTTGGGAAGTTTTGCAGCAATCAAATATCTGTTGCTACTTTTAAATGCTGAAATAACGTAGTTTGTCGCAGTTAGCATTATTATTCCGGCAAGTTGAAATTGTATGGCCTATGCTAGAATGGGCAAATCCTTCAATAAACTATTGTAACGACTGATACTATAGTATAAATGAGGCGTGTCGTGGGAAAACCGGTCTTAATGCATGTGCATAAAGTGTCGTCCCGGATTAGCCTGTGCAGTCCGCACAGGCTAATCCGGGACAGCACTTTCCGCCTACAGTGGATTTATGTTTAGAAGAGACCACCTTGAAACAGAGAATACCATAAAAGCGGAAAGTGCCGTCCCGGATTAGCCTGTGCGGACTGCACAGGCTAATCCTGGACGACACTTTACGCACATGCATATTGACGGGTTTTTTCATGACGCGCCACAAATATTGAGTTGTAAAAGATGAATTTGCAGCTTATTAAGCTTCCAAAAATATAAAATATGAAAAACATAAAAAATGCATTCATGAAAAATAAAGAAAAACAATACCAAACTCATATTTATTGAAGTACTATAATTCTTTGTGTCTAATAAGGCTATTTAACAGCGTTCTGTACCGTGATATAGTTGGATGAGTACACAGCATGAAAACCATATTGGACAAGTCGATTGGCAATATTATATATTAGTGCATATAATATATAAATATTTAAAAATTCACTGTTCATATTCATCCTTTTAAAGAAATCTTGGACTACAAGCTTGAAGATCTTCAACTACATATATCTACAAGTGTTAACAGAGGAAAACAGAATGCAGAAACAACTAGAAAACATTCGCAGACCTCCACCAAGACGGCTCATTCCCCCGATGAGCATAATATGGCGATTTGCCCAATAAGGAGGAATTCTTTTTAAAAATGGATCCAGAGGGTGACCCAGATCCAAAACTGCCACAATCTAATTATTTTCCTTCCAAAGAAAGGTCATGCAAATCTGAACATAACTCTTTAGCTCACCAGAGCAAAACGTGCTCATGGTGAGCTTTTAGGATCACCTTTTGTGCGTCGTCCGTCGTGTGTCAACATGTTTATTCAAAGAACATCTCCTAAACCACTGGGCGGATTTTTACCAAACTTCACAGGAATGATCCTTGGGTGAACCTCATTCAAAATTGTTCAAATCGTTCCGGTCCACTGCATATGTACGTCACCAGAGCTAAAAATAGATTTAAAAACTGGAAACTTTAAAAATCTCTTCTGAAACTGCAAGGCCCAGAGGTTTCATATTTGGTATGTAAAATTGTATAGTGGTCCTGTACAAATATTGTTCAAATGACGCCCCTGGAGTAAAAACTGGCCACGCCCCTGGGGTCACATGGTTTATATAGACTTAAATAGCAAAATGACTTTTAAAATCTTCTCTGAAACCGCAAGGTCTACCGGTTTCATATTTGGTATGTAACATTGTGTAGTGGTCCTCAACAAAGATTGCTCAAATGATGCCCGTGGGGTCAAAACTGACCACACCCTGGGGTCACATTGTTTATATAGACTTGAATAGCGAAATGACCTTAAAAATCTTCTCCTCTGAAACCGCAAGGCCCAGAGGTTTCATATTTGGTATGTAAAATGGTATAGTGGTCCTATACAAAGATTGTTCAAATGATGCCCCTGGAGTAAAAACTGGCCACGCCCCTGGGGTCACATGGTTTATATAGACTTAAATAGCAAAATGACTTTAAAAATCTTCTCTGAAACCGCAAGGCCTACCAGTTTCATATTTGGTATGTAACATTGTGTAGTGGTCCTCTACAAAGATTGTTCAAATGATGCCCGTGGGGTCAAAACTGAATACACCCCGGGGTCACATTGTTTATATAGACTTGAATAGCGAAATGACTTTAAAAATCTTCTCCTCTGAAACCGCAAGGCCCAGAGGTTTCATATTTGGTATGTAACATTGTTTACTGGTCCTCTACAAAGATTGTTCAAATGATGCCCCTGGGGTCAAAACTGGCCACACCCTGGGGCTCAGGTGGTTTATATAGACTTGAATAGCAAAATGACTTTAAAAATCTCTGAAACCGCAAGGCCCAGAGGTTTCATATTTGGTATGTAACATTGTTTACTGGTCCTCTACAAAGATTGTTCAAATGATGCCCCTGGGGTCAAAACTGGCCACACCCTAGGGCTCACATGGTTTATATAGACTTAAATAGCAAAATGACTTTGAAAATCGTCTTCTCTGAAACCGCAAGGCCTAGAGGTTTCATATTTGGTATGTTACATTGTATAGTGGTCCTCTATAAAGATTTTTCAAATGATGCCCCTGGGTTCCAAACTGGGCACACCTCGGGCGTCACATGGTTTATATAGACTTGAATAGCAAAATGACTTTAAAAATCTTTTCCTCTGAAACCGCAAGGCCCAGAGGTTTCATATTTGGTATGTAACATTGTATAGTGGTCCTCTACAAAGATTGTTCAAATGATGCCCATGGGGTCAAAACTGGCCACACCTCGGGGGTCACATGGTTCATTCAAACTTACATAGCAAAATGACTTAAAAAATCTTCTCTGAAACTGCAAAGCCTAGAGGTTTCATATTTGGTATGTAACATTGTATAGCGGTCCTATACAAAGATTATTCAAATGATGCCGCTGGGGTCAAACTTAGACACACCTCGGGGGTCACATGGTTTATATAGACTTGAATAGCAAAATGACTTTAAAAATCTTCTCCTCTGAAACTGCAAGGCCCTGAGGTTTCATATTTGGTATGTAACATTGTATAGTGCTCCTCTAAAAAAAATTGTTCAAATGATGCCCCTGGGGTCAAAACTGGCGATGCCCCGGGGGTCACAATGTTTATATAGACTTAAATAGCAAAATGACTTTGAAAATCTTTCCTGAAACCGCAAGGCCCGGAGGTTTCATATTTGGTAAGAATGTTGTATAGTGGTCCTCAACAAAGATTGTCCAAATGATGCCCATGGGGTAAAAAATGGCCACACCCCAGGGCTCACATGGTTTATATAGACGTAAATGGCAAAATGAATTAAAAATTCCTGTCTGAAACCACGATTGGGATTGCAAATGGGAAGGGAGGGGTCAAGGTCACTGTTACTAAAAATAGAAAAACGGTTTCCGCTCAATATCTCTGTGCACTATTATATTAAACAAACAGAAATGGACACACTATTATGTGAAGTTGGAATAAGACGTCAAACATAGAATAAACTATTTTATTACAGCCATGTTTTATATGCAGTTTACCATTTGTCATTTAAGAATGTTGCTGAGTTATTAGTGCAATAGACATCTGCATATATAAAGTATTGTCAAAATATAACAAACATACATAAACAACATGAAATGCTCAGTTTTATTTGAAAAAGAAACAAAAATCATGTCCATTCTATGTTTGATGTCTTATTCAAACTTCCCATAATACAGTGTTAATATAATTGTTGTGCCGCCTGAAAAGGCAACATATTGGGGTTACTTTGGCAGCGGTGGAGGCGTCCTCTTAGGTTTGTGCAGACGATAACTTGAGAAATTCTTGTGCAATTATTATGAAACTTTAGGGAAGTGTTAGTAGGCATAAAAGGAATATTAAGTTAGGTTTTTGACATAATTGGCTTTTATCGTACTTGAGTTATGCCCTGTCAAGCAACACATCCAACTCGCAGGGTTCTACAATTATTAGATGAACTGAATCCAAATAAATCTGAGCCAATTTATGCTTTATAAATTCCATAAAATTCTCTGAACAACAGTCAATGTGAGATCCTCATTTAATGTCTCAATCTGTTTTAACAGGTGATGATGTTTTTCATTTAATAGTCATGCACATGATTCTTTGGTTTGTTGTAGATTTACAGCCTTAGTGTTTGGCAACTTTAACCTGCCACCATACCTATACTGCTCCAATGGCAACAAACGATGTCCTGAACGTTTCACAGAGAGCGACAGTGGTTTTCACAGGTTGGTTCCATATTGTTCATCAATTTAATTTCAAAACAAAGTCGCTGTTCTGAAATTGATCTGGTGTCCGCCTTGCAATTGGGAGGTCCCGAGTTTGATCCCAACCCACGGAGTGTTTAAAGGATCTTGCTCATAAGACACCAAGTACTGGTTCTACCCAGAAAATGGACTTAAAAGAGTCTCAATAAGCCTCAGGCTTTCAATACATTCAAACTAAAATAAATAGGTTTAAACTAATTTAATCTGCACTCTTTCTGCAACTCAGAATATTTTGATTTCATAGTTTCTGGGAAAATCACAATACACATAAAAATCAAGTGGAAATAAAAAAACATGCAATTAAAACACTGTATTAATGGGACTTGTTAACAGATTTTCATATTTTTGAAAATGGTCATTGAATGTCTTAACTGCGAAACCTAAAGCAGTTGGACATAAACAAAAACAACAACAAATATTATATAAAGAAAAGAATAATTAAAGATTTTCCTTTACTGGGATTTGAACCTACAGCCGCCACAATTAAGAATTTGTCATTCTAACAACTTGACCATTCTGACTGTCATGCGAAATTTTAACGCTATGTAAGTGATACACGTGTATTCCAAAATACCCATGAAAAGCGTTACGAAATTCTTTAGAATTTTTATCCATTTCAGTTGATGATTTTTCATAAGCGACATAGTGTCCAATATATTTCTATGTATTTCTAGTGTTATTGCCCTTCTTTACATACACTATTCTTTTATTTTGGGAATCTGTGAAACAAAGTTTGAAAATTGTCAAGTCGTCAATCTGTGAACAGGTCCCTTTAAACCCTGAGTGAACTGTTGAGAGATGACGCTTTAACAATCTGAGCTGTACATGTACAATCTTTGTTCAGTAACTAATGTGGTCATTTTAAAAAAGCTCACTCTGATCTCAATGGGTATTTTGTGATATTTACAGGAAAAAAATAGGCTTATGCACCTGAAATCTTTGAAATTATCAACATCAAACTTTATTGACCACTTTTACACAATTCTTTCTATCAAAACTTTAAATATTTAAGCTTGGAAAAATTAAACAGACACAGAACTTAATGCATAAATATATGAAAAATCAATAACGATTAATACCAGTACATCATTTTACGCACTTGAATTGTGATAAATCAGTGTAAGAGCATTCCACTGTAAATACATTTATGGTATCAATAAGAATGTGAAACATGTGCACAGACAAGAGTACATGTATAAATGTAGAAAATAATTTAAGCTTGAGTTCATGAGTTAATGTCGTCCCACCTATACATGTTTATTCATACTACAACTACTAAAATGACTGCTGTTACTGCTTATAATCCTTATTGTATAGCCACACATGCTGTTACAGCTAATGATTCCAGGCTCTTTTGATGATGATCTTGTTGGAGAAATTTAGAGGGAATTAATTAAACTCCACTTGTAACGATATGGCTTGTAATGATATATGCATATAACGACACTGATTCCAAGGTCCGGAACCATTCACTATATATTTTATTTGATATTGGTCAGTGTCCCTATAACTGCCTTGTTAAAACTGGACAAAGTTCAATATCAATAGAAAGACCATTTCTTGCTTATGGCAGTATTTAGTGACATCACAAGCATTCAAAATTATCATTGAAACGTTATATACAATGTTCTCATACACATGCTGTGAGTAGCACATCCGTGGTCTAGTGGTAAAATATTGGCTTCACAACCCAGGATTCTCAGGTTCTCTGTCTGACTAACAGAGTCTTTGACATAAGATATTAAACTGAGGTGCAGTGTACTAGGTGCTTCTCACCCGGCACTAACAGGCCCAGGGTTGCCTCTGGAATGGGGCATCTCCTGTATCTCACATTATCCCCTATTATACAATTAACGTGTCTTCTGTAATATGATCGGTGTTGCGTCTCTCACCTGTATTCTGATATGTCCATGCGGTTGTTTGCCTTATTTTGGATGTAAAGATATTCTGGTACAGGGATATAAATTCATGGTCCACTCAGTATTGTTCCAAGTGGAGTTTACTGCATAAAACATTATTATACTTTGTATTTCTTGTTGCAGACAGCAGACCTGACACAGAAGCATTCCTATATGATGCCGAAACCATGCACAGACTTTTTGCAGCAAAACATGGTAGCAGCCGACAATGTTCCGCCATAACTGGAGGTAAACGTTTTGAAAACTTTCAATGGCCAATTATTTTAATGTTTTGCGCAATAACAGAACTTTTAGTTGAAATAAGTTAGAATCTTCAAAAAGAACATTTAAAACATTTTAATTTATGTTGTACATGCAGATTTATATAATGTAATGCATTTTATTTTATACATTTATATGAACAACTTTATTATACATCGAAATAAGCAAGGAAAAAGTATTGAAGGTTTATACCGGTATTTGAACTCCCGTCCCACAGCTCCGTAGTCCACTGCACCACTCTGTCTTGTGGTTTCATTGGTATTGAAAAGGGATTATATGGATAGAATGAGTGCTAAATATAGCAATCACATGACTTGGTCACATGACCATTGTCCACTCATGTGATTTTTTTTACTGTTATGTTTTATTGAAAGGATAAATAAATGTTTTGAACAACTACCAGCAGAAGCCTCAATAGCTCAGTTGGTAGAGCAGTGGTCTTGAGAGGCTTGGTGTGTGGGTTCAAATACCGCTCTGACCAAGGGGAGTTTTAAACAACTCCTGGGGGGGTAGGGGGGCAGAACCTCCACTTTCCGTTGGAAAGTCGAGGTTCTACCCCCCCCTAATCAGGGTTAGTTAAATATATACTTTTTAGTACAAAATAAAAAGAAATAAAAACATTTTATCATTCTCCCCCCACATTGTAATTTTTTGTGCAAATAAATACAAACACCAGGAGTCTTCTTAATTTTTTTTTTTTTAAATTGATAAATACTTTATGCAATGTTTAGGCCAAGGAAAAAAATCAGTGGTTCAGGTTTCACGACAGACCCTACTTGCATCACCTCATCCTTAAGAATGTTTGAAGCGAAAAAAATTGTTTGGTATAAAATTTCCTAAAGATTATCATAATATGATGTTTTAAAAAGATAAGCAGTGGGACCTGAACCACATATTTTTTCCTTGACCTAAACTATGCATTGTATGCTAACCATTAAATATTTATTTAATATTTTCAGAAGTCAATCACTGAGATGTATCGTCACCTGATTTGCAGCCGTTATTGATAAAACAAAGCGAGCCAAGGCGTGGGGCAGGATTTAAATGGGAGACGTGAAATGTTGTTTACATTTCTGTTTTCTATTGACCCGATTAAGAGTACTTGTTACAGCTTAAAATTGTACTGTGAATATGGTCTAATAAACCCATCAGTTGAAATCTCAGTGTCGTCTTTGTTTTTTTTCTTTGTTTTATAGAAAAGGCACTTGCTAATAATTTAGAACCCCAGCCGAAATGTTTTGGAAGGAAAAGTATGTCACACACACAGATTTATGGCAAAACCATGAGACTGGAGAATACACAGCAGTGTGGAGTTCAGGCTTAAGCTTTTTATCGATATATTGAAATACATCTTAATCTTGTTATCTCGAACTCGCTTCTGTCAGAGTGGAAAATATCTTAGGTTGTTTCTAGCCATCACGGAAGTCTGTCACACACTGCATACATTTTTACACGTTTTCGTAAGTTTTAATGATCATGTTTTACTTTCCAATTAATCATTGATCACATGTTAACAGTTCAATTTTATTTATACAGAATTGCTATTTTATGTTACAATTTTTCGAATAATTTAAACTGGATATTTATAAAAATTCTGTAAATAGATATGTCAAACTTCAAATATGCCAAAGTTACATTGAATTCCAGGCAACTTCGAGATAACAAAATTTATTTGTCTTATCGTATCATTTTTTCAAAAGAAGATGAAGATTTTGTAATACCATCACTCACCAATTAATGTAGGCAATAAAACAGTTATATTTCAAAACATAACCTATGAATACAGGCAAAAGTCATGTTTTATGGTGAGGCCAAAAAAATAAATTGTGTGTTTCGGGCAACCCGACTCTAGCTAGCGTAAACCACCGACCCTACAGTTTTTAGCGACGACTGTTTTCCATGAATCCAGCGTAAACACCCTGACCTTAAAGATTTTAGTGACGATTGTTTTCCATGATTCCAGCGTAAACACCCCGACCCTGAAGTTTTTAGCGACGATTGTTTTCCATGATTACAGCGTAAATCCCCGTCCCTAAAGATTTGAGCGATGATTGTTTCCCATGAATCCAAATTTGTCCGACAAACTTAGTCCCGACCTACCTCACTTTTGTGAAACTGCTGCCCAAAACACACAATTTATTCTTTTGGCCTGAGTAAGTAATAAATCCCAATAGGCAAAATTAGATGATTACATTAAAGCAACCAAATCCATTTTCAATGACAATATTGTCAATATTCTAAGATTATTTAAGCATCAAATTTAATGTTGAAGAACTTTCCCAATATTTTCCCTTGGTTAATAAATGACTCCTGACAGAGAGACAGACACACCTAAACTACATCCCTCCACCTTTGGGAGAAGATGAAATCCTACTGATGCATATGACTTGAATTATTAAAAGAAATTGCTTGTTATTGCTGTCAATGGATCTTGTACAGCCTGTGAAAGTCTTTTTTTTTCGAAAATTAAGCAACTTCGTCTTTGTTACTGGCCATTGGTTTAAAAATTTCAGTTGATGTATCAGTTGTGCACACAAGGTTAAGACGACTGATGACGCAGGAAAGGTCTCATATTCCAATAGCTCACAATGAATGTCGTGTTCATGGAGCTTAACTATATACTGAACAGTAACAAAAGCATTCCATTGATTACATACGCTCAAATAAATGAAAACATCCATAATGCACACGTATAATGAGACAAAATTTATACACTTAAACCAAAAAAGAAACCGGACGCTTTATAATTTGTTCTCTTTTTGTTAGTGGATTATATTGCAACCACTACGTCATAAAACAATAATTTATGTATGGGAAATATGAAAATGTACACATGTATGTTGAAAACATTGTATTTTAAAAATCAATCATTGTTTACTTATCTAGATCCACTTTCCGAAAATTGATAAACTGTCAGGTTTATTTTTTGGCCGAGTATAAATAACCATAATATTATTCAAAGAAGAAAACAACATATCATCAGTGGTGAGTTGCTCAAAACTAACTGACAACTCAGCTAACAGTGGTTAGAATCTGGATGAAATTCTTTATGAAAATAATTATGACATGAAAATTTTGAAAAACGAGTTTAATCTGAACAAACTGCAATTATAAATTTTAATTAAAATGAGCATGTTGTTAGTAATATTAATTATATTTACAATAAAAGTTATCTTGCCATCGACATTTAAAGCAACTGGGCCAAAAAATTACTAATTATTTAACAGTTGTATTTTTCTTATCTTCTTTTGGACTTTATGACATGTGCAGTATTTTAATGATTTATGCCAATTTGGAACAACGTAAAATATGACAACACATTAATAAACATACACAATTCAATAGCAAACCATGATACATTTAACCCTATTCTAAAAGATTTCATAAATATGATTTTTTGTGTAATGTTATCAACTTAAAAACCAAAGTTGGTAAAAACATAACATCATTGGCGAAAATAACAAGCAGTTTAGTTTAAATTCAATTTTACAAAAACAAAATTTAAATATCTGTTTTTAACCAAATTTTTATACGAAAAATTTTGGTTATTAGCTTGGGGTATGTTGAGCGGGCGGGGTGGGTGGCGGTGTCAACTTTTTGTTTCTTCTCTCTAACTCGAGAATGGATTGAGATATTTTAATGAAACTTCATACATAGGTACCTTATATCTAGACCACGCTTGGGATTGCATATGGGGTGGGTGGGGTGAAAGTCAGGGTCCATGTTACTAAAAATACAAAAACAGTTTCTGCTCAATAATTTGAACACGCATTGCAAATATTCTAATGAAACTTCATACATAGATACCTTATAACGAGACCTCGCTTAGGAATGCATATGGCACCTTGAACTTTCTTTCATTATTGTGCTGACTTTTATGCATTTGTTCGAAAAATTTGGTTTTCGTGGAATTTCCACACTTCTTGTTTATTAAATCTATTATACCAAATTCTGCATCCATGGTAAATTCAAATTCAACTAGATGCCTGTTAGCAACATGTCAAGCCTGTTGTCAAGAAAGTAACAAATATTGTACCGTGATTATTTTAAAATCTCATTTGAAACAAGCTATATAATGCCAATATTTGACCTTTGCCCATATTTGACCTCTAAGGGTGATATTGAACACATGTCTTGTGAGTAACATGGTGTCGCCATTTGGTGAACCTTTCTGAAAACTATTCAACACTACAAACCACAAATAAAGAACGTCTGGTCCAAACAAGCTGTATCATTCCCATATTTAAACTTTGACCTCTAAGTGTAACTATGACCTTTAACCTAGGGACATGCCCGCATTTGTGCAAAACTATGTCAAACTCCATTCATAAATATAGAACATCTGGTTCTGACAAGTTTTATTATTCACATCTTTGACCTCTAGTGTGACCTTGACATTTGACATTTGTGTGCAACATGCCATCTCCACATTGTGACATTTGTGGCAAGTTATTTTAAAATTCCCTAATGAATGATGAATTAAAAAGTCAACACAAGCTGTTTTATGCCCATATTTGACCTTTGACTCTAAGTGTGACAACAAATTCAAGAAAACCGCTAGCAGGCGTGACAAAAAATGACTGGATCTAGAATATTTCTGACAAGAAAACTTTGGTCAGCTTTTTAAAACATTACACTTTTAAATGGATTTACTTTTTAGATCATAATCATACTTGCAATACAGATAATTTTTGGAAAAAAAATGCAAATTAAAAATAAAATCAAACAAGATAATAGCTATATAAAGATGCACAAATATGTACAATACATTCAACAATAAATAATTTCTTTACAAACAAATTGCAGATGCAGTTATGACAAAGTTGCATTTTTACATGAAATGTTAGTTTTCATACAAGTAAATCTGCAAAGATAATATAAGAAAATTCAAATGTCACACAGAAGACAACTGCAAATCAGGATAAATTCAACAACAAGTACAATGAATTTTTTCTACATAAACATTCAGTTCTTACATTAAAATACAGTATTTCAAATATCTAAATTTTCTTGAAAAGGAATGATACTATTGAAACTTTTTAGTTAAAGAATAAGTAAATTTATGTTAAAACTGTTGTTATTTTGCTTACAATTCTTTACGATTCAATTCAAACAAATTCTTAGCAAAACAAACTTCGGTCAGCTTCTATGATCATAACCCAAGTAAACAGATATAATTTGAACAGAAATACAAGAGCTGTTTGTAAACCAGTAATGCCCTCTCTAGGTTAAGAGAATCTTGAAATAAAATATCAATTTTGGCGAAGATCGGATGAAAACTGTTGGACATAGGAAGTGGAAACTGCTAAAAAGGCCAATTTAAGATAAATCAAGGGCCATAACTCTGCAGTTCCTTGGGCAATTTGGTTGATCATCGAATTTGGCTAAGATATTAAAACCTCAATATCTAATGAAAACTGTTGGACTTTGAGAGCTTTAACAGCTAGAAAGGCTAGTATTAGATAATTTAAGGGCCTTAACTCCACAGTTACTGGGACGATTTGGTTGATTATCGAACTTGACAGAGAAATTAAGCCCACACAGAATTTCACCAAGTTTAGTGACAATCTGATAAAAACTGTTGGCCTAATGGGGGCAGAAACTGCTAAAAATGACAACTTTAGATAATTTAAGGGTCATAACTCAACAATTCCTGATGTGATTTGGATGATAATCAAACTTGATGAAAACTGTTGGGCGTATACAGCGGAAACAAAATTTATCTACCGACCGACAGACTGACATTAGCTAACCAATATACATCGCCATCTTCGATGGGGGGCATAAAAAGTGTACAGAAAAAAGGGCATAAAAAAGAAAGGTCAACCTTCTTATAAAGCAAACAATCTTACAAAAATCTTACAAAACTTAATGTGCAAATATAATTTATATATTCATGGAAATGTTATTGTTATCCATTCACTGGAATGTTAGTTAGAAATATCAAAGGACAAATTAAGCATATCAATCACAAAATGGTCAACAAATTTCCATTGTTAAAGAGTAACAGTAAGCTGTTAAACTTTACCATATCCATACTTTCATTGTAGGAGTACATACTGTATTTGTAAGTTTCAATAAATTCTCCACGCTGCCATATTTGTAATGACTAATGACGAAACAAACCAATGCTGCCTAAGCTTACAGATTGAAGAATCGACCATTTCTAATATTTTTGTCACAGATTCAGAAACTAAAATTTGTCACAGAAATATATTTAGAATATTGTGTAATTAATGAATAATCATCATTTGAAGTTAATATTATAAAATTATAAAGCTTTGCAATGTGAAAAAAAATGAGTAAGAGAAATACTTCTGCACTTTTCGTATATTAATATTTAAAAACATATAATCACTTACATAACATTCCAGTTTTTTACCCCAAATGCTTCAGTTTTTTTTATGTTTAATGACATTTAAAAAATATGATCATGAATATGGACAGGCAGACAGGCACACCTAAAACTAAATATTTTGTCAACGTAAGATAAAATGTATGGTACTACATTGTATCATATAATACAAAGAACTTAAATAACTTAAATAACATACAATGGCAAACATCTTACAAACATGTTTTATTAAATTAAAAAAATGCACGCAACACAATCAAACATTCAAACAAGTAAAATAATTTTATGAAAGTTACAATTTTACAATTACCAACAAGTTTCAAGTAATCAGTCAGATACGAGAACACTTCTATACAGTTATGATAAATGTTCCCAAAGAAATGTGCACATGAAACATAAAATATGATTGCTTTAAAGAAGTAAGCGGATATAAGTGTCTATTAATTTAAAGTTTAATGTGAATCGCAATTAATAATGTGCGATTTGTACCAGAACACATTACAGTTAGTAGATAATATGAATGAACTGAGCTGTTTGGCCTTCTCAAAGACGTTGCAGTAATTCATGACCCACTGTGACCAGCTTGCCTCGACTGGATCAACGCTGCACGTTATAGGCCTGTAAAACAGAAACATAAACACACTGAAGATGGAAGAACAACAATTTGTGTTTTTAGACAAGAGTCACATTTCAAAACTTTGTATCAAAGGTAAATAGGGGTTCACGTGTAAACAAAACAACAACATGATTTATCATGAACAAAATACTGCACTTTTTTTTTTGATTTTGCTGTCAGCTGAAAGTAACATTAAAAATGGCCAAAAAGAACCTATATTCACACAAAATGGCAAAAAACTACAAATACTTTGTATTGCAATTTAGCAGAAACAGTTGTGTCTTGGAATTTTTATTCCAATTTCATTTGCAAATTTCCATATGATTGGACAATAGAAAACTAACGCTTTAACACATTTGAATTTTTATCTTTAATGAATTAATACTTGAAAGACAAAACAGGACACAGTAGGCAGTCAAAGGCTCCTTGTCATGCTGATAGGGGCACAGTCAAGGACCTGTTTCAGTTAATAAACAATTAATTGACTTGTTTTACATATTTATGTGTACTGAAACAGAGATTAAAACTACATGAGTTAAATAAATGACAGAACTTAACACGCAAAAAAAATCAATATGAACATATATCAATAGCTCACTGAGCATTTTAAACTCAGGTGAGCTAAAAGAGAACAAGAGCTGTCACAGGATAGCATGCTCAACTATTTGAAGTATTTCAGTTAGTGCCTTATTTGGTGGATTGGGCATAAATCTGTCACAATACAAAGCTGAATTATGGTAACTATTGCACTGGATGCTGAAGTTGATGACATTTTGATATTTCCAAGTTTCAAGGGAAAACCTTGTTTGTTTGTTTTAAAGTTAAAAGACTTCTGAACCTCAAATTTATTCTGAAAATCCAAGTTATAGAGGGCATAACTCTGTCAAAATAACAAACCAAGTTGTGGGAATTGTCGCACCTGATGTTGAAAATGATGAAAATGTTAAATTCCAAGTTTCAAGTAAATACCTGGTGTAGTTTTGAAGTTATAATGATTTTAATGATTTGTGAACTGACACTTTAATGTGAAAATGTAAGTTAAAGGGGACATAAATACGTCAACACACAAAACTGAGTAATGGGAATTGTTGCATTTGATGCTGGCTTTGATGATAATGATATATACAATGTACTAAGTTTCAAGTAAATGTCTTATGAAGTATTGAAGTCATTGGGACTTTTTAATCAAAACTAACCAAAGTTGAGAGGCGGACACCAACACCGAGGCAAGTGGAAAGCTCATCTATTCTTTCAACAGTTGAGCTAGAAACAGTCTAAATTAAAGGAAGTAGCAGTAAACATTGTCATGATATATCAGTATATGATTCTTAGGGTTTGGTTCACCTTTCAATCCATTACTATATGATATGGTACAGTGTAGCCATAGGTAACAAGAGCTGTCTCAGGACAGCGCGCTTGACTATTAATATATTCTTTGTCAGAGTTACGTACCTTGGTCAGCGACCTTACATAACGGCACTGAAGACGTGTGAAGTTTCAATTGAATATCTGCAGTAGTTACAGAGATATGTACTTGTTGGCTGCAAATATGAACCTGAATTTTGTTATTACAAAAAGGGGCAAACTTTTACTAAAATGCTGGTGACAGTTATGGGCCTAGCGCGTGACCTTACATAATGACCATGAAAACATGTGGGAAGTTGTAATTTAATATCTATAGAGATATGTACTTGTTGCATGCAAATTTTAACCTGAATTTTTGAAGTACAAAAAGGGGCATAATTGTGCTTAATTGCAGGTCAGAGTTATGGGCCTTGGTCAGTGACCTTACATAATGACCTCGAAGATATGTGTGAATATCTGTAGTATTTACAGAGATATGTACTTGTTGCATGCAAACCATAACCAGAGTATGACGGCAATGCTGACGTCGATGGAGCAGATTAGCAGAATAGCTCAGACTATTCGGTGAATAGTCAAGCTAAAAATAAATAAGTCAGTAAATACAAGTACAAATGCCTGGTTTCCATACAAATTTTTTTTTTGCATTGCATTCTACACATTGTACTCGACCAAACTGGTAACTGTTGATTCTTGTCAATAGTACATTAGATTATTGGTGCATTATTATTTTTGGTACGATATATTTAGTTACTGATTACATGAAAAACCATGTATCATGATACATACCGGTATACCATATCACTTGGTGTGCATATTGTTACACACTTAGTGGAAATCATTTCTATTTGTTTCTATACTAATACAAATTTACATTGGCCAAATATTAATAACAGAATGAAAATGACACTTCATACCTCTGGTGTTGTTTTCTGTGTCAGCCAGGGAATGTCTAAGAAGGTGTTGATCAGATACCGATACTGCCCATGATTGTCATCAGCTGCTTCGAGGTCGGCAAAAACTCAACCTAGAGATGCAGAATAACAATTTGTTGACAAAATATATAAGATAGAAGTTGTATTCTAATGATTGTCTTTTAGTATTTTAAATAATAGTTGGTTTAAATGGTAACTGTACAAATAAGGAATGTAAACTGTATAGTGTATAAATACTGACAAGAATATCGGTAAAACAGATAGATGCTCGACACTGCTTGACAATGTTGACAAGTTAAAAGCACCACACCGTCGCACTTAGGCAAACATTTGTGCCAAGTCATTGAAAAATCCAAATTTTGACTGTGACCTTGACCTTTGACCTACTGAGCTACCGTTCGTGTGTGTGTAAAACCGTCTCATTGAGGTTAACATTTGTGCAAAGGTACTTTTCCAATCCCTCCATCCATGGCCAAAGAAAATATTGACCTTCGACCTTAGAGTATTCATTCGTGTGAGATGCAGTCTTAATTTTTAAATGCCTCAATCCTTGGCAAAGTTATAGCCCGGGCAGGCAGAGTGCCAATTTTGACATTTGACCTGTAAGAGTGACCTTGAACTTTGATGACTTACTGACCTGCTTTATGCGCATGACATGCCTTCTAATTGAGGCAAACACATGTATTAGGTAATTTGAAAATCTCTTAATCTTTGGCAAAGTTAAAGCCTGGACAAGCGAAGTGCTAATTTTGACCTTGACCTATAAGAGTGACATTGACCTTTAACCTACGGACCTGATTCATGTGCAACACACCAACTCTCTGAAGCAAACATTTGTGAAAAGTAATTTAAAGTCTCTCCACGCATGGCCAAGTTATAGCCCAGGCAAACAGTGTGACTATGAACCTTTAAACTTCTAAGAGTGACCTGGACCTTTGACCTGATTTATGTGTACGACATGATGTCTCATTGAGGCAACATGTGTGCCATGTTCTTTTAAAACCCCTTAGTCCATGGCCAATTTACAGTTCAGAAGGACTATATGGCAACTTTTTGCTCGGCCGAACCTTTCCGGGCAGCATATAAATGGGCGAAAGTTAAGTCAGTTTGACAAATAGTGATGTTGTCAGGTTATGTTAGAATCCAAATAATTTTTGAATTTTTGTTGTTTATCGGCTAATAAACACCGATTTGTCATTCTGATGTGGTATATTAAACAACTTAGGCAACAGTCCTCGTGGTTTAATTCATACCCATCAGAATTCCAAACATTGTTTATTAGCTGATTAACAGCTCTAAATCGAAAAATATTTGTGAAATAAAGTGAATCTTTTACAAACAGTTAACATATTGAAACCATTTATTCATTCAACACTACTGGTCTAGTTTTCTGAACAAATTGGATTGTAATAATACTACAGCAATAACATCTTTTTCAGAAATTTTACTTGCTTCTTTTCTGATGCAGTCTGTAGCCTTCTGGATGTGACATAGCGACTGTTTCACGTTCAGTTGGAACGCCTCTACCATCATCGTGTAGTGATGCTAATGCAACTGATCCTGAAATATGGGAGTAGCTCTGATTAACAGAAGACTTTCTTGTGAAAGTTTGAACAAAACCTTTACTGGAAATGTAAAAGTAAAATTGTTCTTCTATAATGTAACCATACTTGAATCTCTAACAGATCTCAAATTTTTCTAAGACGTCCTCATAAACCTTACAACAATCTAAGCACATGTTTGTAAAGAATATGTATATGAAATGACTAACCAAACAGAAACAAAAGCAAGATATCAAGAGCAATAGAGTCTCAGTGGTGTAACGGAAATGGTGTCTGCCTTGCAAGTTGTAGGGTCCTACTGGGGGAGGTTTCAAAAGTGTGTCAATAAGCCTTGAGCTACAACAACTAGGGTTAAAGTAAATGTGCGAAATAGTAAATTTCTGGGAGGCTAAACTTAACTCTGTGCTCAACCTTTTTTAATGAAATGCATATCCAGCTACATCAAATGTTTGTACAACTGGAAATATGTCTTGCCACTGATCCACTGATCACGGTACTCCCACTTGCTCTGATGCCGATACTGCCCATGAGTGTAACCAGCTGCTTCAAGGTTGGCATAAACTCGACCTAGAGAGGCAGAATAATATAACTTTAAATATTGACACAAATCTGAGGGAACATAGTTGCAGGCATTACTTGTTTTGTTTATTTGTTTTGATTTTATGCCATGTTTAACAGTATTTTAGTCATAAAACGGCGGCCAGTTAACCTACTCACATTGTCCTGGGCAAGCTTAGCCGATCTAAGCGGTTAACCAGTACTAAGTGCACATACTTATTCCAGTAAATGACAACTGCCCTACTTGAATCAGAGGTAGGGGGAGAATGGCCGTAGAAATAATTTCATGACCAATCACCACGAAAGTTATGTGACCGGGCCGGAAAGTAACCTCACAAACCCCAGATTGGCAGTCCTGCACTCTACCAAATGAGCTTGCCAGTCCGGCGCATGCATTAATAAATCCTTTTATAAAAAACGATGCAGTTTAAAGAACTTTTATATAATTATAATGAAGTCTTATTTTAAAGCAAATGGGTTGTTTACCATTTAAACAATATGATAACCAAATTTTAATTTATTTACTTAAGTAGAAAAGTAGAAAATTTACAAATAGAGAAAACAGAGGCGCTAATATAAACTAGATCGTAATGTTGACAGATTACAGAAGATCTCAAAACTAAACAATTAAATACACTTACAGTTTATAATAAAGATTGTACTTATTTTACAATGGAAAATAAAGGGCCTTTAATGAACTATTTTTTGTACAGTGATGGGAGTCCAATGTAAATTTTATTTAAGTGAAAACAGCTGACATTTTCTTTACTATTGTAAGAAATTCATAGCTTAATACTTAAAAACACAGACCATGTCCCCATCATGGCATCCTGAACAGAGGGCTGGGGTCTGATTTGCAGATGTCCCTGGTGACCATTGAGATTTCTGGTATCAACAACTTTGCATTCATCTTGTAGTGTTCCCAGAGTAACTGCCCCTGTAATATGTGAGGTGCACTATTGAATCAGCAGAAACAGAACTATTACTGCAAAGATTTGGTCCTTAAAGGAACCTATTCACGGATTGGCAAATTGACAATTTTCAAATTTGTTGACACAGAATTCAAAAAAGAAAAGTACATTGTATATAAAGAAGCGAAATAACACATCTGACACAGAAATATATAGGAAATATAGGGTCATTTATGAATAATCATCAAATGAAATGGCTAAAATTCTTCAGCGTTTGCAACGCTTTTTTTGGCTATTTTGGAAAACATGTGTATCACTTACGTGGCATTAAAATACATGGTTATATTTGAAAGTCCCAACTGGCCAAGTGAACTGGACAAGTGAACCTGAAGGTGGTAGGCTCAAGTCCCAGGAGAGGCAAATCGTATTACTTTATTTGTTTTCTTTATAATTATAATATTTGTTTTTGGTTATTCCAGATGGTTTATTTTGTTAAGTTTAGACATGTAGTGACATTTTTTAATAATACGAAACAATCTGTGAATAAGTCTCTTTAGAGAAGTACTAATTTCAAGCATATCGCAGCTTTATGTAGTCTAAAAGTAGTACTATCACTACTGGGTAGTGAGTATTTTCTGGTACTTAAAGATTATTGTTAATGAATAAGCAAATGAAAGGAAACGAATAAATGCTAAATAAACACATTCCGGCGCTCTTTAATAAATTGTTGGTTTGGCGTAACCCTGACCAGAATTTAAGAGGTGGGTGGGTTCGTAGGTTTTTTTTTCTTTCAATGTTGTAAATTGAATATATAGTTCACGCTTACTATGTGACCGTTGTACTTGTGTACTTGCAATACCGATGTTTTACTGATTTATAAATGTGTAAAAATGGAAAAGCCCTGATATGGATTTCTCATATTTGTTCTTGAAACAAGTTTTAACAAGAACAAATTCAATATAGGCAATATAAAACTGTTCTTTTAAGTTAAATACATCCTAAATATATGTCTCCTTGAAGACGAATTAATAAGGCAATCATTGGTTGTAAACAACGTTTGTTACTAGCATTATTCTAAAGAACATCTGTTAAAGACAATTTATACATGGACGTTAATCACTGAAGAACAATTTACAAACCTTAACTAAGGTAATTAACATCCGACACTCACTGAAAAATCGCTTAGAAAACATGTCATGAAATAATATTCTACAAAACCGCCATCAGCGTTAATCTCCAAAAAGAAGAGCACCAGAGGGCTAACTTCCACTATATTAAACAAAAAGGACTTGAAATAGCAGTAGAAACACAAACATAACAAAAAAAACTTTTCGCTGTTGAAATTTTTTGGGGGTAGCAGCCATTTTCATGAGTAGGTAGAGATACACCAAACAAACAATTTAGTAAGGACGGCCTTGGGTACATTTTTTGAAAACAATACTACAACTGATGAAATTTATAACCACACAGACTCAGGTCAATCTGCAGCAAACAGCAAACACCCTTTACAGAAAACAAATGTTTTTACATAAATACAAGACATTTCTATCAATCACTGAGTCCTGACTTATTTAATGGCTAAATGCATTGTCAATCAAATATTGCCAATCTGTAAATTACCTTTGCACTGTTACTGTTAAACACTTCAAAGTGTTTGTGATCTCTGTGGTTTGATCGATTGCTGGCCTGCACGTCCAACACCGAGTTCTCAGAAACCTTGTGACTGTTGACCTTCACAAGAGGTTCTCGCTGATGTTGACACATTGGTCGGAGATGTCCATGTTTGCACCCCGACAACTACAAGAACATAAGAACTTCCAATTCAAAAATGCAATTGAACAACAGCTTAAGGCTTTGGGGAAAAAAAGCATTTAAATCTTTAAATATTATAAGAGGGCTGTAAGGCCCTATGTCTCCCACCTGAGATGCTAAGCAAGTTTCATGTTGATTTTGAAATCTGTGAAATAAATTTGAAATCCAGAAGCAGTTTCCGATCAGAAGACTTTCAAAGTTTTCTATATAGCCATATAAGAAAACTGCCCGGCCCCATGGTCTCCATGTTGTTTTTTTATGAATCAAAATAATTTGAATGAATTTTTGGTAGATGATCAACCAAACCAAGGACCATTTTTATGAAATTATTTCAAAATCAAGCCCATGGTTACAGACAATTAGATTTTTAAAGTTTTCAATATAACTATACTGGTTGGCGAGTAGTATCTGTGAACTAGCAGTATCCGTGATTTGAATATTAAAAGGTGTAAAAGCTTTCCATCATTGAATGTTGAGTTTACACACATCACCTAGCAACTGTTCCAAACGCAGTATAAGTTGAAGTCTCCAAAACTTCATATTTTTCAAGATATTTACATTTTTGTTAAAAAAAATCTCAAAACAACTTAACTCCTCGTGTGGCATTCACGCGCACGTCTTTGTGCATGCGCATTAATCTATAATTGGGTCCTTATTTTTATCTTGTACTTCCCTATTTTCGGTTTACCGAGGGTGATCGCTAGGTTATTCACATAAAGCAGCAATTTTAGTATTTAAACACCACCATCCATTTATTCAACACGCATTTTTTCGTGAAATAGATTTTCTTTAAAAAGTCTACAATTGCAATCGCAAAATGTTTAATCAAAGAAAATGTTAACAAAGAATTGCAATTTTAAAATGTTTAATAAATTATACGGCTAGTTGCGAGACGATTTTGACAAAATTTCAATGCAGGGGAAGCGTCTACTTCGATGATAACATGGTTATCTCCCGTTTACAATCAGCAAATTTTTAAGGGATGCCAAAGGGGTAATCAAAAGCCCATTTGTTTGTAGTCGCATTATAACCGTTAATCTGGCATAGAATTTAATAATATAACATCATTATGATGTATTTAATATAATGTAGAATAGTATAGAGTGATTAAAATCTTGAGGTTTGTAGCACAAAAATCGCATTTTCAATTGAAAGGAAAAATCACGGATACTACTAGTTTTGTTGCTTCTAGTAATGCGTATTGATTTCCCCTTTGGAGCCCCTTATATGGACAAAAACCATACGACATCATGACAAGATATTTACATCCTTGTAAACAGAAGGAGCCAAACTTTGTACTGCAACAAGCTTTTCTTTAGAAGTATTACTTACGCGATTGAAAATAAAAAAACTACTAAAAAATCACGGATACTACTCGCCAACCAGTATAAGAAAAACTGCCCTGCTCCCTGGTGGCCGTGGTTTTCAACACAGTGGAACCATTTTCTAACTCAACCAAGATATCATAAGAATAAATGTTCTGAGCAAGTTTCATGTTGATTGGGCAAAAAATGTGGCCACTAGAGTGTTCACAAGCTTTCTCTTCAATTTGACCTAGTGACCTAGTTTGTGAAACCACATGACCCAGTTTCAAACTCGTCCAAGGTATCTTTGGAACAAATGTTCTGGACAAGTTTCAAGAAGATTGGGCAATAAATGTGGTCTATAGAGTATTTACAAGGTAAATGTTGACGACAAACGAGTAACAATGAACGAGTAATGTAGGACGACAGACAAAAGGCAATCAGAAAAGCTCATCACGTTGTGCTCAGGTGAGCTAAAAACAATGAACGGTAGTACAAATTTGTATTACAAAGTTTCTTAGTGCTAATTTGTTTCAACTTCATAATATGACTACACTGCAGATCCGTTATGTCACTTTTCGCGGGGCCCATGGATCGCGATATAGCCGGATCCTGATATAACTTGTCAGGTCATATGAAAGTTCAAAAGTTTCGTAGCGCATAACAACAAATTTGGTCATCTATATCGCGAATGATGTGCACTTCCTCTTAAACAAAAAATTAACAAAATGTAACGCCGTATCAATAACGTTATTGTCGTTCAGATAGGTCAGTATTGATTTATGACATATGGTTTATGTATACAACCTCCACGTGGACGGCGTGTCATTCGGCTGCTAATTAAAGCGACAGCAGTGAAAGGACGTTGACATGGGCGATGTAAGCTGATTACGTCAAACTGTTACACTTTTATGTTAGGCGGGTCGGGTTATTGTTTGTCGCACTAAAGGAGTGTGAATGAAAGAGTAACGATGTAGGTGAGAAAATCCAGACCAAACTTTATTTATTTATGAACGTCGTCTTTTAGTAAAAGTATATGAAAAAAATCGGGATCCACGGCCGATTCGCAATATATTGGATGTCGCGAAATAACGGATTGCGATATAACGTATCTGCAGTGTACCATCCTATGTGTCAATAGAGGTCGTCTGTTAAGTTCTTTAAAATGTCAATTTAAAAAGAGGCTTTTCAGTATAAATTCCTTTTAAAGATGTTTTTTTGGTAATGAATGTCAATAAATTATAGTATAATTCTCAGAATCAGGTTAATAACAGGTTTGCTATTCTGATCACTTGCAACAACAATTCTTGGTAACATCAGGTGGCAAACAGTGAAACATCAAGGCACTTCTAGCAGCTTTACTGGCTTCTACAAGACATATATATTAGCACTGCCCCATGGCAGCCATGTTTTTTAATAATCAAGAGAGACTGAAGGAACCTGGTAGATGGTGACCAAGAAAACATGTCTGTAATATTATTTAGAAATCCTGTCATCTGTCTTGGGCAGAAACATGTCCATAAGGCGTAAACAGAATAATATATGTTTCGGGTTACCCGACCTACTCTAAAAAAATGCCCCCACCCAAGAACATTTTATTGAGAGGGTCAGGTATTTCTTTTATTTTACTTATTTCCAGTAATTATTTTTTTTTGATAAGTGTTTTGTTTTGATAGAATCCACTTCAGAACATTGTTTTATGATATTAGAGACATGTTTTGTATGTTCTTTCAGTGTTAGAATCTTTAAGTTGACCATTTACCAAAAATAAATAAATAATAATAATAATAATTCCCTACCTACCTACCCTAATTTGTTTGGGCATGTAACCTGAAACACACATTTTTTTACGCCTAAGTTGTCATCCACTTTGAAGCCCAGAATCGCCAACATTTCAGAAAATCTAATAAATGGACAAGTAATATGCATGCCCAATTTTAAAACATCCACCTAGCTGTTTCTGAGATGTTTCAAATAACAAGAGCTGTCTGAGGAGAGTCCGCTGGACTATTCATACCTCTTGGGCAGAGTTTTGGGCCTTGGTGAGTGACCTTACATAATGACCCCAAAGACGTGTGAAGTTTTAATAGAAAATCTGACAAGGCCACATGATATTTTACAGTTAAAAGCATCATCGTTGCATAATTAATAAGCATAAATAAATAATTAAACAACAGGAATTAATTCTGGAAAAGTGGACAGACAAAACAGCTCCCCTTGATCATTGTCCAGGAGAACTCAAATGTCAAATATGGCAAGTGGCCCTGGGGTTGCTCACCTGACTGTAAACAGTGTCGCACTGACATACTGTCTCTGTGAAACACCCCATAAGTTTCAACATTGTTTTAGTAGCCATATCAAAATTATTTGAAGGAATTGGGTACTGAGTCATCCAATGAATATTTACGTAAAATTATTTTGAAAACCAGCCTATAGTTTTGGACAATACGATTTTTTACGTTATTTATTTTTTATTTTTTGGTGGGGGGCTTCTAGTTACAATGGCAACCAGACTTTTACATATATTCCATTGAATTGAAGGAATTCTGTAATGCACCATCACAAAAACATTCCTGCCAAGTTTGTTAAAAATGCAACAAGACATTTCAGACGTGGAGTTTGTTTAAGTCAATTGTTGTTGACGACGATGGATGGACCATGGACACCTCACAGTGACTGACTACAATAGCTACAATGATATCATTATTACAGCTAGTAGTCTAGAGAGATTAATTGCTAGAAGTTATAACATTATTCTGATTGGAACCTTACTCCTTACAAATAAATTTTTTTTTTAGTTTTTGTAGAAAAATTAAAATAAAATATACCTCACACTGGTGAACCTTCTGTCCAGACCCTGACAGCATTGCAGTGGCAGGCCGAGAGGGATGTCTGTTGAATCGGTTAGCTGGTAAGGACATTCACAAATATAACACTTTTAATCATAGAAACAGTTCAGAGAAACTTTTTGCCTGTGCTAATGAATACTGTTCTCGGTTGTTGTTAGTTTGACAATAAGCCTCCCATAGTGTCTGTGCTATAAACCTGTCATAAAATACAGGACAACATGGTGTTAACTATAAGTGTGTCAATAACTTATATTCAATACTCAACTATATTCAGTTATATTCAATAACAATATCTGACAAATCAAAAACATTTCTTTTTCTAAAACTGTTTTTAGAAAAGACACTAAAATAACGATGAAGTCAAGTTTTCAAAACTACCATATCATCTTTTAAATGAAGCAATTGTCAACACAGAAGATTGATATGCACAAGATGCACATGAATCATCATCATCATCATCAACATTAGATGTCTAATCTTTTATCACTGTATTTGTGTGTAATAAAAGAACTACGTTAAATGTTTACATTATTCTGGCTGCCAGCATCTACAGCTTTCTGGTCCAGCGATCACGTCCTGAAATTCCAGACCATGCGTAGACTGACCAGATGGTCGCCTTCCTGCGGTCACTCCGGAGTTTGTACGGTTGTGTTCCTCCAAATGGCCTGACCAGCAGGCGTCAGAGTAGCGGACGAGCGCCAGGAACAGGCTAGACATTTCATCACGATGGTAACTGAAGATAAGACATCATTGAACAAAAAAGTAGGTACAGTTGACTCCCATACCTCGAAGTTGCCCTGACCAGCAACAAAAATTAAGTTTTCAAAACATTTAGCCATCCAGAAACATTTTCTATATCATCTGTTGATTTGCATCTGTTTCTCCCAAACCTCCAGACTGAAGAGTATTTAAACATGAAGACCGTTTTGGGTGACTGAGTGCAGAAAAGTTTGGCTCAATTTAAGTTGTTCTATGCATAGACTTGCAGTATTTATGGACGAGTACATAACAAAATAATATGTATATGATAAACATTATAACTCCTTCTGCTTTTGACTCGAATTGCCTGCAGTATTTCCACCAATATAATCTGCAATGAAGTTTTTCAACAAACCTTGTGCTTATTACCAGAAGTGGTAGATTTAGGGAATCAATTTCACTCAGAACATAATATAGGGATGCGCACAAGTTTTGAAGCCAAATATCCTTTGTTCTCCACTGGACACTAGCATGGACATTTTATCCATTACTGACTTAACACGACTTCGTTACAAACACGATTTACGGAAGGAAAACTGAGACAAGGACCAGGACACACATTTAGAGCCATCAGAAATGTCAAAACTTGAAAATTTGAGCCAAACAAAAAAAATTTATATGAATATATATTGCAAAACAATTGGTACTTAAAAGAAAATTTGAGCCAACAAGAATCTGCAAATAGCAAGTTTCGACTAATACGGATTTGACTGAAATCACTGTCATTAGCAAATGCATTTATGTTTTTATGCTTTAGTTCTTTTATTAATTCATTTAAGTCTCTGTGTAACACTTTTATCAGTGAAGTATTGTAACAGTTCTACAATGTACAATGTCTACATGATTGGAGATTCACAGTGGTGTAGGTGTCTGCCTTCTTATCATGTGATTGTGAGTTCATTGTAAAAATGATGCAAATGTGACATAAACGCTTAAAGCCATTTCACACCAGAGCCCTTCCTTACCACGTCAACCACATCCTGAGAGGACATGGTGAGGACAGCCTTTGACGTGTTGAGGACCGAGGGATATGCATCAGGGACCTGGTTATGTCTTGTGGGCGTGGAGGATGTGGGGCAGTTTTGAGCTTGCGCAGTGAGAACGAGGAAAATCAAGGACGTAGTGTGGACCATTTAATGACGCACATGTAATTGTGACAGGTGAAGCACGTTTATGACACACTATTGACGCAGCATGGACTTCATGAATGTAACACCTACGTGGGGACTTCTCTGGCAGTTTTTGTGCTATGCATCTGCAACGCAACCATTTGGACATCTCTGCATCACCATAAAGACATCAGGACTGCTACAGGTCAGTATCAGGTCCATGTAAGCTTTCACCATGAAGTCATCACTGTGCATTTCCTATGTATGTAGTGCATCAGCACTGCATCAGTGGTGGGTCTATACTAAGTCTGTTTGAAACATAAAATGGTGCCAAAATTCGACTAAGAAAATAATGATATACGATTGAGCGTGGCCATATATTTATAGGACAAGGTGGACGTGGGTATGGCGTATGTTTAGTGTGATACTAGTGGCGTACAGTATTCTAAGACGTGCCGGATACGCAGAAGCTGTGCTGTATGAACTGATTTGATGTGAAGCACACTGATTTGATGTGAAGCACAAGGGATGATGTGCGTAGCAAGGTATAAGTGTTTACCGCCCCGTCGTGTTGAGGACCTTGTGTAATTAGTACTGACATACTCTGGTGTGATAGCACCATTACTTACAGATCCGTATTAACCAACTGGGCTATTACAGTTCTTTATCCCAGCCATAATCCTGGCATTTGAGGGGGGGGGGGGAGACAGGCAGTGCCTTCAGGTAAGGAAGTACTGGTCACGCTCCTCCTTCTGCCTGTCCTCACTGTCATCCTCCTTCTGCTCCTCATCATCATCTGGTGCTGGAGTGCTTTATGCTGGTCACTGCTTCTTGGCCTGTAAGTTGATGGATATCTGAATAGTGTGCACACCAGCAGCAGCATTTTCAGTAGTTTACTTAATATTGCATTGTATTTATCATCATCATCATCATCACCATCATCGTCATCAAACATTGTGCAATAGCATTAATAGTTCATTTCAGTCTGGCGGGACATTTATACCAGAGCTAATCATCATCATCATCAACAACATCATCCTCATCAGCCGCGTTGTGCAACAGCAATAACGGTACATTACAGATTTTGGTACATTACTACTAGAAGCAATCAAATCATTTCATAATTTGCATATAATAATATATATAATAATAATCAACATTTTTATCATAGTCATTATTAACGGTTTTGTTGTAGTCATATGAAAAATTTAAATTATTTTTCTGTTAACAATTTGGTCTAGTATTGCTCAATAACCATGTTTAGATACCAGTACCTATAGCTTGGACAAATTACCCGGCACTCGTGAACTCTATTACCATAATTTATTGCTTGAATTATTCCCTCTATAATTCTACAAGATTTTGTCTGTGCATGTGTTTCACATATTTATGAGACAATAACTGTATTTTAAGTGGAAAACTCTTACATGCAACAATACATCATTCTAAGCACTTGAGGTCTGGGTGTGGGCTCGAGAGGAGGTGCAGCCTCATCTTCACAACCGACAGCCCTCACTCCGGACACACCCAGTAGGACCCCTGGGCTACAGTACACCACCTGTATGCTCTCGGCCCCACACATGGGGCACTTTCTGGGGCTACTCCTGTTGGCTGGCATCTGAAACAGAAATTACATGTTGTCATTGTAGAAACAACACTGAAGTACACTGGCATTGTTGTTGTTGTTGTACGGGTGTTCGAGTTTTTTTACCAAGTGACGACCATTTCTAAAAAAACAACATGGTGGCATTGTAGGACATTTACATATAATTATTGGTTTGGTAATAATGGATTATAGTAGGTGTTTGATGTTTTAAAATGCTTAACAACACATCCCAAATATACTTTGTGCAGATGTTTTCACTTCAGAGACAATTCCTAGGAATGAGTTACCAAAGGCTCCTGTGTTTGACCAACAAACAGAAACTAATGCTGATCAATTTCATTTCTCTTCAAGCATTTATGTGAGGAATATACATATACTGGTAATATTCAATATAACATTCATTTAAACAGTGTTTGTATTGGTTGATCACTTAGTTTTCTAGCACAACGAGTGTGCCAATATTCAGCTACATTATATGGGCAATATTGGCTTGGCCCAACCGGCAAAGCACCATAACTGTGGTGGACAGTTGGCCCTATTTGTGTATAGAGTAGCAACAGGAGTTTGGTCGCTACTTTGATGCGCTAAAATGGCATTGTTAGCATAAATATTTCTTAATAAAATTTACATATTAAAAGAGAATTTATTCCTCAAAAATGTTTCATTAATATTTGTACAATAACACTTCCATTTTGGATGCAACACCAATTTAAACCTACACACTACTGCATATTTGAAACACATCCTGCTGTCCTGGAAATTTACGAAATTTTAAACTTTAAACTTTAATTTTTTCACGACTTAAAGTGCCTATTGGCGATGAGACATTACAGCGAATATAGCCCAATCTAAAAAAGTAGCACTGAATTTGTGATAATTCTAATTTATTAGACTATTAGTTTTCTTACTTACTTTGCCATGCCTTGTGTATTAATGCAATACAGTTGCAGGTCGATGTTAACTGATAGCAGGAAGGCTGCTTCTCTTCAAGCCAGGCCATGTTCTGTGATACCGTGACTGTGTAGTTCCCATTCCTAGTCTCCTGGGTTTTGTTAATGACTCTGTACTGTAATTTACATAAATTTATATTTTTATAGTCTGAACAGTATAACTACTACTTAAATATAAATAAAGCAAAACTCCATTTGCGACAGCAGGAGAAAACTCTTAGCAGCCCGAGGTCCTTTATTTGTTGTGACCAATTGCCAAAAAAACAACACAGCACATCACAAAATCACATTACAAACACAAAACACACTGTGACACATGAATATAACTGGGGTCACTGCCTTGGAATGGTCAATGCAAAGCATTGGGGGTTTAAACCGGTTCCATGGGTGCCAAACCTCATACTTAGCCCAGAATTATTCACTTAAAAGGCACATGTACATAATACTACATGGAAACAAAACAGACAAAAATACCACAAAAATGAAAAATGAATAACACTGGGGTCACCGCCTTGGAACGGTCAATGCAGAAACACATTGGGGGTTTAAACCGGTTTACGGGCGCCCGAACCTCACACTTGGCCCAGAATTATTCACAAAACATGTAAGTGTAAATAAAAATTAACCTCATAGCATCGCAAATCAAACAGCAATAAAAGAAAATACTATTCAATTCAATTACCATTTAATTACCATGGCTAGATGCAAACCCGAGTAGCAGAATTGCAACTTTCTGAGACACAATGAAATGAAACAAAAAACAAGTATCAACTACATCTTGTCTTTTTATAAAAAGCTTTAAAGACATAGCATCATATAGTTCAATTTTCAGATCATCGTCATGCAATTTCAGGAAGAAGCCGTAATGTTGGGTGTAAAAAGCCAAATAACATAGCTTTGTTGTATATGTTTATTTTAAACTGAATAAAACTTCATAAACTACTCTAGATCTTCCTGCCAAACCATATTGAAAAAAATAATTTAACTTAATGAACGTGGGTAATAAAACCAGTGTTTAAAATTGGAAATGCTGTAAAATATTAAATAAAAGGGCACGATATATCCTAGATGACTTTCCGCTTCGTCACAAAGATAGTAAAAATATTTATATGATGACGTAATCCAGAAACGCGCAATGCACCGATGACATCATAATTTTAAAACGCAAACAAATTAAAGCTACTTATCTACTATTTTAAAACAACCGAATTTGTAACGATGAAAACGATTAAAACTTGTGACTTGTGTATGTTACACTGTCTTAATGTGCTGACTACAGTATGGTTGGAAGGCAACAATCATAGTTTAAGTGATTAAACAATACTGAACCAGATGTCAGTTGTTGTGATATTGACATGTTTGTGTGTGGGTCACGTTTTAAAAATAAAACCCAAATTGCTCTTTTTTGGCTAAAATTTGGCCCTCTGATAGTTATTGCAAAACCATGAGAATTAGTCATCTTACAGTCAATTTCAAAATGACCGAAGTTCTTTGTGAATTTCATTAGGACATTTTACCAGCGACATACCGGCCATGTGGAGTGACAGGTTGAGTCCATTCTACCATCATACTGACCTTACATTCCTGATGTATTCAGTCTGTGTGGTAAAGGGATCCGTGTGAAGTCTTTACTTCCTGTTCCATGTTCCTCTGAAAGTGATCATTTATTTATTAAACATGGGATAGGCAACATATTGTAGTGTTCGTGGGTGAAAACCAGCCACCTGGTTAGCTCGTATGATGGAGTGTCATGCTAGTGTTCCGGTGGTCGTGGGTTTGAGCCCCGCACTTTTCCTCCCAGGTTTACTGCAATGGTGTCAGGAGTACAAGGCAGGAGTGCCTGGGGTTGGCCTAAAAGGTTAATGAGTGGAGGAGAGTAGTGTGCGTGGGTAAGAACCAACCGCCCGGTTAGTTCAGATGGTAGAGTGCCATCGTGGGTTCGAGCCCCGCACCAAGTGCACTTTTTCTCCCAGGTTTACTATGATATTCATTTTGTACATACCTAGGGCCATGTTGGAGCATCGACACACTTGGATGTAAATTTTATTGCAACATGTTCACATTAACTATTTAATTTTGGGAGGTGAAAGTTGCGACCAAAATCCTCTTGGAACAAAATAAAATAAGGACAACTTCCCACCCTAGAAATTGATGGTCTTGACGCAGTACAGCCCATCAGGCAAATTGTGCCTATAAACAAATAAAAATGCAGACCCGTTGCTGACAATTTAAAAGTGGTCTTGCCAAAGTGTATGTGAAACAAATCTAGGGGGGAACAATTTTATCCTAGAAAGCCACTAGGAGCGTTTTTTCAGACTCTTTTTAACTTTATTGCCAGCTGTATTTAGGCTTATTTTATATTTAGCTCTCCTGCTTTTGGCAGGTATTGTGTTCGTCATCATCGTCGTCATACATTTTAGTTTAACAAAGAGGCCAAAACATTTCACGAATGTTCAAGATATTCGCATACAAAATGTTTGTGTTGCCTGACCATTTTTTCATTACTGGTTGAGTAACACGACTGGTTTTCGGATGCGTTAATTCAAACTGCTTTTGTTTGGTTTAATTTCAAACAATGAATATGTGAAAGACCAATCTCAAGTTTAACATATCAACCGCCGTAGACTCGTAGTAACAACAAAGAACACTGACAATATAAATAGATTTTTTGTATTTCATCATAATGAAGCCACGCCCGGGATTCAAACCATTTACCTAGAAAACATCTCTGGACGGGATTTTTCTGACCAAACGTTTGTTAAAAAACTTGAATGTTTTTGGCTGATTTAATTCTGAAGTAACAGTGTTGAAGTCATTTTTGTATTTCTTATATACACTTACAGATGTACAATGAAAATTAAACTAATTCAATTAAGTTTGATCCAGTCACAACAACAATTACATTTAATATTATAATGTGAACTTTTGCACTTTATTCATACACATATTGTTTTTGATTGGGGTCAATCCATGCCAATTAATAGTTTCTTAACAACCCTTGTCCTCTTGACGAAGAATCGCATTGCACCTTCATTATTTCACAAGGCGTCTCATGCCACTATACCACTGTGAGCTTACTTAATTTACATGAACGATATAACAAACTCTTTTATTATAATGTTATTGCCCAAATGGTGCATCGATCAATTACGGATTTTGAGTTTAACTGTTACCATGACTATACGGCTAGTCTTTAGACTGTAGTCAGGGCTGTTTTATGGTCAGGTTGTAAAAGCAACCCTGTGTATTGATGTTTATGACATGCAATTAAGGAATAAAAAAGGATAAAACTTTTAAGGAGTTAAAAGTGATCTGGTCCAATACCTAAACCCCAATAAATGGGCTAAAAAGTGATCTGGTCCAATACCTAAACCCCAATAAATGGGCCAAAAAGTGATCTGGTCCAATACCTAATCCCTAATAAATGGGCCAAAAAGTGATCTGGTCCAATATCAAATCCCCCGTAAATCGGCCAAAATGTGGTCTGGTCTGACTGGCATCGACCGTCCCAGTGAAAGGTATCTCACTGTTTGACCAGGTCTTACAAATGTATTTATTATCAACTCAAAAGGCTGCGAAATGAGACAGATTAACTATAGCCGCACAAGTTGGGCTACATATTGATCACAAAGCACATGTGCCATTAGATGAGAAAATGACCAGTCGCATGCACACAATTATTTCGGATTTTAGACATTAACACAAAAATAACATTGTTCAAACACAATGTGTTTAATTCATTTACATCTATAACTTTGTAAGAAACTGTCATTAATAACCTGTATTATCCACGTGCCAGTTGTTACGTTGAGTTCTTATTTTTTAACTTTTCCCCAATCAAATCAAAATATCCGCCATTGCTACAACAACAACACAATAGGGTCAAGACGGTCCAATTGCATTCGTCATTACGGTAAAAGTCGTTGTGAATAATTAAAGCGCTGAAGGGACTCAAGTTGTTCGTTTCTGCGTAACACAGGGCATTACCCAGTTTTCAAATGTCTATAGCAACAGAAATTTAAATGAAACAGAGCAGTTTCGAAATATATTTTTTTAGACTTTGTGTAAACTAAAATCTGTCTACAGTTTTTAATAAAATCAATGACTTTTATAACATTCATTTATTGAAACAGGGACCTATAAAATATGTCCCTGATTGAAACTGTTAGTGCACTGTGCGCTTATATTTAAATAAAATTTAATAACATAACGTCAGATGAAGCTTATCGATTCGTCTAAATAATTTATCTAAATTGGCACATAAGACCCATATATTATGTTTTGCAGAATGTTTCGCAAACATGTTTAATATACAGTAGTATTAAAATTTTATATTAGAACCAGTAAATAAATTTAAACTGTATGCAGCCCCTTAATTAAGTTATCTGCGCGGAGGTTGAATGCGGTTAAGTACATAGCTTTGACGTTCGACTTCATCCTCTGTGTATGGAATGAGGAGCCAGACCTTTAATTTTAGTATATGCTTTTCAGTGAAATATCGAATTTTATTGGTGAAATAAAATTGTATATTTTCACTGTTTGAGCAGTGAAAATATAAGATTTGATATTTACACTGAAGTTAAAATATAACATAAAACGATCTATTTTTCCATAAATAGCATCGATCTACAAGTAATGGTTTACAACTCTTGGCATTTTATATACATCTACAGTATGAACGTGCACGTGTTTACATCAAACACATTATAAAATTCAACAAAATTATAATTTACCGACAACAACTCACAAAATATGGTTCCGAGGTGGCGCTTAATACAAGTAGTAAGGAAGAAAAAGCAGATGGGTCGGATATATACAATTTGACAATATAAGACCCCTTTTAAAAGTCAGTAAATGTATTGTAATTTGGAAACAATGTAAGTAAAAATATGAAGTCATAGCGCACATCGAAACGTAAGGACTTTTATAAGTCGTGCCACGATGGAAGTTGAACCACATCATTAATTACTTTGCAAATACCTAATATTTACAACAATAATTTTATTAATGACATAACGTTATTGTTTTCGAAATGTATTCATTACTGCATTAGCAATAACATTGGTTTGCGGTAAATCAAAGAGACCTTTATGGATTTTCACGCAAGAGGTGGAGCAAAAGCCATAGAGGTGGGACTTAGAACCAGAGGTGATTGCAAGGCAGACACCTACACATTTAATCACTGCGAACTTGTAACAGCTTTGGCTAAGGCCATTCTGTTTTTATATTAGTTAAGCGTCAACCTCATTTTGTAAAACCTAGCTACCTATTCACAAAAAAACACAAAAACTCGTTTCGAAAAAAACAAACAAATTGTCTTGATCTTGATAATAGAAAATGGCATAGTTTTGATGCTTTAAAGACTATCAATTAATGGAATATTGAAATATAACATAAAAGAGTTTTCAACAGTTGAGTTTACAGAAATTTAGCATAATAACATGCTCAAAGTTCATAAATTCACACAAGCATTTTTTCAAAGATGACCACATTCAATTTCGACTGAATCCTCGTTTGTTGTTACTTTTTCACATTATATGTATGTGTGTGCCTGGTGGCACCTCGGGCTGCTAATAAGAGTTCTCTCCTGCTGTCACAACTGGAGTTTCGCTTTGTTTATTTTTGCTAGTGTTGTATGTCGCATTCAAATAAACCAGAGGTAAGGAAGAAAGAATTGGTTGCCAGATGTCATTCAATCCTGTTGAATTGTTCACTATCTACTTTCTTGATATCATTAACTCAAAGTGAGTGACATTCTGTGCAGCCGTGTGGCGACTAGTTTGTGGAACGTCATCTCCATTGTCGGTGAACCCATGCAGAGGATTTGTGCTAACCGTATTGGCCATCTAAGAAAAGTTGTGTCCAAGGAGAATGTTCTGTAGCCTTTTTATAGGTTTTGAAGCCATGACTCAAACGATGTCATACAGTACTTTCATTCTCATTGATACGCCACCGTTTAGGGTCTCGGTGAGTAGCCATCGAGATACTGATTGACCGTGTGGTTTATGTGTCAAAGAAAGATGCAAAGATTAAACAGCTACTTGACAAGAACCGTCTCATCGTTTTCAGGCTGAGAACAGTTCCTTTTTGAACATGTCTGTTATTATTGCCCTATATACTGATTTTCGAGTCTTGAATATGCGTAGTTGATTCGTTAATGCCACTGCTACCATTCCAGAAAGGAAGGAAAGCTTCGACGAACTTGGTAAAATATGTTTTATTGACAAAACTGTACCATGGCAATGTTGGAACAAAGGGTGGCAACTATTGTATACAAAGGATTAAACAACACCAATACTATTGGCACTATCTTTTGTCTATTAAAATTGCATATACAATATCCGGAAAAGCAAGAAAAAGCACAATTGTAGTGGTAGCAGAAGGAAATATCAATGATCAGAGTGACTAGACGCTCGTTCTTTAGCGCTTTTAACTCTTATCAAAATGTTGTGTTTTTTTTGCTGACGGAGCTCAAAACCTATGCGCACGCGGACGCTTAACAAAGTAATAAAACAGAATGGCTTAATTGATGATTATGTTAAGGTCATTAACATGGTTGGTTGAAGTACATATTAATAATGCATAGTAAGAACATCATTGACTTGCAAAATCTAATACAAAGGCAAGAGAACATTTTATTAAGTTACTCGGCCCATCAGCAATTAGTAACAAAGTAAACACAATGAAACAACAGAAATCACAAACAGTGCAACGAATAAACATGTGTAGATTACTAGATATATGTAGTTATGTATCAATTGAAATTTCAATATTTTAGGGTAAAAAAGAGAAGTTCAAGTAAGTGGAAGTTGGTAAATTACTTGAATTTTGACATACTGTTTTAAACAAACAAAGCCAACTTAATTAAACTGTCTTTTCAGAAAATGTAAAGGGTTGCTGTAGATTAAACATATTAGGTCTAAAAAGATGAGGAAACCCAGTCGATTTTGCTATTTAACTTAGGAACCCTTTAGGGATTTACTGATGTGTAACCTATAAGTTCCACTTCCGGTCTTTCAAAAAATGGCGGAATATGGAAACAGACTTTTATAATGTACATTTGTAGACGAATATTACACTTTAAATGACGTGACAATGGTAAATATTGATTGTTACAATGTGTTTATACAATAAATAATTTATTTACACATAAAATTAACAATGACTTGGCTGCTACATTATGAAAATTATCGATTTTGCTGCTGTACTCTATTCGGATAGAGTCGCGGTACGGACGGTGTCGCGGTAAATAATAAAAGTCATCTAGCGGACATATCTTGCAAACAAAACCCACCTCTTTTTCTAGTGTCGGCTTCTTATTATGAAAACTATCTGAAAATGCATAGAATATTTGCAGAGTACATTCTTTTTTGTTTAAACATGTGAGTCTCATCTGATTTAATTGCAGAATTTAATAAGATATTGTTTTTACTCTGTCGTCTTTGCCAAATAAGTAGGAGTATTTCCCCGTGGGTTTTGTACCTAAGTTATTTCCTTTCCGATAAATTAGGTTATACTGTGCACTATTTAGTTTTCAAAATTGGCAAGGATTGCTTCCCTTGTTACCGATTACCGCGACTCATCCAAGTTGTCAAATTTAATCTATAGACCGTGTTTAGTGTTTTGAAGGTATTCCAAATAAAATAATTGTTTTTTTGTTTATGGCCATGTGTGTTTAAGGCATTTTTACACCTAATAATTGTTTATTAAAAGTTGTGTTATCTTTCCATTTGGATATTCAAAAACATTGTTAGTACCGCGACTCCATCCACAGTATACATTATGTAGTGAATATGATAACTTCCAACAGCGTTCTGTTGAGCTAGCTTTTCAGTGTGCGGTTGAAGTGTACTGACTGCGTTGTAAAGTTAAGCAACATCAGCTATGGTTACTGCCTGGATGGGTGACCATTAGTGTCAGAAGTAAACTTGGTCAGGCTCCCAATTTGTCTTAAGGGCACAGAACATGTAGGGGGTTGAGCTCAAGGGAGCTGGAGAAGTGACAAGGTCTCACGAAGCTCAAGGGGCTGGAAATTTCGACAAGGGCTCTGGGTTCTCAAACGATAAAGAGGGGAGGAGTGTAGTGAATATGGTCACTTCCAACAGCGTTGCTGTTGAGCTAGCTTTTTAGTTATGCGGTTAACGTGTACGGACTGCGTTACATCAATTATGAAAATTCTAAACAAATGAATGGTGAACTGTACACATGATTACAATGAACAATAGGATGTTACAGGTGCCTATGAATCATAGTATGACAATTTGTATTTACTTTTCATAACGAATGTGCGTTAGAAATATAACCCAGCCAAAAAAATCCCAAACCACAATTGGAATCAAACCCGGGACCTCCCGGTTCCTAGGCAAACGCTCTACCGTGTTGCTATAAAAGCTAGCTCATATAGCAAGGCAGTATACGTGTCCCTGAAACATCACCCTACTACATACTCTCCCTCCATGTATTAAATTTTTCCGCACATTTCCTTCTGCCTTGATATCTGTGGGATATCGTACTGACCACAGTGGGTTTATTTACGTTGGGCGCCAATGTAACCCAGCTGAAAAAATCCCAAGCCAAAATGGAAATAGAACCTGGGACCTCTAGCTTTAAAAGCTAGCTCATATAGCAAGGCAGTATAAGTGTCCCTTATACATCACCCTACTACAGAAACAATCAGTTGGACAGTGAAAATGTCTTGAAATATTTAGTGCAGCAATGAGCCAGTAATGGATTATGTGGATCCATGTGCAGAAAACTCCAAATAATTAGACTTAATGGTGGATTCTGAGCTATTTTTTGTATGGGCAGAATCAACACTATGTCTAAACAGTTTATGCTAATTTTCTGTAGCAAAGCAATTTCACACTTTTCATGCGCATTTTACGCAGATACGCATCTTATCTGGACTTATGACTGCACATCGATGGAGATACAAAAATTAGGTTGGTGTGCGCTACAAAACTTTTATTAAACAGGGCTTTCCTTAACTTTTGAAAACTGGAAGTTTGAACTTCCTGGCCTCTGATTTTGGAAGTTTTGCTCATAATATTTGGAAGTATTGACAGTATTGCGCTACATGAGTCCTGAGTATTTCAGAAATGAAATAAAGTAGTAATGCATAAATGCAAGGTGTTTTTAAGGCCGGTTCTTTTCATCAAGTGTTTATAGGCCAATTTATTTAGTGGAAGAAGTTAGCATTTAGATAAATTACTTACTTTTTTCTTCTTACTTGTTCATCCTTACATGATGGAACATCCTTGGCTGAAATTTTGGAAGTCCTGTGACAAAAACTGGGAGTAAAGTACTCCCAAACTTCCCTTAATGGAAGCCCTGATTAAAAAGTTAAGATCTGACAGTTCTCTGCGCTACTTTTTTATATGGCCATCAATACACCCACGCTTTGTGTATTTTAACTGTAAATAAAATATGTGTTTATGACATGTGAACAGTAAAATTCGGATAGGCGTTTTGCATTTCGATTTAGTATATGTGTAGTGATAACTGATTTAAAAATAATTACAAGGAACTATATAATATTTTTATATACAAATATAATATTTTACATATGGATATAACACATTATGGATGTTAACAACAATGGATAGGTGATTTAATTACATTTATTTTTTGAGATAGCGAAAATAGGCTTGTGTTTACATGTATATGCACATGAATGACCTGACAAGTTATATATCGCGATTGCAATCCCTGCGAATCGCGATATAATGGAGTTGTAGTGTATTTCCATTTTCGGTCTTTTAAATTAATACATTAAGTTAATTAATGATTTAAAAAGCGGGACTGCAAATTACTCTTACAAATAAATATGTGTTGCATATTGAATTATATTAGTTTCATTTCTCCATTATAAAATTGTGCTGGGCTAGAAAAACGCTGGTGAAATCACAAAACACTAGCGGAAGTGACGCGTGTATAGCTGCAATGTTAAATGTATACCACAGCTTAGTACACATTTTAAGCGTTATTGGTAGATTCTGAGCTATGTTTTTTTTGTGCTAAAAAAGAGTTATATTTGTAGGAGTTTCATTTGCTGTAAAGGTTACATGACTTTTTTACCAAATGACAATAAGACGCGAGTATGTTTGGGTTGAATAAGTTTTCAAATCAGTAACCTGTAAAATCTTCCATATTAAAATATTCCCCCGGTCAGTCAAAATTACCCCTCCAGGGGGCGGTGGGCCACTTCCCCCAAAACTGATTGAGGGCCCTGTCACATGAACTTGTGATTTTTTTGGTCAAACTTCAAAATATCAATAGTATCATGCATATGATGATGTTATTAATCCATATTGTAGAAGAAAACAGCACACAAATCAAGCCTATACACATTTCTGTAATAAAAGTTGTCAAACCGATTTCGGTTTTAAACTAAATCTATTAATAGCGGACACAGCTTTCTACTGCGCACAAGGTAAATTATTTTGTCTAAAGATTTGATTCTATAGCCATATGCGATATGTATTTTTACTAACCAGTGAAAAAGCAGTATTAAAGTTTCACATTACTCAGTGCAATATGGAGGACTTTTTTTAATTTGAACAGTGCATTTTTTTAAGGATAAGGATTAAGTGTTAAAATAAGTTTTATGTTGACTTTTTGGCATGCAATTGGTAAATTAATGTTTATACTTAATGTTGAGTCATTGTTTAATGAAAAATAAGTGGTAAAATATGAAATTGCAGCTTGTAAAGCTTCCGACATGAATTCATGTCGGAAATGATGCCACAGGAAAATAGCACTTGCCAATATGAGGTCGGTGTATACCGACCTAATATATATAGGAGTATGTGCAGAACTGACCTTGGTCAGTCAGTGTCAGCCAGGCATGGTGATTACTGGAAATGCGGTCTGGTGTTGACTCTCCTTGTGGTTTGAATTATGATCAAAAGTTGACACTCTCTGACACCTTTTGTCCACGCATGTATGAATGTTAACTTTCATCATAAATCATAAGGACATGCAAACATGACTTGAAATTGATAGTGATTATGACTGGTGCTCACTGGTGTCACTCAGGCAAAGAGAGTGTTGACCTTCTCAAAGACAAGATTGCATGCCAGATTTCAGCTCAGACATTTGCATGTCTAAATATCATCAGTAATTATTTGCTTTGTGGACAGATGATGTCATTATTTTTACTCTCCAATAGTGTTGACAATAAAACATTTCATTCTTACAAAATATATCAGGAGAAAAACGGTGGTATTGCTTGTAAAATTACATATAAACAAGATTGCACGTTGGACATATGGTACTAAAATGGTACTATGGTTGAATATCTCCGATACTGAACAGTGTCTCAATACAAACATGTTTCTTTGTATGGCAGACCTCAAAGAAGTCAAATTCAGATACCAACTAACGGTTTTAATTGGCTTGAACGTGTCTCTGTAAGCCATTTGAATGTTATGGAGCTTAAGTAAATAGGTTGAAACGAAATCATGTTCCTTTGTATTGCAGGCCTCGAAGCAAGACAAAAATCTCAATCTGTCCTATGAGAAGGTGTTGACACAGTTTTTCGCAAAGAGTGCAGCCGTCGTTCAGCCATGTTGACTGGTGATAAAGATCCCACACATTCGGCCTTCAGAGCCATCAGAGCCCCATAAACCAGATGTGAGTGTGCAGCATCTTTCTTAAGTGAGATTTAAAACATGCGGTCTTTTATTGCTCATGTGTTATTTTACACAGGTAGAGATTTACGGGACGCAATTTTCCGCATCAAATATGCATATATTGTCAGTCAGGACCCGTCACTTAAAAAACCTGCATCACATCGGACGCACAATGTATCGGTACTCTGATCATTACAAGAACGACAACTCCAGTTAGTCATGTCTGTACAGCGTTGTACAAGTTGTGTTTCTGGTTGACTATAGACCAATCGTATGCTCGCGCACCTGTCGTTGCTAGGCATATAGAAATATCCTACTGAAATGTTCCAGTTAGGTATAAATATAAACATTTATAATGTATTCTTTTATATTTAAATAATCCAAAACGCTGTGTGCTATTTTTAGCTCATCTGAGCACAAAGTGCTCATGGTGAGCTTTTATGATTGCCTGCTGTTCGTCATCTATCAATTTTTTATTCAAACGACATCTCCTCCTAAACCACTTAACAGATATATAACAAACTTCACCGGAATGATAATTGGGTGACCCTCTTTCAAAGTTGTTCAAATAATTACAGTCCGCTGCATAATTTATGTAGATCACCAGAGCTAAAAATAGATTTAAAAAGTGTAAACTTAAAAAATCTCTGAAACCACAAGGCCCAGAGATTTCATATTTGGTATGTAACATCCTACAGTGGTCCTCTACAAAGATTGTTCAAATAATGGCCCTGGGGTCAAAACTGGCCATCCCCCGGAGCTCACATGGTTTATACAGAATATATAGCAAAATGACTTTACAAATCGTCTCCTCTCTGAAACTGTTAGGCCCAGAGGTTTCATATTTGGTATGTAACATCCTTTAGTGGTTGTTTACAAAGTTTGTTCAAATTATGCCCTTGGGGTCAAAACGGGGCCCGCCCGGGGGTCACTTGGTTTATATAGAATATGTAGCAAAATAACCTTTAAAATCTCCTGAAACCACAAGGCCCAGATGTTTCATATTTGGTATGTAACATCCGATAGTGGTCCTCTACAAAGATTGTTCAAATTATGCCCCTGGGGTCAAAACTGGCTACGCCCTGGGGGTCACATGGTTTATATAGACGTAAATAGCAAACTGACTTTAAAAATCCTCTCCTCTGAAACGGCAAGGCCCAAAGCTTTCCTATATGTAGTATGTAACATTGCATAGTGGTCCTCTCCAAAGATTGTTCAAATTATGCCCCTGGGGTCAAATCTGGCCACACCCCAAGGGTTCACATGGTTTATTGAGACTCAAATAGCAGAATGACTTTAAAAAGCTTTACCTGAAACCGCAACGCCCAGAGGTTTGTAAAGATTGTTCAAATTATGCCCCTGGGATAAAAATAAGCCACACCTCGGAGATGCAAATTCTAATTGGGTTACGAGGTCTGTTAATGATGGCTCTACTTTGACTCATTTAGCATTCATTCATATTGCAAATGGTTCAATGGCCTGCAAATAAATATTTTCGCCTTTCATTTGCTTCCCCAAAATGTAAAATGCCATGTTTAAACACTCTAAAGTATGTTTCAATTACACGAAGTCACAAAATAAATTAACAGCAAAAACAAGCAAACACGGTAATTGGGACCCCGCCTTTATTGACAGGACCCCTGAGTCCTGTCGACCCCTAAAATTTCACATTGATGTAAAACCCTGCACAGGGAATACAGAATGGTCTTTGTTACAATTGACGAAATTGATATTAAACAAGATTAAGTTATAAAAAAAAACACTGTCAATATGTACCCAGGGTTTGCATTTCATGCCTATGTTTTCCCATATTTTCCAGTGTGTCATTGCGAGGCTGGCGAGACCCAGGAAGAGGCTGTGGATACGATCCTCACGGTAACAGACTGACTCTTTAGCAGCGTTTGTGACGCCCATGAGATGGTGAGACAGGCCCCGCAACCTGCACAGGTAGTTTTGTATTATAGAACTCTTATGTTTTGGCTGCATTTTCCATCAACATGTGAATTTATTTCAACCTGACAATACAATGACATCAATGTAGGCTATAATTATGTTAATACTCTCACCATAGAAACTTGGGATAATCATGGAATAATTACTGACTGCATCTGATTTTAAAATGTTCACAATGATTCTGCAGATGAGTTTTGTAATATTGCTTTAAGCAATGGTTCATGATTTTAAAGCAGTGTGGCAAATCGCTAATTATTAATTAATGTAGGCTATAATTATGTTAATACTCTCACCATAGAAACTTGGGATAATCATGGAATAATTACTGACTGCATCTGATTTTAAAATGTTCACAATGATTCTGCAGATGAGTTTTGTAATATTGCTTTAAGCAATGGTTCATGATTTTAAAGCAGTGTGGCAAATCGCTAATTATTAATTAATTTTATTTAATTGAAAGATATGTACCCGGTATGTCCTTTGTCTTAAAGAAGAACACTTCTCACTTTTCGACTACAGGTGGCCTGTTGAGTACTCACATAATCACAATAAAAGTTTGAATAAATTCTTCACTTATTGTTATACTTACGAGCATTCCATCCACGTGATCTTATTATATTTCTGTTGTGTATACACAGTTGAAGTACGGAGGACAAATTGGTCATCCAGGGACTCGAGTTCTGTAAGCAGTGGGAACAGAACTCGAGCTAGACACTGGACCTGTACCGACCTCCCTTCTGCCTTGGTGGAAGTGACTGTAGTTGGGATAGTTGTCAATTCGAGGATTGCGAACACAAGTTATTGCCAAGGTAAGATGACAATGATATCAACAATAGCCGCTGCCTCAGTGCCATGCTGTCCAAATACAGTTTGAATGCACTGAACAGATTTTTATCTCACTTGAGCTTGAAATGCTCTGGTGTGAACTATTTTGGTCAGTCATCGTCGGTCGTCAGTTGTTTGTTGTCTGTCGTTTGTTATCAGCATTTCGTATTTTGCTTGTAACAACTTCTCTGAAGCCACTGGATGGAAGTTTAAAAAACTGGGCATATAATTTTATGTTCAGTCCTCGCAAAATCCATTTCATACTGCGTGTTGTCAATTCGGTCAGTCAATGTACTTTAAGTCAATTATTCATTGTAGTGCTATTAGTTACTTGGTCTAAAGAAGGCCAGTACCAAGCCAAATTGTGCATACTATTGGCAACTTCCAGTGGAATAATTTTGAGTTATTTGTGCCATGAAATTTACTAGTCTGTGCTTGTTTGCTGTAATATTGTGTTTATTATAATGCATAGAAATACTTAATATTAATAATCAATATTAATAATCAGTAACATGTCTTGTTGTCTTGTTGTGTATATCGGCAACATGTTCCAGTCCAACGGTTATTTAGTGACTTGTGGCCTCATGCTTTCCTACCAGATGTGTTGACAAAGTTTGTGTCATATTCCTATTGAAAATATATTTTACAATGGCGTTTTGTACAGTGTATGTACATGCATCAGTACATCCGTAAATACTTAAAATGCCTCTTCATAAACTGCTAGGAAATATTCAACCAAATGACACAGAAATCAACCTTGAATAGTAAACAATAGACCTACATTTTTAAGAAAGGGTTCCTGTTAATAGAACGCTTAGCCTCCTCCTAAAAACGGCTAATGGTCAATATTTCAAAACGTGTGTAATAAAGGTTTGCGTATTTCTCCCATTTGTCCATAAAATCTTTTTAAGTGACTGACCTTTTGGAAACACCATATTTGTTCCCAATAAATGTAAAAGATTAAAAATATTGTAAGAGTTTAGCCTGTTAAAGATTTACTCGTCATTGAAAACCTCTCAAAACCAAGAGAAGTTGACGTTATTTGCATGCAGAAACACACTTTCTTTCAGTCAGTCACAACAAACAACAGATGTTTGTCCAGACAAAGTTACTTCCACTCTGAACGTCATATACATGTGTTGGATCGCAAATGAATAAGTTTGGAAATGCAAGTGTGGCTCCCGTTGATGATACAAAGCATTGCCTTCAAAACAAAATTGGTTGAACATTATTTTTCTAAATAAATATCCATATATTTCCTGGGTGTAACGTAAGCCTCTAATGCAAGTTGTATAAAATGTGCTCCGTAGAAAAAATATGTTTCCTATATTTTATTTGTTTTGTATAGGTATATGGATGGAAAAAAGAACAGTGATATATATAGATGTGTTAATGATTCGAGTCTTTAGACTTTGAAAGTGTTATCAAGTTTCATAAAGATATGTACTTCTTAAATTTCATAAAGTGAATGAAAACCGTCTGCCTCAACTTACCATCATTTGACAAATTGAGATAGAAAAGTTGGGTAAACGTGCATTTAGAGTTGTTTCCCTTACATTGATTTAGAATTATTAGCTCGACTATTTGCCTAATAGTCCGAGCTAATAGTCTACTCACCCATTCATCATCGGTTAAAACCCATCGCCCGAGCACACTGCTTAACATAGAAAACTTATACTGTGTGTATATAATATTCAGCGTTTCACTGTGTTAAAGGGGAACATACATACATTATATAATATTACTTTGCAGTGCAGGTGCAGTGCTTATAATAATAATCTATGCGTTTAAAATTAATAATATGTGTCAATGATGTGTATAAAACGCGATAATGAAAAATAAAATACATGTTCTGTAGATTTGCATACAGAGCTTGAACATGGATACAGATAGGAAAGGAACAAATAAAAATAAACAATTCAAATGCGTTCAGCCAAGCAGCGTTAAGCAACTATCTTAAGTTAGGCAGTGAAAAAAAAAGAACTTTTACATAATGTAAACACAATGTTTCTGTTTAGTGAAAATTAGGACATGGGAATTTAAACATTTGTTTGTTTGGATTTTTCGCCGTTTTAACAGTATTTCAGTCATATCACGGCGGTCAATTAACCTACTCACACTTTTCCTGGGCAAGCTTAGCCGACCTAAGCGGTTTCCCAGTACAAAGTGCACATACTTATGCCAGTAACTGACAACTGCCCTACTTGAATCAGAGGTAGGGGGAGAAAGGCCGTATAAATAATTTCATGACCAATCCCCACACAAGTTATGTGGCGGGGCTGGGGTTCGAACTCACGATCCTCGGATTGACAGTCCAGCGCTCTATCAATTGAGCTAGCCGGGCCCGAATTTAAACAAAAATGGATTAAAGAATACTTATTTTGTTATATTTATATAATGTAAATATTAACATACTGAATATCTATGCACTTAACAAATATGAATATGATATTAATTGTTGTTTGTTTACTTTGATTGTCTGAATATATAGACAGAGCTTGAGAATGGGAGAAATAACTTCACTGGGATAAGATTGTAATGATTAAAGCACAAAGTGTTTTATGTCCATGTGTGAAAATTTTTAGCTCGACTTTTGGAAGAAAATGCAAGCTATTCTACGTCCGCTATCGGTTAAAGTTTTACAGTAAACTAGTTTCTCAGGAATGGCTTGAGGGATTTCATTCAAACTTGAAACATTTATTCCCCATATTAAAATGAATCTCTAGGCCAAGTTTGGTAACTCTAGTTTGAAATTTGTCAAAATTATGGGCCTTTTTACACTTAGAAATGTTATATATAAGCTATTTGGATAGGTTGAAGTTTTTTGGTAAGCTACCGTAAATTCTCGAGTATAGGACGCCCCCGCGTGTAAGACGCATCTAAAAATTCAGATCCTTGTGGAAAAAAAAATCTTTTGAGAAGTCTCAAGTGTCAACACCTTTAATTTAACCAAAAGCGCAAATTGTCTGTTTGACAAAGTCAGTTTTGAAAGTATCATCAATGACACCATCCATATTGTTTCATAGCAGTATAAAAGGTGTGAAGTAGTATGTCAGGTGGTGTTTACACTACGGTCCATTTAACCCTGGTTCGTATTTCTTATGTTTTATTGCATATATATTTTGTAAAAATAAGAATTAAGAATAAAAAACACACCAAATAAGAATATATATTATATAATACTATATATTTAAAAGATCCCAAGATAAAACAGTGGGAAACGTATCGGGTACGAATACTTGCTTATATAAGCATCTTAGTGACGTAGATTGAGCGTCTATTCAAAATGGCGTCCAAAACACCGCAGATGATATTTATGATAGAAAAACTAGTAGTTTTTGCTTATATCTGCATATAAGACACACCGAAAAAGTGCTACAAATTTTGGCTGAAAAAAAGTGCGGCTTATACGCGGGAAATTACAGTAGTTTCTCAAGAATGGCATGAGGGATTTCATTCAAACACTAATTCTCTATATTAAAATCAACCCATGTGCCAATTTTGAGTACTCTAGTTTGAAATTTGTCAAAATTATGGGCCTTTTTACACTTTTACTTATAAGCTATTTAGATAAAAGATTAAAGTTTTTCGGTAAGCTAGTTTCTTAACTTTTCGTTTCTACTCTCTAACTTGAGAACGGATTAAGCTATTGTCATGAAACTGCAAACATACCATATAGCCAGACCTCGCTTGCGATTGCATATGGGGTGGGTGGGTCAAGGTCACTGTTGCTTAAAATAGAAAAACGCTTTACGCTCAATAACTTGAGAACATTTTGAGATATTTTGATAAAACTTAATACATAGATACCTTGTATCAAGACCTAACTTGGGATTGCATATGGGGTGGGTGGGGTCCAGGTCATTGTAACTTTAAATAGAAAAACTTGCGATTGTGTATAGGGTCAAGGTAACTGTTACTTAAATAGAAAATAGGTTTCCGCTCAATAACTTGAGAACGCATTGAGATATTTTAATGAAACTAAACAGATACCTTATATCTCACTTGGGATTGTATATAGGGTGGGTGGGGTCAAGTTTGAGGTCACTGTTACTAAAAATAAAAAATGGTTTCTACGCAATAGCTTGAGAACACATTGAGATATTTTAATGAAACTTCATACATAGATATCTTATATCTAGACCTAGAGTGTATATCTAGACAGCGCTTTGGATTGCATATGGGGTGGTGGGGTCAAGGTCACCGTTACTAAAAACAGACAAACAGTTTACGCTCAATAGCTTGAGAAGGCATTTAGATTTTTAATGAAACTTAATAAATAGATACCTTATATTGAGACCTCGCTTGGGATTGCATATGGGGTTGGTGGGGTCAAGGTCAAATTCACCATTACTAACAATTTTATTGATGTGCTGACTTTAATGCATTTCGTTAGAACAAATTTGGTTTTCGTTGAATTTTCATATTTCTTGTTTTAGAAAAAAGAGCCAGAAACTCTGACAAGCACAGGAAAAGTCGAGCGCGCTGTCCTCCGACAGATCTTGTTCTAAACCCATTTTGCATCATATGCTAATATGGTGTTGTTGGAGTCTTTGTTACAATTTGATTAAAGTAACTGTCAAACATAGCAATAGTCTTACTACTGGTAGGGTTTAAAACAATATTTAATACAAGTTAATTGATTGATAACCGGGTCCTCCCCATTTTATATAGATACTGCGATAGAAGGGGGTTTATTTAGAGGTGACAGATGTTACAGCAAAAAGCATATATAATAAATGGTTTAAAATAAAGAATCCTAAATCAATCAGATTGGCCAAGGTTAAGGGAGGGCTCTGCTAACAACAGAATACGTACAGTTATTATATAACAATTCAATGTAGATTATGGTGCTATCTTCCTGTGTGCTCATGCGCATGTACACAGATGGGTAAGAGGGGAATAATCAGAAAAGATTGGGGGGACTTCCTACAGTGTTTATAAAGTAATGCAAGAAATATAGGTTTAGCCTTATAACTCATGCGAGAACGTTTAAATCTGCACATTTAAACAGTGCGAAATATACTGAATGTAACTAGTTTAAATACATCTGCCCAATTTAATCTGATATAACTATTGTTATTGTACAAAGTTGTACAGTGTACACACCGTCTGGGTTTAACCCTCTCAATGCTAAAATTGACCTTACGACAAGATTTGATTGACAATGTGTTTAGCCATTCAGAAAGCTAGAACTTTATTGTTTGACGGACATGCCTTGTAAAAACATTTTTTACTGTCAACGATGTTTGAAGGACTTTATCCTAGGTAGGCGTGGTAATAAATCCTGTAGCGTATCGTCATTTGGTAGAAGCTATTTTAGATCAGTGTTCTCGATAAGGTACAATCTGTCTGGGAGGAGTAGTCTCCCTTAACTAAGAGTAGTGAAGACAGACAGAAGGATCAATACAATTGTTTGACAGGAGTTACCTCCCTGCCATTGTGATTGTTTTAAATGGTGTTTCCCTATACATGTAGAGTATTTAACTTATGAAATTAATATTTCAGTATGTTAATGAACTAAAACAAAATGTTCAACATAAAGATTGATAAAATAAGCAATATTTATTGAACGGATCAATTAAAATTGTATAACAAACAAGAGAAAGTGTTCAGATAACATTAATTCTCCAGATATGACATGGAGAGTAGTTTAAGGCAATATTACAAGTAAAATTGTAAAAGAAGAAATGTTAGTAATGAGTAAAAAGAAAACAATGTAAAAAATATAAATATTATGTAGACTGCATGTAACTACATCAGGGTTTTCAACATTAACTAACACTGGAATATTGAATGACTATATTCGATAATCGATATCAATTAATTGCAACAACAATCCGTGATTCAAAATTTTAAGTGGAGTTTAATGATTTTAGTCCCTATCGTAAGTTTTAACTTTAACGTATATACAATATAAAATCATTCTGACCTCTTGTCAAATAATAGTGCTTTATTATATAATTATTCAGTAATTAAAGGTCATAAAATTTACATTTCTACATTTAACATACACAATACAATACACAATGTAAAAAGACCGTGAAACTGTTCAACTCTTAAATTTGATAGTTTAGTGAAGATGCATATGTACCTGTAATGTTGTCAATGAAATTTCGTGGCATATTTTTCGCGAAATCTTGCGATGGGCCGCCCGCTATCTTTCGCGAATTGTCGCTAACTTTTGCGACGTCCCTTAGTGAATATTAATCGAAGGCTCATCACGACAGCGCGAATTCTGCGGGTTTCGTATGGTGTGTAATGTACATGCAGAGTATTTTACTTATAAAATTAATATTTCATTATGTTAATGGACTGAAAAGAAATGTAAAAGATTGGTATTGCTAAAATAAGCAATATTTATTGTACTTATCAATTAAAATTGTATAACAAATATGATAAAGTGTTCAGATTACATTAATTATCCAGATTATGACATGGAGAGTAGTTTTAGGCAATATTACAAGTAAAAGTTTTAAGTATTAGGAGTAATAATAGTAATGAGTAAATAAAAAGCAATGTAAAATAGTGAAATAAGTTCTCAATGAAGATTTTCTCCAGATATGAAATGGAGAAATGTTTTAAACAATAATGATAGTAAAATCAGTTTCCTGATTGCTGCATGCCTGTATAGGAATCAATATTTAATAAGATTCCTATACATTTTTAGCTCGATTCAAAGAATATGTGAGCTATCCTATTACCCCGGCATCGGTGTCCGCGTCTGAATTGGTTAAAGTTTGTATTCAAAAGTTTTGTAACTTCAAAACTACATAAGTTATTCACTTGAAACTTGGAACTAACTTTTGTCATCTCCTCTAGTATCAGGGGCAACATTACCCATAACTCTGTTTCGTATTTCAATGCACATTGTACTTCAGAGACATTCAAGACCTAAACATTAAATCCACAATCAATGAATGTCTTGATCAAAATAGTTGTAATGGTTGCAATATTAGAACTAATTCAGTTTGAAATTCCAAAATGACTTGCAAATTACACTATTTTAGGAGAAATCTTAATTATAACATCCACTGGAGATAAACAATCAAATAATACTAATGCAATGAAAAAATAATGTATTTTATAATATATAAGATTCTTTTAAAACAATGTACATATGCTGAATCATGGTATCATTGCATGACCTGAAAAAAGTAGGTGCTATTTATCTGTATCCATAATTAGGGGAGGGGGGCCTTTAGCAGTATTGAGATGGAAAATGTATTTGAAATAGCGGTATTGAGTTTAAAATTGTTATTTTGGGTAAACCGCCATACTTTCGGCAGTCTATTAAGCACAGTAATATTTTGGGAAAACTGATTATGGTCTTACAGTTGTCAAGAAAAAGCAGTACACAACTAAATTCTCGCTTTGGCACAGGACTGTCGTGGTATATAGCGTTGTTGTTTTTTTAACAGAAAACTTTATGTGTCATTTGTCACTGCAGCATAGTACCTTGTTGTCATTTGTCACTGCAGCATAGTACCTTGTTGCTGATTCTGTAAAACAAAAATTTGTACAAAGCCTTTGAAAACTGTACTTTAAAAAACACAATAACAACGGATCATTGGAAAGAGAGCTTGTTTATGTAGTGAAAATAGTTGTGTATTTTGAAATTCTAGGTGTCGCTTGAGCACTTGTAGTGCATTCCTATGTTATTATAATCACAATATGTCTGTATTGGGAATACCTTCGGATAACTCAGCAGATCGTGAATGATTTATGGTCCAATTTTAATGTTCACCAAGGGCTAATCTAATTAAGTATAATCATGATTACATACACAATTGCCAATACCTTGAATGCTACCATTGTGCTTTAATGTCAGTGTTATTCGCTCTGATTTTAAGTGCGACCATTTGGAGAATAGGTGAGCTTTCCTACCACCCCCGGCGTCGGCATCAGCGTCCAAGTCTGAATTTGGTTTAAGTTTTTATTCAAAAGTTTTGTAACTTCAAAACTACATAAGTTATTCACTTGAAATTTGGAATTAACGTTTTCATTAACTCTAGTATCAGGGGCAACATTACCCATAACTCTGTTTTGTATATTGACAGAATTAGCCCACTTTGTGGTTTAAGTTTTTGTTCTAAAAATTTATAAACTATACAAAGCTTCACTTAAAAGTTTTGTATTTTAACAAATTTATGCCCCTTTCACTATGCAAAATATGTACCAACTGAAATACTTCGAATCAGGGGTGTGGAAATCCTATGCCAGACTTGTCCGACGTGGGGAATTTTACTGTTGGACAAGTGATTTATTCCTGTCTATTTGTCCATTGACAAGTGCGATTTCAGGGTGTAAATATGATGTTTAAGTTGGAAGCTAATTATCGTTTTATTATAACCTTATACATTTGAATGACAAATTGTGCTTTGTTTATCAGGAAGGCCTCAATAAAAACTGGACAAGTGACTGTTGTTTGCAGACAAGTACATGGAAAAGTTAACAATTTTGATATTCCACACCCCTGCTTCAAATAGTCAAGAGCGCTCTCCTCTGACAGCTCTTGTACAAAGGCCACTAACTTCACTGAAGGACATTTCAATACAAAGACAGATCTTTAACAGTGGTCACATATTTGTTTGGTACTTGACTTGTGATCAAAATTGTTGGAAAAAAAGTGGGACCATTCATCGATTTAATCTGTCAACATTGAATGTTACAGTGTTGTTTTTCATTTGTAGCAAATAAAATATAATTTGGTCACATTTTCTTCAATTAAGCAGTAAAATTATTTTCATTTTTTGGGTGTTAATGAAGATATGTCTTACATGCTTTTCAGTAGACAATCAATTCAGTGATTTAAGGCTCAGTCACACATTCCCAATTTTTCCTGCTGTTCTTGAGCCGACAGTGTCCTAAAGAAAATGTGTCAAAAGTCAAGACAATATTCTGAGATCGGGGCTCGAAATTCAATTTTTGATCAAAAGATCTATTATGTCCCGACAGCGGCTCGACTGAGTCATGACAGTGTCTTGATTCTCCCAACTGCAATCCAACATTGTTCTGACAGCGTCCAGACAGTATCCTTACATTCCTGACTTTTTCATTATTTGTATCGTAGCACTGTCAGGATCCATAATCGGGAAGCATTCATGGTGAACCGGTCAAAGTTCTGTCCATGAATGACAAACACACACAACATGCACAACACACATGCTATACGCCAGACGTGATGTATGTATATATAATTTTTTATGCAATATTATTCCCGTTCCACCGGATATTGTCCCCAGTACGCCCCGATACCGTCCAGACGCTCTCCTGAATTTGATCCGATACAGCAGATCAAACGGAGAGTCCCGACTATACAAACTCAGCTGAGTCTCCCAAATGTTAAAGCCTCATTTAAGGTGAAAATTGTAAAATTTATATAAAACAATTAAAACATGTCTGGTAAAATTGTATTATTGTATGTGTAAGCTTCTATTATACCCAACGTCAGGAAACCATTTGATTTTTGAATTCCATTTAAAATAAAAACACCGACCCTCCAAGTAAACTGTTAATAAACACTTGCTTTGTTTATTTGCTAGTGTGGTGATTTTCACAAGTTCCATGCTTTTCATGAATAACTGTACTGTTAACAGTAATGTCATTTGTCTTAAACTGGACGTCATTTTGAGGATCGTCTCTAAAGCGTTTTGTACAGTATTTGAAGTTTAAATTATATAATACATGCAACAATTTATGAACTAAAAATAACTTTGTAAGTTTCTGACCACTACATTTGCATAGAAAAACCATGTTGCTTTGTGTATGATTACCTTGGTTTTCTCAATGTGTTGTACCAATTCTGATACTAGTATAGGTTTATTAGACGACCCTCGAAATTGAAACACTTCACTGACCACAATAATGGGATTTTTCCATGCAAAAATCATGCATAGGATTTGCATTCCGTTTATGGGAAACTAGGACACCAAATGTCTTTAAATGTAAACAATCAAGTGGGAAATAAAACAAGTCAAATTTCATTTATTTTAAGAAAATGTAAACTAGTGTTTGGTCATAATGTTTTATTTTATGTGTTGATTAAATCTTAGTTAAATATTGGTGGTTGTCTTAACTTGTAGCACCTTGTTGTGTGCCTTTAAGGGACAACCCTAACAATCGAGAGTGCTTGGCCAATCACGCAGAAAGTGTCCCAATGATTCCCCATTCTCAGGACAGCGTCTGAAAGCGGCCAGAAGCTCCCGACAGCGTCTCTATATTCCCGTGTTTTTATGGCCCCAAAGGGAATCGCATCGTCTGTCTGTCTGTCCCGTCCGTCTCGCTTCTTGTGCAGAGCATAACTCCATTAGTATTGAATGGATTCAGATGACATTTCATATAATGATAGAGGACAATAAGATGAAGTGCAGAGCACAAGGACCACAACTCTTTCTTCAATATTTACAGAGTTATTGCCCTTTGTTTTATTTTCTTGTGCTGAACATAACTCCATTAGTATTGAAGGGATTCAAATGAAACTATATATAATGATAGCGGACAATGAGAGGTAGTGCAGAGCACAAGGACAACAAATCTTTCTTCAATATTTATGGAGTTATTGCCCTTTTGTGAAGCACAATTTTCTTGTGCGGAGCGTAACTCCATTAGTATGAAAGGGAACCAAATGAAACTTCATATGATGATAGAGAACAATGAGAGTTTACGGAGTTATTGCCCTTTGTTTAATTTTCTTGTGCGGAGCATAACTCCATTAGTATTGAAGGGATTCAAATGAAACTTCATATAGCGATAAAGGACAATGAGAGGAAGTGCAGAGTGCAAGGACCACAACTCCTTCAATAATTATGGAGTTATTGCCCTTGTTTTATTTTCTTGTGCGTAGCATAAATTTTCTTGTGTGGAGCATACTACCATAAGTATTGAATTGATTCTAGTGAAACATCATAAAATGGTAGTGGACAATGAGAGGATCTTCAGAGTACAAGGACGACAATTATTTCTTCAATATTACGGAGTTATTGCACTTTGTTTAATTTTCTTGTGTGTAGCATTACTCCATTAGTATTGAAGGGATTCAAATGAAACTACATATAATGATAGAGGACAATGAGGGGAAGTGCAGAGTACAAGGACCATAACTTTCCAATAAGTTATTGCCCTTTATTTTTTGTGCCGAGCATAGCTCCATTAGTATTGAACGGATTTTATATAAAATCAAGTATATATAGAGAGCGTTGAGAGGAAGTGCAGAGTACAAGGACCATAATTCATTCTTCAATATTTACAGAGTTGTTGCCCTTTCTTTTCTTTTTTTTTGGGGGGGGGTCAGGTAATTACTACTTTAGTATTGAAGGAATTTTAAAATAACGCCACATATATTGATAGATGACATTTAGAGGAAGAGCAGAGTACAAAGACCATAACTCTTTTTTCAATATTTATGGAGTTATTACCCTCCAGTTAATTTTCTTGTGCAGTGCATGACTCCATTAGTATTGAAGTGAATTAAAATAAAACCACATATATTGATGGAGGATGTTGTAAGGAAGTGCAGAGTACAAGAACCATAACTCTTTTTGTAGGAAGCATAATTTTTGCAAACATGTAACTGACATTGTGTTGCCTTCCTCTGACAAGCATATGCTACGGGGGCATATGTCACATCCTGTGACAAGTCTTGTTTATTATTTTTATCGTAGCGCTGTGGGAGACAAAACTTGGGAATGGGTGACTGAGGTTTTAGGAAATGGAATGTACTGTCAAATCATAGCCCATATTCCCCAACATATTCTTAGACTAAAGACTAAGAATAAACAATATTTTTGAAATTGTTATGTTCTAAGAGTGCTATACACTTAATTCTTACTTGCAGGGTTTCCCGCAGGATATTTTGAAGGCATGTCCGCATCTCCGACACTCTTACTCCGCGAAAAAAAATCTGCTTGAACACCCACCCCTGCCGAGATCGGTGATAGTTCCGATCCACACCCTTAGCCCCCCCCCCCCCACCTCACCGAAACAACCGTCCTTTCTGTTTGCCCACCACCTCGAAATCAGCTGCATCTTTAGACTCTACCTCCCCAAAATCGATTGACCCCACCTGCCAAAAATCGGCTGCAAAGCTTGACCCAACATGCCAGAAAACAGCCATAATGATCGACCCCACCAGCTTGAATTAGGCCGCAATGCTAAAAATCCTGGCGGTGACCAAATGGGCGTCAATGCTCTCATCTGCCCGAAATCGGCAGCAATTCTCGACCCCACCTCCCTGAAATCGGCCGCAACGCTCAACCCTACATACCCGAAACCGGCTGCAATGCTCTAAATCCTGGCGACGACCAAATCAGCCGCAATGCTTAACCCCACTTTCAAGTTGCTTCAAAACTTTGTTATTCTATAAGTTGTTTTTGGATTCGAAAAAAAAGCATCAATCGTTATCAGTTATACTACATGCGGATATAAAAAGCTGAAAGAGTCACCATTGTTGTTATACCCCAGCAATCGAAGTTTAGGGGGGGTATATAGGAGTCAGCTTGCCAGTCTTTTGCGTCTGTTGGTCTGCCTGTCTGTCGGTCTGTTGGTTTTTTAATTTTTGGTACACATGTTTAACATCATAGAATACGGGTCAAGTTCGATGTTGGTTACAAACCACTAAATTTTGACAGAGTTATGGCCTCTTTTTGACTTAAAATACCCTAAAAACATGGTTTTCTGATGATAACTCAAGAAAGGCTTGACATATTCAAATAATTTTTGGTACACATGTGTTAGATCTTAGAATACAGCTAAAGTTTAATGTTGGTTACTAACCAGTAAATTTTGACAGAGTTATGGCTCTTTTCGACTTAAAATTCCCTGAAAACATGATTTCTGGATGATAACTCAAGAATTGCTTGACATATTCAAATTGGTATACATGTGTAGCATCATAAAATGCAGGTCAAATTCAACTTTGGTTACAAACCACTAAATTTCGACAGAGTTATGGCCCTTTAATGGCTTTACATATTTAAATAATTATTGGTACACATGTGTAGCATCATAAATACAGGTCAAGTTCGACTTTGGTTACAAGCCACTAAATTTTGACACAGTTTTTTTCTAGTTAAATTCCCCCAAAACATAGACAATAACTCATGAAAGGCTTCACATATTTAAATTATTTTTAGTACGTAGGTGTAACATCATAAAATACAGATCAAGTTGAACTTTGGTTACAAACCACTAAATGTTGACAGAGTTATGGCTCCCATTTAATTTATTTTTTCCAAATACACTGTTGACCATCCACAAATTAAAGCATTCTCTCTGTCCATTTCTTTCGAATGGATGCCATAGTTTTGTGACAAGGCCATATTGTGGGCGTATATCCGTCACTCATGTGACAATTCTAGTTGTCATACTTAACAACATACCATCTATATGAGCTTAATATTTTTCTGTTTTGTATACCCAGTTGTACAGAGGACAGATCGGTTAGCCAGGGACCCAAGTTCTGTAAGCAGCAGGAATTGAACTCGAGCCAGACACTTGACCCGTACCGACCGCCCTCCTGCCTAGGTGGAAGTGACTTTGGCCGGTATAGTTGTCATGTCAAGGATTGCAACTCGAGGCTCTGTCAAGGTTAGATGACATTGATATCAAAAATAGTCGCTGCCTCAGTGGCATAAAATAAAATATGATTGCAGTAAACATTTTATTTAGCTCACGTGAAATTGCTTAAGTGTGAGCTGTTGTGGTCAGTGTGTGTCGGGCATCCATCTTCCGTCATCAACATTTTAGTTTAAAAAAACTTCTGTGAAACCACTGGGCAGATTTTAACCAAACTTAGTAGGAATGTTCCTGGGACGGTCCTTTAACAAATTGCTTCAATTCATTAGAATATATTGAAAACTCTGGTTGTATTGGCAACCAAAAGCTTAAAAACTGGAAAACATCAAAAATCTTCCTGTCACAAACCAATAGCTGGATTTGAAAATGATTTTCACAGTAATTTTCCTTGGATGACCGTCTACTAATTTTCTTCAAATCATTTTGATGGGTGAAAAAACATGGCCGCCAGTGTGGCAGGGCAGTTTTCCATATATGGCTATATTGAAAACTTTGAAAATCTTCTTGTCTGAAACCACTGGCTGTATTTCAAAATAATTTCACAGAAATGTTCCTTGGGTGACTTTCTTCCAAATTCCTCTAAATCATTTTGTTTCATGAAAAAACGTGGCCGCCAGGGGGCGGGGCAGTTTTCATTATATGGCTATATTGAAAACTGCTGGATTAGAAAATAGCCCAGAAATGCTCCTTGGGTGACCTGCTACCAAATTCCTTCAGATCACTTCTATGTCTGACCACATACTTATTCATGTTGTTATTCAACGCCAATTACTTGTCATGATTGAGGTGACGAGAGTATTTGCACGACAGTTACAGTTCTAGATAAACTCAGGTGAGGGACCCAGGGCCATCTTGGCCCCCTTGTTTATTAAGCCTACATCAAATTCTCTAAAGCCACTGGATGGAAGTTGAATTAATTGGGGACAAATGTCTAATCCTGAAAGAATCCACATTTGATACTGTGAGGTGTCAATTTGCGTCATACAATGTATTTCAAGACAATTATTCATTGTAATGGAATTAGGAACTTTGTCTAATGAAAGCAAGTACGAAGCCAAATTATGCAAACTATTGGCAATTTCCATTCAAAGTATTTTGAGGTGTGAAATGAAATGTACTTTGCTATGCCTTTTGCCTGTAACTTCTTGTCATTATTATGTCCCCCATCGCTAATGTCGGTCGATATTCTCAGGAATTGTGGAGTAATAGCCCCTATATTATAACAAGAAATGTCTTTTAAAAAAGACAATCGGCATTGACATTAATATACAGAGATATCATTTTTACCCTAAACATAAGATACAAGAGGGTCAAGATGGTCGGTTACGTGGCTTCTCGGACCCCAGATTTTTCGGTCTCAACCTATATAAGAAGACTTCTCGGACCCAGGTTTTTGGGGAAACCATAAGAAAACGTTTCGGATCCCAAAATTAATTTGTGATTAATTCAATAATTATTAATATTTGAACGGTAAATAAACCGATCATACCGCCCCATGTTTTCACCAGTGATACATGAATAGCCTAAATAATTTACGTAAACATCATTATATATATACATGTGTCAGCCAAATTTAACAAAATAACATAACAACGTACGAAAATAATTGCGGAAATGAATGAAAATTATTTTTTATCAGATTATCGAATAGTTATTCTTAAGTAATATACCCTACCTACATCTTGGAAGTTATTTATGCATAATACATACAAATTTCGAAGTCAATTTATCATTTATAGGGTAAAAAAAGTCAATGATTTGTTTCCCAGGCAGCGCCGCAACGTATTTTTATGGCCGCCACGAATTTGATTTAATGCCAAAAGAAATTTTTTTTTGACAATCGCGCCCGGGTTTTAAAGGAGCAGTCCAGAAATATGTTAATAAAAATGAAACTTTGTAGAAAGTGTTTCCAATGGGCATGTTACCGAACAAAATAACAAAACTACGCATTTGAAATCCATGAATGATTAACATTTTGGTAACTTGCTGTCGTCTATTTTCTGTATGCGATAACTGGTGATGACTCTGGAGTAAACCAGTATGTACATTATAGTATTTCGTTCGTACCAAGCGCTTTTGAACAATGCCTTTCGTAAATAAGAAACATATTTCGGAAGACTAAACACCAAAAACGTTCATAAGAACTATTACTAAAATTACGATGTATTGATGGACAGCGGATTAAAATTAAACGAATCCGCATTTTAACATAGCTGAAGAAGAGTAGATATTTCTGTATTTTCAGTAACTTTTTTCCTGTCTGAAATACTGTGTAAATTTTGAAAAAAAGTCATATTCGATTGGGAACCTTTATAAATATGTTCTATTTCATGATTTAAACTTTTGTTTCGTAGATGCTTTTGCTTGAATAATATTTCATATTTCACTCCATATTTTTTAAAGAAAATCTGTGTCAATATAAGTCCTATGGAAACAATCGAAAATGCCAGCTGCATTGACAAGTGTTGATTTTCCTTTCCAAAAATTATTGATGATTTACTGCAAAATAATTTCTATTTTTGACAGTTATAAAAAATATGAAGTACGAAAAGTTAAATTCTATAAATAAATACAAGTATTTTAATGCTGATGGTGTATCAATTTGAAGGCACTTTGTTAATTATGAACATTCAAATTGATTGCCTTTTTACATCAGCTTTCATAAATGACGGTTTGTGATTAATAAATCTATATTTAGAATTTAAAAAAAAGGAATGCTTATGTTGTTATTAAAACTTAATATTGTCTTTAATCTGTACTTAATTACTTGTTTTACTAAGCCAATAGAAAAGAGTAGGAGAAAAAATACTTCAATAAAAAAAACTCGCTCTCCCTCCTGATTTTTTGGAAAAAGTGCCTGAGAAACAATGCATTATTTTCTTTAGCATTATACCCTGTATCCTAATGAAAAGCAATCTTCAGAGAACATTCAGCGCATTTGAAACAATGATGACTTCCATTTTGATAGCACAAAAATAAAATTTCATAAGACTATGGCGATTGAAAATTATATTCGGTAGGAACATGATGTATCAAGGGTTTCTGTGCATAATTGGTTGTGCAAATCATGTAACACGAATAACATGTGGATGTATTCAGAGACTTATTTCACCATATTCTATTTATTGAAAGTTAAATTCTTATAGGTTGATTTACATCTACTGGATCAGTTGCTAAAAATGTGTAATTCACATTAATTATTAATAGAACGCAACCACATTTCAATTTCAAATAAACATGCACAGTCAGTTTAATAACAAAGACAAGACAAATATAACATAAATTCCCCCTTTATTGAAATATTTGCTCTTATGATTCTCTGGACGCTAAATGACGCATACATATTATAACAGCTATCCACCGGCAGCTAAACGAGAACTATTTTTAGAAAAGATCGTGAGTGTGTTGAACTCGCTAAAATCGTTATTTATAGAGCGTACCGCTAGGCTAAACAAAATAGTTGATTAATTCTGGGAATGAACATAATAATTATTATGTTCATGACATACAATGAGAAAATATGTTCCTACTTATGCTCAGTTCTAGAGTGTATATCGAAAATATATTTATAACTTTATTTTAACCGCTTATGTAAACAATTATGTAAATTTTAAATCCCCAAAAGTATGCAACAATTATTGGTATACGTTAAACCATTGTTTGAAGTTTGCATTCCCTAAAATTAGAAAATTTGCCCAATTTTATTGGCATTCAATTTTCCCGCTGCATAATTATCGCAAGAAATCTAGGTAAAAAGTGATCTTAGACAGCTACGCCGAAAAAATGGCCTTTTTAGCTGTTTCTCTAAGGCCGACTGTTTTTATCCGATCTTCACCAAACTTCATGAAAATCTTGGCGGTCATAATAGCTTGGTATAGTTTGATAACCAACCAAATGCTCCAGAAACTTTGGAGTTGTGGCCCTTGATTGATTGAATATTATCCGTTTTGGTGTTATCATACTGATCTTCACCAAACTTGATGTTATCAGGGTATAATACGAGTATCTTTGCCAAATTCAATCTTCAATCAAATCGTCCCAGGATATAAAAAGTTATGGCACTTAATTTCTAAAACTAGCATTGAAAAGGCTTTGTATTACATCATTGACCTGGCCTTGTATTGCATCATTGCCATGGCCTCGTATAACATCATTAACATGACCTCGTATAACATCATTTACCAGGCCTCGTATAACAGCATTGACATGGCTTCGTATGACATCATTGACTTTGCCTTGTATAACATCATTGACATGGCCTCGTATAACATCATTAACAAAACCTGGTATAACATCATTTGCATGACCTCATATAACATCATTAACATGATCTCGTATAACAACATTGACATGGCCTTGTACAACATCATTGATTAGGCCTTGTATAACATCATTGACATGACCTTATATAACATCATTGACATGGCCTCGTATAACATCATTTACATGGCCTCGTATAACATCATTGATGCCTCGTATAACATCATTTAAAAGGCATCGTATAACATAATTAACATGGCCTAGTATAACATTTACATGGCCTTTTATAACATCATTGACATAACCTTGTTTAACATCTTTGAAGTGGCCTATCTATGTCCAACAGTTTTTATTAAATGTTCACCAAGCGTGATTTTTAAACTTGCTTTTGGTCTGATTTCCCCAAAATGCAGGTCACATCCTCAGGAGTGCATGCTGTCAGTTAGATAATAAGCACATAGGATTGAGTACAGGATGCATAGAATTTGTCAAATGGAGTTTAAATAATATGTTTTGGTATCATTTTAAAGGTATGTATTTAAGCAAAAAGAAAAAAAGCCTGTTTTTTTGCACTAATTTGTATAGTGGTTCCCAGCTTCATAAATTTTGGCCCATGTATTCATGTGCAAAATGGCAGCCTCCATGGCTGTCAAAATCGGTGTGTTTTTTCTAAGGTAAATATTTTGAGTTGCATAGCATAGACTTTTTTGACATGCTGTTTTTTTCAAAAGGTTATGACCTTATCTTTCCAACAATTTATGGTGATATATTGGAAAGTAGCTTGGTCATGGTGATCAAATATTGAATATTTTGTATGTAACAAAGAAGGAATTTATTTGTGCATGCATAACCTTTTAAACTAGAAGGGGCATAACTGTTTTACAAACAGCTCTTGTAATAAATTAAAGTACTTAGTAATTAGTAACATGGCTTGTCACACATATCATAGGCATGTTTTAGCCCAGTTTTTATTAAGTGACTTGTGGCCTCCTTAATTAGTGACTTGTGGCCTCCTGCATTCCCACAAGACGTTTTAAAAATTTTGTGCCGACCCAAGAAATATTTTGTCCAATACGTGTGTGTGTGTTTGTGTGTGTGTATGTGTGCAAAAGAAATGTCTATTTTAACTTGTATCGCACTTAACTCAAATAGTTTTGCTGCTATAGCAATGAAACTTTACAAACATATTAACTTTTTTTTCGATATTATGGGATTTTTCAGACAAAAGTGGAATGTGGGGGCATCCGTGTCTTATGGACATGTGTCTATTAGAATCTGTGACATATTTATTTGATAATTGTCATTTTGCTATGTAAACAAGTCTCTGTAAACAATGTGGAATGCTTAATAAAATTGTTTTCTTATGTTTACAAGGTCATTGGCTTCCAAGGAATTAATATGGCAGTGACTCAATGTGTAGTGTTGGCTAAGGGATTGAAATTGTCTTAAGGGTGGGTCTCAGCAAAGTTTTTGTCTGTCATATGTGCCAGTTATTCACAGAAATTAAGCAGGATGGTGCACAAACAATTAGACATTAAATCTACATGCAAAATGCTGTATATATATCACTGTATTTTTGCACGTCCCCATTTGAAGGTTACACTGTCCTCAGTGTGCGTTTACACTGTCCTCACTTGGTCTCGGTTAGATTAGATATTACTTTTTTTTACACAGGTCTTGATGACTGCAGTGTCGATGACTGTGATGTTGAACCAGATGGCCTAGAACCTGAACTGATACATATGGTGGTTCAAAGCAACTTGGAGCAAGGTATTCTTTGGTGTGAAAACTGTTGAAAAAAAGGTTTACCGATATCTCCGGCTAGTTCAGTTAATTAAGAGTCGGTCTATAAACCTAGCATTCACAAGTTGGATCCAAATAAAGAAGGACTTCATATTTCTACCTACAACAATGATTGTAACCAAGAAAAGCCGCAGTAAAATTATTCATTAATATTATTAATTTTATTTGCCTTTGGACTTCAAACACCATTTTTCTGAGCGCTGGCTACTGTTACACATAGGAATGATTACTTGAAACCAAAAGTACTGGTGGGTTGCTTAGTTTTTTTGCCCTAAATTAACTTTAGGGTCATTGGAAGAATGGAATTTTAATTCTGTTTTAATTCTGAAAATAATTATGCACATAAATGTAAATAATGTCATTGTGTTTTTGCATGTCCCCCTTTGAAGGTTACACTGTCCTCAGTATTAGTTTACACTGTCCTCGTTTGGTGTCAGTAAGATTGGTTATTACTTTTTTATTTTCAGAGTACTGATGACCACATTGACGATGACTGTGATGTTGCACCAGATGAGCAAGAACCTGAACTAGAATATAATGGAGGTCCAAAGCGACATTGAGCAAGGTATTCTTTGTTGTGTAATCTGTTGAAAACTATTTTCATAGGATTCATCCGGATAATACAGTAAGAAGTATGCCAGTTTGTCAGTATAGCAGTCACAAGTTGGATCCACACTGGGGTAGCCTTAAGGGGTCTTTGAGCTTATCTGCGTATTTTTTATTCATCGTTCATCTGCACATCAAGCTTTTGCACAGTAGAGGCAACTCTTTTTGTCTACTAACACAATACTGAGACTTATGATTCGAAGCATAAATGAAGTTTTCTAGCCCTCATATTTTCAATATTCATTTTCTTTTAGGTCATAAAAATCCATTATAAAATGTGAGTGCCAGTAAGGTACAGCATTTTCACGAAGTGGAATAAGTTTCTAATCATGTATGTTTTATTTTAAGTCTCCAGTGACAGAAGACCATGGACTGAAGGGGAAAAGACTATTGTGTTGTTTTCGATACCTACTTCTACCGAACTTTCTGGAAAACACCAGTGTGCAGAGCTTTTACGTCAACATGTAGAGTTACAATAGAGATCATGGACGATGATTAAACAGTTTATACAAAACCGTATTATGGCTGAAAAAACAAAACAAAAACAAAATATGTTGTTGCCTTATGTCAGTGTCATCAAACACTCGTCGCTGTACTGAATGCTGTACTAAAGTGCTACATATCACTGCTTCTTTTCAATGATGAGGCTTGGATGACTGCTGTAGTGAATATATAATTTAAAATTATTTCCTGGACTTTGCTGAAATTATGTGAATTGAATATATTGTACAAATACTACTGGCCCGATTAAAAAGAAACTATGAGAAGCTTCATTAGCAAGTGTGTGCACAAAAAAATATGTTCCGTTTCTGATCAGTGCCTTCTTGGAGTACTTTGTGTTTGACGACTGTTCAATTTAATTGCTGTTTTTTGCCCAGTTGGTTTTTAGCAACTACAGTGTACTGTTATCATCATTTTGTATAGAATATAGTGACCTGTTCAAATGGAATCAAATATCTTAGATGAACTTGGTCTAATTGCTTTTTTGAATTAAAAATCTCTTGTCTTGAGGTTCTAACTTCTTGGACTAGTTTTCAAATTTTCAAACGTATTGCGCGAAATTTGTGTTCCTCGAATTCAAGTGATTCCACAGTAATTAAATAAATATTTCATAAAAAAACTCACACAGTTTTAGTTGAATATATATTGATGTTTCGGCTATTCTGCCTTTTTCAAGATAATCAACAAAATGTAGCAAAGCAAAATGGTTGGAATTATAGATGTAGAGAATGCTAAACGATGTCATACATTTAAATGTTATGCTTTCGGATTTGATACAATACAATTATTTCCGATAGAAACATTTATAAAAAAGCAAAAATAGCAAGTTATGAAGATATTCTGGAGACCATTGTTTCTTTAATCTCTATGTTAATTTTGTCAGAAAATGTGTTTCTCTACATGATAATAAGCTTTATTACGTGACTATGTTGTTTGTGTACTGCTAATGTGCCACTGACCAATAGACTATCAGAACTGTTTGTATAAACTCCATACCAACTAAAATATTTGCCAGGACATGACTCAGTCTGTTTATCTTGCATTTTGTGTCACTTTCTTTGCTGTGAGCAATCCACTGCTAGTGACCAAACTTGACAGTTGTCACACTTATACATTATTAGACTACCACTAATTTGCGTATAGAATTGAATTACAAACTGATTTTATTTGACAATGATTGCATTCTACTGATTAATATATACAATTATATAATATATCCGGAAATTATCATGAATAAATACACTAACAAATATGTACGAGTTGTTACAGATTTATTTCAGATTGTACATTAATTGATAGAAATGTATAAAAATCTTGTACAGTTGTGTGACATCAACGCGTGCGCATAAAACGATGCAGCCTGTTTAGTTTATAAATGAAGGTCAATCACTGAATGCCAGGTATTCCCAATTCTATCTATTACATTTAATCATAATGATTGTAAAGCTGTTAATAGGGTTAAGATTTAATGGATTGCATGTCTTAAGTAGGTTTAAGGGGTACATCAAATATAGACACGTATTCAAAAATAATGTTTTGTGTATCGTTAAGAAAAAATAAACACAAGGTACGTTTTTCGACACACGGCTGCAGTCGGACTTGAACTCACACCTACAATGTACGCAACAACAATACCGTTGACATAAGTGGAATTTCTTCTGCATTTATATTTCATTCATAACGATTTTACTACTGCAAATGATTTTCCGTGCCCACAATTCTTTATAATTATTAAAAAAATATTTGGTGTTTATAAAATCGTAACCTATGTGATCAGCAATCATTTTATAAATACTTCCCATGCTTTAGTAATATTTGACCAATCATCAGAAACCTATTCTCATTGGTCAGCTATCGCATGCGCGTGTAATAGCTATCGGGTAAGCAAGTAATCACTCTCGCGTGCACACGTAATAGCTATCGCGTGCGCACGTAATAGCTATCTCGTTCGCACATAATAGCTATCGCGTGCGCTCCTAACTCTATCGCGAACATACGAAATACTATCGCCTGCGCACGTAATATCTATCGCGTGCGCACGTTATAATATCGCGTCCGCACGTAATAACTATCGCCCGCGCACGTAATAACTATCGCGGGCTCACGTAATAACTATCGCTAATGAAATAGTTCCTATGTCCCCGAACCATTAAACCCCAGTGACAGCAGATCGGCCTTCGTGCGGCGCACTCACGGCGTCCAAGATATATGCAGAACGCTGAGGTGCGTGCTGTGCTGTCGCCAGCAACTTTGGGCGCTGTGACAAAGCCTAGAACCCCATGGACGACGCGCTGGAGAGAGCGCGGTGGGAACGCCGTAGCAACGCTTTGGCGTCTTCTTAATGTCTGCAAGCGCTGTGAATAGACTAGTCTTGTTCAAAGTTTATGTATTCACCAAATGTTCAAAATTCATATATTCAACAATGAAACACTCAACTGAATGAAATAATAAGAATTATGTACGGTGTATCGTTAAGACAAAATAAACACAAGTATTTTCGATACACGGCTGCAGTCGACTTGAACTAACACCTACAAAAGCCGTGCACGTCAATTAAAATTGTACGCAACTACAGTACCGTTGACAATATTGCAATTTCTTCTTCATTTATATTTCATGCATAACGATTTGACTACTACAATTGATTTTCCTCGGCCACGAAGTGTCACGCGGATAATTCTATAAAATCATTAAAATAAATATTTGGTCTTTATAAAATCGTAACGTATGTGTTAAGCAATCATTTTTAAATACTTCTCATGCTATAGTAATAATTGACCAATAATCAGATACCTATTCTCATTAGTCAGCTATCGCGTGCGCACCTTATAGCTATCGCGTGCGCACGTAATCAATATCATGTGTGCACGTAACAACTATCGCGTGCACACGTAATAGCTCGCGCTTGCGCACGTAATAGCTATCGCGTTCGCACAAAATAGCTATCGCGTGCGCACATAATACTATCGCGTGCATACGTAATACTATGGCCTGCGCACGTAATAGCTATCGTGAGGCACACGTAGTAACTATCGCGTGCGCATGTAATAAATGACACTAATGAAATAGTTATCATGTTCTCGAACCATTAAACCCCAGTTACAGCAAATCGGCCTTCGCGCAACGCACCCACGGCGTCCAAAATATTTGCTGAACTCAGAGGTGCGCGCTGTGCAGTCGCCAGCAACTTTGGGCGCCCCGACAACGCCTAGAACGCCCTGTCGCCGAGATTATTTTTTCTATATTCAAAGACATCGACGTGGCTCGGCGTCTGCACGACGAGCTGGAAAGAGCGCGGTGGGAACGTAGTAGCAACAATGCGGCGTTCTTTTAGACTTTACAAGCGCCGTTAAGACTTTGTACGAACGCTGTAGGACTGGAGCCTATATGTATCGTTATGGCGTGTTGTCGTGTTGGCGTCCTTCAAACCCGCTAACAAGCCAGAAAGATGGCATAAAGCAGCCACCATACCAACACACATTATGAAAGATTCAGTGTCTGTTAGAAGCTCATCAGCATCTCAAATGCATATGTTTATTTCCATATTTGACTAAAACATGTTGAAATGGATGTGTCGACTTCGCAAACACTGTCCTCAGTGACATGTCACACTGTCCTCAGTGGACGGTCGCAAAAATAATCAACTCCAGTTTTCCTTGTGTCCTGGGTCCGTTTTAACAAACATTTAGAGCCTGAATCCGAGACTTAAATACCAATAACTAAAATTTGAGACTTCTTCAGTTAGAAAATTGTTTCACTAAACAACTTCATGTTAGTGTTGTACACATTATGATGAAAGTGATGTTTTATGATAATGAAATAACGGTCTGTACGCTATATTGTTCTGTTTGTGTCTTAAAAGAACAACTCAGAACATTATGCACATGTTGGAGTTGTGAAATAGTTCATGATTTTAAATTATATAGCCTTCAAATGGTACGATGTATGCGGAAAAAGTACGGCGCCTGCGCAATGCGGCGTCAGTGGTATTCGTCACTGCTGTTTATTTAAAAGAACTCCTCGCGGTGGGTAAACCTTTAAGGGGATGTTACAGTGTTCCGTTAGGACCACTCGTTGTTTCGCATTGTCGACCTCTGGATTGCAAGTGCGAAAACGCGAAAGCACGATACGAGGACACGAGATAACGAAGCGATTACGCGAGATCACGATTCAAGATCGCAAAATTAATATGGAGATATTATTAGATTAAAAGATTAATAATAGACTTATAGGTTAATATCGCGATCTCCCATCGTGTTCTCGAATGTTCGACCTTTGTATTTACAGGGGCGAAAACGCGAGATTACCCATTCTCGCATCGTAATCTCGCGTTATCGCTCCGTCGTCTCATGCCATCGAATCGTGCTTTCGCATTTTCGCCATCGTAATCCATAGAGAGAGGGGAGTGGGTGGGTGGGTCGGGGGGCGGGGAAGAGAGGGAGAGAGAGAGATTTTGAGATTTTGACAATGCTAAACAACGAGTGGTCCTAACGTGACACCATAGGATATTAAGCGTGAGTTCGCACGTTAGCCACTCAAAATAATATTAAATAACGTCATGCAGTTAAAAATAAGTATAAGAAATGGTAATCTAACCACATTTATTAAACTCTAAGGTGCAGAGTCCGGCTTTTCTGACAAATATAATTTGCGGTTTCTCCCATTACCCTTAAATTGACCTCGTACGGGTGCTGAATGGTATTTATGAACGCAAGTTATATTTTAAAAGATAACAAATAGATTTCTTGAAAAGAAATGGATAGATATCGTTCCGGAGCTTCGTTTACGTTAATTACTCAAATAAATAACTACAAACTACAGACTAGTGAACGCGTGTTTAACAGACGACATATCGATCTGGTTTAGGGTGCTATTCTCATTCGGACTATATACGAATGAATCAAATGAATATTACATATTGTAATAATGCATGCTGTTCGTTCGTCCTCTGTTGTCGAAAAATATAATTTTCGGCGTTTCAGCAAAGCGAATCAGACGAATATGTCAATGTAGATCCGATAGGTAATTTCACGTTTTTCTCTTGCATGAGTAGAGCTGATTAGGCATTCAGCGTTAGGATTGACTGACATATATACACGTTAATTCTAAATCATTTACAGCGAAGTGATTTGAAACGTTATTGATACAAATGCAAATAATATGTTATTATATTTAAAAAAAAGAAAATATATTAATTATAATAAGAAACAAAACATTGAGCATTACAGGCATTTGTTTTAATGAATGTTTGTTCAATTTTCTACTACTTAGCACATGTACAGCTATATAATAACGCCTCATATCATTGCAATAAATATTATTTAATATTTTATATTACTGAATGTTACGATTAATAGTATCTTGTTGTATATCAATGGTACAGTATCCTTGTAAATTGAGATAATCAAGCATTAATGTTTGCAATGAATTATGATGTATACTGGAATGGTATTATATAGCATAGTTATCCCACTGAGGGGTTTTTGTCTCCGGCCCAGACGTTAGACGAGGCTGCCTTAATAGTTGCTAACGTGTTGCTAACGAGCGGAATTCGTTGTGTCATGCAGTATGCTCTATAATTTTGTGAAATATTGTGTATTGTGTAATTGTTGAATATAGTTGAGAATGTTTATGTGATGCATGTGTTGTATGTATGACTCGTACAAACATAAGACGTAATAGTCTGTATCAGTCAGTCGGTCATACCATCGACTATACTATCGGTGGTACCTTGTTGTGTCAGTGTGACAGTATCCTTGTATGTTGAGATCATAGATCATTAATGCTTGCAATTCATTATGGTGTATACTGGAATAATATAGTATGGATATCCCACTTTGTTTTTTTTTTCTCCGGTAGAGACGTAAGGCTTGGCTGCCTTGATAGTTGCTTACGAGCGGAACTCGTGGTAGCATACAGTATGCCGTATAATATTGTGAACTGTATTGTATTTTATATTGTTCTATGATTTTAGTTGAGCATGTTTATGTGATGAATGTGTGCATATTGTATTTTCGGACAGATGTCGTAATACAAGGCATCAGTCAGTCGGTCATACCAGCCGTTATACTATCGGTGGTACCTTGTTGTGTCAGTGTGACAATATCCTTGTATATTAAGATCATAGATCATTAATGCTTGCAATCCACCATGTTGTATACTGGAATAATATAGAATATATTATAGTTATCCCACTTTGGGATTTTTGTCTCCGGAAGAGACTGTAGGCGTGGCTGCCTTGATAGTTTCTTACGAGCGGAACTCGTGGTGGCATACAGTATGCCGTATAATGTTGTGACCTGTATTGTACTATGTATTGTTGAATGATATAGTTTAGCATGTTTATGTGATGCATGAGTGTATATTGTATGGACGGACAGAAGACGTAGTACACGATATCAGTCAGTCGGTCATACCAACCGCTATACCAGAAAACGTGTTTTTGGTTTGTTGTTTTGTTTCCCTATCGGGAGCGTAGTTGTAAAGGGAATAAAAATGTTCAGTTTGACTTTGATAATTAAGCATGCTCGGAGTGGCATTTTCGGTCATTTATAGACCGACTTATTGAATATCTGTCAATGCAAAATATACCCGTCGTCGTTAATTTAGCAGCAAACATCGCCATCTCTTTCAGTTTACTCAAATATCCCCATGTTCTAAGCATATCTGCACTGTTTCACAGCATTATGTTGGATTTTATCGACAGTGCGCTGAACTGCTCCATTTTAATGAATCAGATTTCAATTTAAACGTTATCCACTCCAAATGCGTTTGTAATGCAAAATGTTCTGTTACCGCTTTTACCGATAGAGGAAAGTTAGGTGAAAGTAATTTATACTTATTTATTATATGTATTCGATATTGGTAATTCACAAGGACTAAATCCAAATACAAATAGCGTCAACAATGATCCTCTGATCATGTTCGGTTCATATACGAACAACTAACAATGCTATAGTTAATATTATTAATATAATAATGGCTTTAAAACTAAATTTGTAATTACAGAGAAGCAATATAATCCAAAACTTTGTGTTATGTCCCCAGACAGCGGTGTGTAAAGTCCTCACTGTCTGTGTGTAAGTCCTCAGTGGTTGGGCTGTGCCCAGTTCGAATAAAACAAAAGTGCATTTACTTTAATATCCGATATATTCGAGATGTCGCTGTTATCAAATATCAAAGAATAATATTACTAAATAATAACAATAACATAATAAGCAGAGTAAAATAATATATTTTAATAAATACGATATTTTTATAATTTAAATATATTTTGTGTGTGATGTCCTCAGACAATGGTGTGTGAAGTCCCCACTGTTTGTGTGTAAGTTGTCCTCAGTGGTTGTTCTGTCCTCAGTGATAGGTCTGTCCTCAGTGTGAAGTGTATCAAGCAACTGTCCCCATTTGTCTGTAAAATGACATGTTTTATCCTTATATTTTAGACAAGAAATAAATAGCTGTAAAGGATGGAAATGCACTATAGAGCATGTATGTGAAATTAGAAAGTCATACGATGTTTGCATAATGGTGTCCCGAGTCGACTGCAAATTTCAGGTGTCCTCAGTCTACACCGTAGACACGTATTTGTGTGTGTGTGTGTGTGCATCAGTGCATCAGTTAATACTTAAAAGACAAAATTTGCTATTTATATTTTATCTTCAGTGCACCACACTTTTTAAAACTCAAATACTTTTATTTTGCAATGTATTCAACTTTATTTCTTTGTGGGTCATAACAAACAATGTTGAAATGTTTGATTTGAATGTCTATTATTATTGGCCAGAATGACTTTGATGAGGTTCGACTGTATTTTTAATTAGTATTGATCAGTATCTATAAAGTGTCTTTAAATATTCTGGTATTTGTTTTGCTCTTGTCAGTCTGAATTATGTTGGTTATTGCGGATCCATTTTATTATAATCTTGCATTGGTGTATAATTTTGTTATTACTGGGTATATTTAAAGTTGGACGTTTTAGTTCTATGTATTTTAATCAGTAGAAAGTAAAGTTAAATGCTCAAAGAATAATGGCATGTTAAAAATGCATGTGTAAGTCATTTCGTATCTGCAACTTAGGAAATTAAATTGGAATGAGAAAGCAATTGTTAACTCACTGAAGCTTAACCACAGATCCATTAACACATTGTTCTTTAATATATCGTTGGCACAATGAAACCAGTGATACTCTGACCCTTTCAGTTGAAAACAATGCAAACGTTTAATGGAAATAATATGCCATAAAATCATTTTATTGTCCAACAAAAAACAAATGAAGTTTAAAACAAATTAGTATACTGTACTCTGTCTTAAACAATGTCAAAATGTTTAAATCGAATTTCCATTATTATTGGTCAGGATGAGTTGTGTTTGACTGTTCTGTAAATGTGAATATTTGTGTGGTGAAAAGTTTGCGATTTAAAAATAAATTAATAACGCAAAAACCCTAAAACTAAATTTCGCAAAATTTCGCTGAATTGAACAACTTAATAAAGCATGAGATCTAGGTCCATTTCTTGGCGTAGCTGTTTAACCCAACTTTTGACCTAACTTAATATCCAATCAAATGTTGTGAAAATTTCCCGCAAGTAGTCCTGAATGAATAAATCATAAGTTTGCAAATTTATGGAAATTCCCACTACACTAGTCATAAATTAGAAGGTGCAACATCCCAACAATATAGGAGACAGATTTGTAACAAGTTTGGAAAACTGATGGCAAATTTAATAATGGAATAACACAGTTCACACAAAAATGAAAACTTATTTATAAGAAATGCTTTGTTTGTTTGGATTTTTTGCCGTATTCAACTGTATATAACTGCGGTCAGTTAACTTACTCACACTTTTCCTGGGTAAGCTGGTTTACCAGTACTAAGTGCACAAAATTGTGCCAGTAACTGACAACTGCCCTACTTGAATCAGAGGTAGAGGGAGAATGGCCGTAGAAATAATTTCATGACCAATCCCCACACAAGTTATGTGGCCAGGCTGGGAATCGAACCCGTGATCTTCGGATTTGTAGTCCAGCGCTCTACCAACTGAGCTAGCCGGCCCGGCTATAAGCAATGCTTTTTGCCGAATTTTTCAACAAAAAATCTTGGCTTATAGATTAGCGAAAACTGGTCGGTTGGGTGGGCGGGCGGTTGGGCGGCAGGCGGGCGTTGCGATGTTGTTAACAATTTTCGTTTAGTTTCGTATTCTTGTCATATTTTTAAAAGTTCTTGGTCAATCTTCATGAAACTTTAGAGAAATGTTCCTTGGATGGTCCTCTACCAAATCTGTGCAAATGGGTCCGCTTCACTGCACAAGATGGCCGCCAGAGCTAAAAATAAAATTATGTCTAAATGCCATTTTCTTCTAAACCTATGGCTAGATTTTCAAATAATTTTACACAAATGTCCATTTAGTGTTTCCTTTACCAAACTTATTAAAGTGGTTCCGCCTCACCTCAAAAAATTGCCACTAGAGCTAAAAATCGAATTTGCGTTAAAGTTTCGTATTTCTGTCATATTTTCTAAAGTTCTTGGCCAAACTTCATGAAACTTTACAGAAATGTTCCTTGGGTGGTCCTGTATCAAACCTGTGAAAATGGTTTTGCTTCACTGCACAAGATGGCCACCAGAGCTAAAAATAGAATTATGTCTAAATGCCATTTTCTTCTAAACCTATTGCCAGATTTTCAAATAATTTTACACAAATGTTCATTTAGTGATCCTCTACCAAACTTATTCAAATGGTTCCACCTCACTGCACAAAATGGCCACTAGAGCTAAAAATCAAATTTGCGTTAAAGTTTTGTATTCCTGTCATATTTTCTAAAGTTCTTGATCAATCTTGATAAAACTTTACACTCTACCATACTTCTTCACCAACATAGACTTGTACATGTACCCCCATCGGCAAAATAAAAAATCCGGCTTTAATGCGGTTTCCGCATTTTTCTCTTGTTAAATGATGTGACATCTAATGTTCATGTTTAAGAGCAATAATTTCGTTGTTTTGCAATGATGTGGATGAATATACTTTTTCATAATTGACTTTCTTTTTATATTCTTACAAAATACGCACAGTGACTCTATAAATAGCACTTGTATCTAAAACAATTCTCCCACAAGAGGGATGCTGTATACGTATTGATAAGGCCAAATGTCCCGGCGCTTGCTCAACTGCAGGTCAGTGTAGGGCTAAACTCTCCTGGATATAAAATGCAAGTGTACAGTTGAATAAGAGAGAGACTTGAACAATAACATTGTCGCTATATTCTTTACAACTCAAGGAGGTTATATCTATATTTTAATATATTTTGGCGCGTCCATACTTCGAACAGAAATGTACTAGTAACGATAGAGATTTTGGTATTTCCAGTAACTATTTAATTTGCTTTCCTGATTTAGCAACAAAATTACAGCTATGGGCGTGAAAAAACATGCTGCACGCCATCCACGGGGAGTCTGCCAACAGTTGATGCATGTTATATGCAATACTAACCTAACCTAATGGCGGAGTCTGCCAACAGTTGATGCATGTTATATGCAATACTAACCTAACCTAATGGGGGAGTCTGCCAACAGTTGATGCATGTTATATGCAATACTAACCTAACCTAATGGCGGAGTCTGCCAACAGTTGATGCATGTTATATGCAATACTAACCTAACCTAATGGCGGAGTCTGCCAACAGTTGATGCATGTTATATGCAATACTAACCTAACCTAATCGGGGAGTCTGCCAACAGTTGATGCATGTTATATGCAATACTAACCTAACCTAATGGCGGAGTCTGCCAACAGTTGATGCATGTTATATGCAATACTAACCTAACCTAATGGGGGAGTCTGCCAACAGTTGATGCATGTTATATGCAATACTAACCTAACCTAATGGGGGAGTCTGCCAACAGTTGATGCATGTTATATGTAATACTAACCTAACCTAATGGGGGAGTCTGCCAACAGTTGATGCATGTTATATGCAATACTAACCTAACCTAATCGGGGAGTCTGCCAACAGTTGCTGCATGTTATATGCAATACTAACCTAACCTAATGTGTTGAACGCCAACCACGGGGAGTCTGCCAACAGTTGATGCATGTTATATGTAATACTAACCTAACCTAATCGGGGAGTCTGCCAACAGTTGATGCATGTTATATGCAATACTAACCTAACCTAATCGGGGAGTCTGCCAACAGTTGATGCATGTTATATGCAATACTAACCTAGCCTAATGGGGGAGTCTGCCAACAGTTGATGCATGTTATATGTAATACTAACCCTAACCTAATGGGGGAGTCTGCCAACAGTTGATGCATGTTATATGCAATACTAACCTAACCTAATGGCGGAGTCTGCCAACAGTTGATGCATGTTATATGCAATACTAACCTAACCTAATGGGGGAGTCTGCCAACAGTTGATGCATGTTATATGCAATACTAACCTAACCTAATGTGTTGAACGCCATCCACGGGGAGTCTGCCAACAGTTGATGCATGTTATATGCAATACTAACCTAACCTAATGGGGGAGTCTGCCAACAGTTGATGCATGTTATATGTAATACTAACCTAACCTAATGGGGGAGTCTGCCAACAGTTGATGCATGTTATATGCAATACTAACCTAACCTAATGGCGGAGTCTGCCAACAGTTGATGCATGTTATATGCAATACTAACCTAACCTAATGGGGTAGTCTGCCAACAGTTGATGCATGTTATATGCAATACTAACCTAACCTAATCGGGGAGTCTGCCAACAGTTGATGCATGTTATATGCAATACTAACCTAACCTAATGGGGGAGTCTGCCAACAGTTGATGCATGTTATATGTAATACTAACCTAACCTAATGGGGGAGTCTGCCAACAGTTGATGCATGTTATATGCAATACTAACCTAACCTAATGTGTTAAACGCCATCCACGTGGAGTCTGCCAACAGTTGATGCATGTTATATGCAATACTAACCTAACCTAATGTCAATGGTGTCAACAAAATACCGTGTAATCATGTGCAATAAGAACAAGTGCATATTGTGATGTTACGTTGTTAATATCAGCATTAAATATAATTTTTTCAAATTATTTATTTTATCACATTTGTATATTTTAAATTTTTGTTTTCCTTAGGGTATTATACATATGGACTGTACAATAGAGATATTCAGAGATCCGGGTTCAAGTAATTTCTACATCAACAATCAATGTGAATTTCGCGGACAGAAATGTTGGCAATTTTGTCTAATTCGCAAAATTTGCAAACTTTACAATGTCGCTAACTTAACCACTTATACAGCATTGGGCACTAAAGTGTGTTTAAATTCCTTTGTCTGTCATGATTGTTTTGGTTATTGGTCCATTTTATTCTTATCTTGATTGGTGTATATAACCACCATTTAAGAAATGACTCGACAGTTTTTTATAGGAATGAAAAACAATTGTTAACATACAATCCCGCGATCATAAATCCATAAACACATTGTTTTTTCATAGATCTTTGATACAAAGTAATCAGTGTTGCTTTGACCCTTTCAGCGGAAAACAAAGCGAAAAACTTTGGGAGAAATAATACGTCTTAAAAACTTTCTATGGTCCAATGGATTGTTATTGATATTGAAACAAAATGAGTAAACACATTAATATTTCAAATAGCTTGACAAATGTGATACCCCACCCCAGTAAATTCCTTTGTGCCAAATGGTCATGCCAAGCTAGATAAAAGAGTTGTAATACCTTCTGGATTGTTTTGTGAAGTGTAAAATATGTACAAGTTATGAATAAATGCATTTGATTAAAAATGTACTGGTTTATAATTGGGTCAAGTAAATGTTTTTTTTTCTGCTTTCCAGATCAAAAACGACTACTGCTACTTTGTGAACATAAATCAATGTATTGTCATAAACGTATACATTAAATGTACTACTTAAGTCAGGGGTGTGGAAATTTCAAAATTATTCACTTGTTCATGGACAAGTTCATTGCAAAAATCTACTTGTCTGCAAGCAAATGTTACTTGTCCAACATCTCCAAATTATTCTGCAACCTTCATATGTATCTATTGTAATGTAAATATGCGCACAAGTTTTACTGTATTAAAGTATTGCAAACTAATATAATTGTGTTCCTCGTCATTCTTTACCTCAGTAGTGCCTAATAAAAATTAATAAATTGTCAGCAGAAAATTATATGTTTTATAGACACCTCATTTTCGACAGTTGTTGAAAGTGATGTGACAAAGAGAGCGAAGACTTGCTTTTTCGTTTGTTTGATTCTTCACACCCTTTTCCTACTTGTTTGCTATTTGATTTTATAAAACACGATCCATTCTCAAAAATTGCAGACACACTTTTAACTAGCTTGACGCCAGGATGAGAAAATTAAATTACTTAAAAGTGTTTTAAAAGTTATCCTACCGGGTTCAAGGTCAGAAAAAACAAGCCTGCTGAACTTTATACAGTCATAACATAGGCTCGAACTATAGACGTGTCGGGGTTTTCCAAATGACTTAATAAGAATGCGGGTGACGGACCAGACCATGACGGCCCAGTCCTAACAGTTCAGTAAACTTAAACAGCCGCCATTATGATTGGTTTTAATATTAAATAAAGTGGTAATTGGTGATTTTTAGCATATGCATTTTTGATGATTTTATTGATTCGAATACTATTTGGCCACAAGTCATATATAACACTAACAAACAATGACTCAATTAAATGGGCCGTTGTGGTCT
>CM051040.1:1420000-1636000 GCA_027627225.1 Congeria kusceri
AAATCGGGAATGATTTATACAACCCTTGACTGTGGTATGTGGAATTTATACACCACGTTTTCTTGTCTCTGTATGGTTGGCTGGCGACAGCTGTGCTCTTATAACATTTATTCTACATGTGTATATTGACCTTGTTTTCAGTGTTTCGTTGTTAGCGATTATGACATTTATATGATGGCATCAAATACCAAAATCGGTATTCGAATATTCACTTTTTCATTCAAACGGATATTCGAAGATTTGCATAGATTCATATTTACTATATTAACCTTTGTGACCCAGTCAACACATCATTGCCGTATCTTCATTAGCAAATTGCAATATAATATTAATGCGTTAATGCCATTTAGCATAAACCACTGAAGTCCCATGTTATTTGTTGTTTTTTTAATTAAGAATACTTGCAATAATCTGCAATGCACATATTTCTTATCAAGTTAGAAACATGTTGATAAGCGGCAAATTTGAAACTATAAATGTGTGATCACACTGATGTAATTATTTCATTTTTGTTAATCTTTCCACAGATTTAATTACCTGCTAAATGTTATGGCTTCATAATTTCCTCTGTAATTGTGTATTACTGGCCACCAGACGCTGACTGCTGACACAGACCGTTGCATTTATCAATATCTTTGTCTGATACATGACACGGGGCTAATCTATCAAAACACGGGGTTCTGTATCTACTGGTGAATTACTGCTTTTAGTTTGACAGAAAACTCTGCAATCAATAAATTAATGTGTTTAAAAGCATCACAAATTCGCAAATATTCTATTAGCGTTTTAACTATTCGAATAACGATCATTCATTTAAATATTCAAATAGTTTTGCCATCCCTAGTAATTTACTGTCGGTTAACCCATCTTTAAAACGGATTCACCACGTTATATGAGGTTTTGGAAATATTACATTCCCAAAATGTGAACTTAATTATAATTGAAAGTACTTAAGATTAACTTTAGATGATTCTGTAATATGGCCCCTGATCCATTAAATAAACCGTTATGATAACTGTTCAGAAATACTCATTGTGTGATTGATTTAAGTGTCAGATATCACATATTGTTTGAGGCGCCAAGTCACATTGTTATTTTTTAAATCCTATGAATTGCTTTCCTAGTCTGTTATACTTCACCGCCCATTCCAGACCTGAACATTCATAACAAAATATAAATAACATAATATAAGTAATAAATAATTGTGTACCATTTACTTAACAAAAGTGATACAAGTGGTCATAATATTAACTAGTTTTGTAGTATAGAATATATTTCAGTAGGCTATTTCAAAATATCTTGCAATTACATGATTTCATGGGGACACTAAACTATAAGATCCATATTATACTGGAGATCAACAATCAAATAATGACACCCTCAAATTGAAAACTTTATATGCTGATTCCCTATGCAAAATGTATGCAACCCACTGTAAAGTTTTATGTGTTGCTTCTGATCTTTGTATATATAGAGTATATTTGCTTGATCTCATGCAAGCGCTCAGGAAAATATTGTCTCTCTTTCCGTGATGGTATAACCCGTTATCGCACCGAAAACAAATTTTTATTCCCTTCGGGGGCATATAGTAATCCCATCGTCCGTCCCTCTGTCCATCTGTACTTCCGTCAGTGACAAGGTTAAGTAGATTTTACAGTTCCATCTAGCACCAACAACGCTTATACTACAACACTTGGATACTTAAACAGTTGTTGCTTATAACCATTCCCTATCCACCCAATTTTCTTTTTGACCTTGACCTAATTTGCAATTAGGCATAATTCAAATGGGCTGTTTCTTGGTTAACTAGATTTTAACGTTTCGTCTAGCGCCAACACTGCTTGCAACAACAACACAGTTGTTACTTATGACCATTCACAATCCACCCATATCACCCAGCCTCACTTTGACCTTGACCTAATTTGCTCTTAGAATAATTCAAATGGGCTGTTTCTTGGTTAACTAGATTTTACCATTTCATCTAGCATCAACACCGCTTGCTACAACATTGGATACTTACACAGTTGTTGCTTCCGACTATACCCAATCCACCTATATCACCCAACCTCACTTTGACCTTGACCTAATTTGGAATAAGAAATGGGCTATCCAGCACCAACCGGGGGCGTGTGTGTTTATCAAACACAGAATCGTGTTTAAATACTGGTATCGGTCGAAAGTCAAATGAAGTAAAATGCTGAAATGTTCGAAGAGGTTAAGCTTTATAATGTATAAACTGTGAATTTAAGAAATGTAGTTGTGACTGACTTTACGGCTTAAATTGAAATGTGAAATGAATTGTCAAAGCACAAAGGCAAAACCACAAATTTATTTACATATTGATGTTTAAAATATCTCTGGTGTAAAGCTCTTTTGAGATTTCAGTTGTATATAAAGCAAACAGCTTTAGTGGAAGTAATATGCCATACCATCGTTTTATGGTCCAACAAACGATAAGGAAGTTTGAAAACAAGGCAGTAGATGCTTCAAGATTTGAATAGCTCTAGATGAATGTGATCCCCCTCCCCAGTGAATTCTTTTGTAATAAATGATTGTTCTATCAAGCCATTCTAATCTAATTATACATTCTGGTGTGTTTGTGAAATACCTGTTTCTTACAAGTAAACCTTCATGATCTCAAGTTGAATGATTTACCTGGGATATTTAACGAGACTTGTCACGGTTTATGCCCATTCTAAGTGGCAATGTAAACTACTATTTATCAACGTTATAAACCTTTTGGATGGCCATATGAGTAGCTAAGTGTGCAATTTTCACATCAGATATATCAGATTGTCGGAGACTTGTTCATAAGCCCAGTAGTATTGATCTTTTTGAAATAAAACACTTTGAATTTCTATTAGTTTCAGAAATACTTCACCAAACATTCATGTCGGAGTATTCATGCTAAAATCAATAATTAAAAAACAAGCGTATATTATACCAAGTATGAAATATTACTGATTAAAGTACTTGTAATATTAGAACTAATTTAATAGTATACAATTGAAGATTTCAGTAGGCATTTCGAAAAATTCTTCAAATTACACGATTTCAGGAAGACACTTAATTATGAAATGCATAGTATACTGGAGATAAACAATACAAATATTAACACCTGCAAATTATTAGCCATATTTTTTAAGAAAACTTGTTTAAGACCATAATTGACATATTATATGAATGGTTTTCTGTAACTCATTGTTGGTGTATATATAAGTTGAAAGTACTTTATGTAGATTTGAGTGTGGGAGCACATCACAAGTCTTCCATATTGCAGCTGCCATGATGAAGGAAATCATTATACTCGTTTAGATGTTGTCAATCAACCCTAGACTGATAAATGGTTCGCAAAACCTCATATAGGGCTGAAAATATGTGCTGCTGTCGAGGGTCTGGAGCCCTATTAGCATGAGCAGAAGGAGCATAAACTTAGATTGCACTTAAGTAAAATTGTTAAAACGTAATACGCTACAGCGTTATGTTGAGGTTATTACTAATATTTTGTCCCCATTTTCAGGGGGCATATAGATTTGCCCTTTCTGTCCGTCGGTCTGGTCCATCCGTCGACTTTTTGTCTCGTGCGTAACTCAAAAAGTATAACTGCTAGAGTGTTCAAACTTCAAAAATTCAAACTTCAAAAACATATTTGCATGTGAACTCTTGCACCTGGGTATCTGGGTGCATTTTTAGCTCAACTTTTTGAAGAAATAGCAAGCTATTCTAGTGGCTTCGGCGCCTGTGTTGGTGTCGGCGTCCGGGCCAGTTTATCTGTTCCTATTATTTTAAAGCATTTCTTTGTTATTGCAGTTATGATTTGGTACTGTGTGCCAAGATGACGTGTGTATTGTTACTCATAAAGAAAACTTATGCCTTCCTTGAATTGAAAGTTTTGCTCCAGTCCTCTCCAATAGTATAACGTCAACTGGAGGGTTAAATGAATATTTCTTTAACGTAATTTCCTCCACTAGCTTCTGACAATTTAACATTTACTGCTTTTCTCATTCATAGATGTGCTGAGTTAATGATGCAAAAACAACGTGTTTGATAAGTTATAAATATGATTGTTTTAGGACCATGCATAACATTTGTTTGAAACAAACTACCTCCCTTAATGGATTGGTTTTACCCGTTCATTCATATTAATTCATGATATTTATTGCTTTATTGCTTAACATTATGCTCACAGCTCTTTACGAAGAAGTTTATAAGACATTTTTGCCTGGGACCAAAGGTGTTGATTTTTAAGCATATTAAATAATTACATATTTTTCATTGTCATATCTTAATTAAAACCAAGGAAATGGGTTATGACTATGTCTTGATCTACGTTCAGATTGTTGGATTAACTCCTTAGAATTATTTTTAGAATATTTTTTTTTTAAATTTATACAGAGAACAGAGATAGAATGATTTCCAGGAATGTTCTAGCAGTTAGTTAAGATGTAATAAGCTTTGTCAGCACTTGGACTATTAAAGGCTAACAGGATTGCTTTAAAGTGATTTTTTTTTTTTTTAAGAAATAATTTTCAATTTACTGTTGTTTATTGGCCAATAAACAACAATTTGGAGTTCTGATGCATAGGAATTATACCACGAGGTCGTTGTTCTGAGTGGTTTAATAGCCACACATCAGAACAACAAAGAGTTGTTTATTGGTCAATAAACAACGAACATGCGAAAATTACTTTTTGCATTGTTTATTGGGTAGTTTAACAACTTTAATTTTGTTCTTTGTCTATAGAAACATTATTGAGTATCATGTAAGAATTGCAAATAATTAATATTGAAGCATTGTTTAATGTGATGGCCTTGTTTCTTCAAACAATTGACAAAACCTAATTGACAAAACTATAAATTTAATAATATAAACACTGGTCATCGATGACACATTTGCAGGCACAGGAACATTTGTAGTAGACATTAAATCGATATGAATGTAATGTACCATTTTGAAAAGTAACACATTTCTAATTGTATTAAGAATATACGTAACATATATGTCCATATACATGGGGTTTTCCGAAAAAAAAATACAAACATAAAACAAAACCATGCAGCAAAAAACATAACCACCATAGCAGAATAAGTAAAATATAGTTTATAAAAATTGTATGTTTGTATGTACTCATTGATTTCTATGTTCACCATATCTTCCAGTATGTCATTACCAGGCTGTGGAGACCCAGGAAGAGGCTTAGGACACGATCCTCCCAGTAACAGGCCAACTGTTCAACAGGCCTGGTAACTTAGTTTAGTGTTATAGAACTCAAATGTTTAACTGCATTTACTGTCAGCATATGAACTTTATATGGCCTTAACATACATACAGAGTAACATCAAATGTAGACTATTACGGGAAATTAATACAGTCTAACCTGTCTTAAGAGACCGTCCGTGGTGATTCTTAAAAGTGGTCTCTTAACACAGGTGGTCTCTTAACACAGGTGGTCTCTTAATGCAGTGTGCCCTCCTAAGGCAGATGGGCGTTTGTTCTATGTATGTTTTGTACCTTAATACACACATATGTTATTGTATATTTTGTATAAGAATAAAGGCAGAATAAATAAGTTGTAAAACATATGTGTTGTAATAACTGAATAATTTTATTTTACATTACTATAATACAAAAGTACACTGTATTAAACGATAAAATAGCATAACTGTACACAGATTGTATAATCTTCAAATTTCATATGATTCGGTCTTAGAAAAATCGGCAGTTGTTCCTCCCCCCCCCTCCAAATAAAAATGACGACGCTGTCCACATTATTTTCAGCAAATGAATAAACATGTGTTTGTTGTTGTCATCAATGTATGTTTATTAAATACAACTGATTTCAAACGTAAGAATTAAACTGTATGCCTGACACAATAATCATACATTCCAACGAAGTGTTAACTGCTGCACAATTTAGTCAATACTAAACATTCTCCACCCGGCATATGTCAGACCATGTTTACACATAAGTAATTGACGTCACAGCTGGTGCAATTACAATACGCTGCCCTACTGTCCCTGAATAAAATGCAGACGGAAAACGCAGACAATTTAGGGTCAAGTAAACATAGGAATATGCAGACATTATAAGCGGATATAATGATAGATTTATTAGTCTGGATTAACAGTCACACCCGCAATTGTGTATAGATTTACCCATGAACAAATTATCGATTAGTACAATTAGTGGCTGACAACGTGCCCGCTAATTTGTGGATTAACACCTTTCACAGTGAATGCCAGAGTTGCTTAGCAATAGTGCTGCGGAACTGACACTCGGTCGCTTACTACACAGATCAGGGTAATTTGGGACGACTCTTAATGGTCGCTGGTCGCGGAATAGAGGTGGTCGCTAATTAAAGCCATTTTGTTATAGAATTTGCATTGGGCGGAATTAGTAATGGTTGTTAAACGCAGGGAGTTGCTTAAAGTAGGTGGTCACTACCACAGGTTAGACTGTATGTGTGCAATAGAAAGTAGCGTGGTAAATGTTTTTGCTAACTGTATTTATGTCTGTTTAAAAACCTATACAGGCATGTTAGATCATGTTCAAGTATCTACCTTCCAAAATCACCCTTCTGTTGCTTTACAAGTACAGGTGACCTGTTGAGTACTTACATTTTCAGCTCGACTATTCACCGGATAGTTCGAGCTACACTACTCACCTGTTCGTCGGCGTTGGCGTATTGCTCTGCTTAAGTTTTGCGTGCAACAATTCCATATCTCTGTAACTACTACAGATATTCAATTGAAACTTCGCGCATGTCTTTGGGGTCATTCGGAGAGGTTACTGACCAATGCCCATAACTCTGACCTGCAATTTAGTACAATCATGCCCCATTTTGTACTTAGAAATTCAGGTTAAAGTTTGCGTGCAACAACTCCATATCTCTATATCTACTACAGATATTAAACTGAAACTTCACACATTCATTCAGGGTCATTATATAAGGTCACTGGCCAAGACCCATAACTGTAACCAGCATTATAGCAGAATTATGCTCCTTTTTATGCCCCCGAAGGGAACTTCTGGAGCATATGGTAATCGCTTCGTCTGTCTGTCCTTCCGTCTGTCCGTCCGTCTTTCACGCCTCTTGTGCGGAGCATAACTCTATTAGTATTGAAGGGATTCAAATGAAACTGTATATAATGATAGAGGACAATGAGAGGAAATTCATAGTACAAGGACCACAACCCTTTCTTCAATATTTATTTGAGTTATTGCCATTTGTTTTTCTTGTGCGGAGCATATCTCTATTAGTATTAAAGGGATTCAAATGAAACTGCATATAATAATAGAGGACAATGAGAGGAAATTAATTTACTTGTTCGGAGCACATCTCAGTTAGTATTAAAGGTATTCAAACAAAACTTCATATAATAATAGAGGACAATGAGAGGAAGTGCAGAGCACAAGGACCATAACTCCTTCAATATTTGTGGAGTTATGGCCCTTTATTTTATTTCCGTATGTGAAGCATTAATTCTCTTGTGCGGAGCATAACTCCATTAGTATTGAAGGGATTCAAATGAAACATATAATGATAGAGGCCGATAAGAGGAAGTGCAGAGTACAAGGACCATAACTCTTTTAGTAGGAAACGTAATTTTTGCCAACATGTAACTGACATTGTGTGCCTTCCTCTGACAAGCATATGCTTCAGGGGAATACGTCACATCCTGTGACAAGCCTTGTTGTACTTAGAAGTCAGGTTAAGGTTTGCGTGCAAAAGAAAATTCAGGTTAAGGATTGCGTGCAACAAGTACATATCTCTGTAACTACTACAGATATTCAAAAGAAACTTCACACATGTCTTTGGGGTCATTATGTAAAGTCACTGACCAAGGCTCATAACTCTGACCTGCAATTTAGCAGAATTATGCCCCTTTTTGTACTTAAAAATTCAGGTTAAAGTTTGTGTGCAACAACTCCATATCTCTATAACTACTACTACAGATATTCAATTAAAACTAATACATGTCTTTAGGTTAGTTTAAACCTATTTATTTTAGCTCGATTGTATCGAAAGCCTTTGGCTTACAGAGATGCTATTGAGTCCGTTTTCTGGAAAGAACCAGTACTTGGTGTCTTTGGAAAGATCTTGAGAACGCTTCCTGAGTGGGGATCGAACCCGGGACCTCCCGTTCGCAAAGCGGACACCATATCCACTACACCATTGCGACTTCATATGTCTTTGCGGTCATTATATAAGGTCACTGACCAAGGCCCATAACTCTGACCTGCAATTTAGCAGAATTATGCCCCTTTTTTGTACTTATAATTTCAGGTTAAAGTTTGCGTGCAACAACTCTATATATTTTTAACTACTACAGATATTCATTTGAAACTTGACACGTCTTCAGGGTCATTATGTGAGGTCACTGACCAAGGCCCATAGCTCTCACCTGCAATTAAGTATAATTATCTCTATATCTGCCACAGATAATCAATTAAAAGATCACACGTCTTCAAGGTCATTATATAAGGTCATTGACTAAGGCACATAACTGTGACCAGCATTTTAGGAGAATTATGCCTCTTTTTTGTAGTGATAAAGGCCGATAACTCTGAAAAAGCGGTTGAATAGTCGAGCACGCTGTCCTGAGACAGCTCTTGTTAATATAAAGCTTGATGAAGTCTTCACTTATAATTATTAACACAACATCCACATGATTGCCAATATTATTTAGTTGTTTATACACACATACCCGAACAGATGGGCCTGGCAGTGATGTACAGAAAATAGATTGGTCAGCCAGGGAGTAAACAGCTGGAATGGAACTTGAGCCAGACACAGGACCTGTACCGACAGAAGTGACCATGGTTGCGATAGTTATCAAGTTGAGGATTGCAACCTGAGGTCTTGCCAAGGTAAGATGACATGGAGATCAACAACAACAGTTGCTAAAGCAGTGACACGCTGCCTAAATGTAGTGTGGTTGCACCCAACAGATTTTTAGCTCACCTGATCTCGAACTGAGTGATATTGTGGTCAGTCATCCTCTGGCGTCTCTTGTTAATTAAGAAATAATTTTGCATTTAGAGTTGTTTATCGGCTAATAAACAGCGATTTTGTGTTCTGATGCGTATGAATTAAACCACAAGGCTGTTAGTGTTTATTAGCCGATTAACAATGATAATGCAAAAATTATTTCAATTGTAACATGACCTAACACAATTTGCAGTTACAATGCAATCTATATTTTACAGTTTCTAAACTAATTTTGGGTTGTTTATTGGTAGTTTAACAACGGTGAGTTTTTTTCTTTGTCTGTAGAAAAATTATGCGTGTTACATGCTATAATTTTCATTTATTGTGAACATTTTGCTTTAAACTTGTTCTCTGAAACAGTACAAAGAAGTTGAATTTTTTTTTTTTTAAATGGGCATATATGTTCAGATGATCTACAATGAAGTTGATCTTTACAGAAAACCTATGTAAGAAGGTAAATATAAACAAATATATTTAAAGCAGTTGCTGCCTCACTTTGTATTTGAAGTTTGATTATGAGTCTTCACATAATCAGTTGGAACCCACATTTGATACTGACAGTGTGTCCTCAATGTGGGTCAGACAGTGTTTTAGGACAGGAGTTGTCTCCCTTTGGTTTTAATTATTGGAGATGGCATTATATTACAAGAATTAAACAGGGAAATTGTTTTAAAAATGACTAAAGAGAAAAAGATCAAATCAGTTTGCTATTTCGGCAAAAGGAAATGACAACTGTGATAAAATAGTCAGTGTGGTAAATCTCTGAAATAATAAACATTCTATAGACATTAATCAGTACACGTTTAAACCAAATGCATTTAGTCTTTGTGATAAAAACTTGTTCACTGTAACCCGATAGTCAGCTACAAACCTTTGTCGCAGTGCAATATTTAAATTAATCCAATACTCACGTGACCTATACTCACATGACAGTTTACATAGTTACACTGTTTACTCATACATGTATCAGACCCCTGAGCGTCATTTGAAGGTTAATTTGGTTTCTGTTTAGTTGGAAGTTTTTATTGGTTGACTATAATTGCCACTACATTTCATGTGTGCTTTCTGGAATATTGTGACACTGTGACATTAATATTTCAATTTAATTTAAGTTGTAAAGTTTTAGTCTATAAGCAAAATGGCGACATTTTCTATGTCTACTGTTGCTAAAGGGTTAGATGAATTTAAAGAATTTTGTTGTTCTATTTGCGAAGAGCAGTCTATTGAAGTAGTCGCAGAATTTTACTGTGAAACATGTTTAAAGTTGTATTGTGGAAAATGTATTCATCTTCATGGTCAGTTGTTTAAAAAACATTCCCCTTATGGAAAGGGAGATATAAAGAAATGGCCAATTTCAAAGAAGGTGGTGGATTTTCTGTTGAAATGCGAAGTTCACATAGAGAAAAAATTGAAAAAAATTTGTGAAGATCACGGACAGCTGTGCTGCTCAGATTGTGTTCTACTAAATCACAGGTATCTTATGACATTTTTGTTAAAATTATTGTTAAGATAACAATCATCTTTTTTATTAGACAATTTACTTTTTAAACTAACCTGATTTAGTATGTTTATTAATAAAAACAAGAATTAAGTTGAGGATAATAACATAACTTTTGGCTTGAGAACCCCATATACTTGTACATAACAGAAATGGTCCAGTTTTAAACTTCCTGTTTTTACCTGGATACCAATGTTTAACAGGTAAACTGACTAAATAAATGTTAATATTATATAAGATAAATACATACCAAGGTTAGGACAGTTGGAGATTCACTTCAATACCACTCTTCTTGATATCAGTTACACATCGAGGGTTGAGCGTGAAACTATTGTATCTGATTTAGAAATGTTAACCTTCTAAAATACAGTCATGCTCAATCTTTGAAATTCCATTATTGCCTTTTCTTAACTATTTTGCAAACACGGTAACCTTTATTCCAATGCTGGCATATTTATTTTAAGCTAAACTGGCTGAAGGCCAGCGAGCTTATGCTATGGCGGTTCGTCCATTGTGTGTGTGTGCGTGCGTCCGTAGGTTTTTCCTTTAAACGACATCTCCTCCAAAACCAGTTGGCCAACTTTGCTGAAACATCACGCAAATGTTTCTTGGATTGTCCTCTATTAAAGTCACTCCAATTGTTCCAGTCCGCTGCACAAAAATGGCCACCAGAGCGTTAAATAGAAAATTCTTTAAATGATATCTCGGCCTCAACCTCTGGGTGAATTTTCATATAATTTAGAAAAATTTTCCTTGGGTGGTCCTCTACCAAAATTTCTCGAATGTTGATGCTCATTTTTTCTTAAATGGCTGTATTGAAAACTTTGAAAATCTTTGTCTGAAACTATTGGTTGGATTTAGAAATAATCGATGCACTCTTCCTTGGGAGGTTCTCTACAAAGTTTCTCAAATAAGTAAGGTCTGTTGTAAAAAGTACGGAGGCAGGGCATTTGTATGTTATATGTTTTTACTGAAATACTTTTTGTCAGAAACCACTTGTTGGATTTCAAACTTCTTTGACTGAAATGTTCCTTGGTTGTTTTTCTACCAAAGTTGCTCAAATGGTTTAGGTCCTTAAAAAAATGGCCATTTTTCCTTATAGGATTATATTTAAAATTTTGAAGATCTTTGTGTTAGAAACCACTGGTTGGCTTTTGAAGTTATTTTACAGAAATGTTCCGCACGTAGTTCTCTACCAAAATTATTGAATTATTTTGATTTGTTATAAAACTTGGCCGCCAGAGGTTGGGGCTTTTTTAGATCAAATTTTCGAAGAAAAGGCAAGCTATACTACTCACGTCGGCGTCGGCATCCAAGCTAGGTTAAAGTTTGTAATTAAGCTTGTTTCTCGGGAATGGCTTGAGGGATGTCATTAAAAATTAAAACATTTATTCCCTACATTAAAATGAACCTATAGGCCAAGTTTGGTAACACTAGTTAGAAATTTGTCAAAAGTATGGGCATTTTTACACTGAGAAATTTTACATATAAGCTCTATGGACAGGTTAAAGTTTTTCGGTAAGCTGGTTTCTCAACTTTTTGTTTCTGCTCCCTAACTCGGGAACGGATTTAGCTATTGTAATGAAACTTCAAACATAGATATCGTATAGCGAGACCTCGCTTGGGATTACACATGGGATGGGTGGGGTCAAGGTCAAGGTCACTGTTACTAAAGATAAATAAACAGTTTCCGCTCAATAACTTGAGAACGCACTGAGATATTTTAATAAAACTTAATGCATACGTACCTTATATTGAGACCTCACTTGCAATTGCATTTAGGGTCAAGGGTCAGGGTCACTGTTACTTAAATAGAAAAATGGTTTCCGCTCAATAACTTGAGAATGCATTGAGATATTTTTATGAAACTTTATTCATAGATACCTTATATCGAGACCTTGCTTGGAATTGTATATCGGGTGGGTGGGATCAGGGTCACTGGTACTTAAAATAGAAAAATGGTAACCGCTGAATAACTTAAGAATGCATTGAGATATTTTATGAAACTTAGTGCATAGATACCTTATATCGAGACCTTGCTTGGGATTGCATATGGGGTTCGTGGGGTTACGGTCAAGTTTACCATAACTAAAATTTTATTGATGTGCTGACTTTAATGCATTTTGTTTGAAAAATTTGGTTTTCGTGGAATTTCCATGTTTCTTGTTTAAGAAAAAAATGCCAGTAACTCTGACAAGCACAAGAAAAAGCTAGCAAGCTGTCCTCCTACAGCTCTTGTTTTGTTATATGGCTTATCAGCAGGGTCCTTTTGCTTTTGACACTCCTTACATTATAAGCAATTGGAGCAATACAGACACTAATGTGCCTTCGTTATATTTTATGTGCCAAAGTACGCTTAAATATCCAGTAGAAGAATATATGTGGCACGTTGTGGGAAAACTGGCCTTAATGCATGTCCGTAAAGTGTCGTCCCAGATTAGCCTGTGCAGTCCGCACAGGCTAATCCGGGATGGCACTTTAAGCTTTTATGGTATTTTCTGTTTCAAGGAAGTCTCTTCTAAATATAAATAGGCTGATCCAGGATGACACTGCGTACATGCATTAAGCCCGGTTTTCCCACGACACGCCACATATTGTTTCGAAATGGCCAATCTAAACCATCCATGTCATAAGCTTTGAACTTAGAATATGTATAACAGTATTTTTTTAATATTTAAGAAAAAATTGCCAAATTATTTTAAGCATATTATTATAATATACTATATTTTGTTTCAGACAGTGCACCAAAGTGACGCTTGTGTCTGAGTGTGTTAAAACCCAGTCAACTGACCTGCAGCAGTTTTCAGTGAAGCTTCAAACAATTCAGGAACAAATGAACAAGCTTCAAACAAATTGGGAGACCAGCATTAAGTCACTGCAGGGTTCATATGATGAACAGTTACACAAAATACAAGAAACACGCAGAAAAATAAATGACACTTTAGACAATATTGAAAAAATCACTTTAAAGGAAATGAAAAATACACTCACAAGCCTGCAAGCTTCTCTCAAGACTGATGTGAACAACTGCAGTAGGCTTCGTGACGACTTGAAAATACTGCATGAAGCCATTCAGGACATAAGTGATATGAGCATGACACAACTCTCCTTTATAGCAAGCAAGAAATGTAGCGACAAAATACAACAGTCTGAAACATATTTGAAGGAGAACTCAGTTCAGGTTAAAAGTTCACTAACATTCCAGCCTAACAGTGACATTGAGCAGTACTTGTCCAAACTGTCAGGTCTGGGGAGGATTGTACACAGTACCCAGGCATTGACAGTTCAGGGAAACCCAGACCAAGTATTGACTGTTAAAGGAAAGTCTAAGTATAATGTGCGCATACCAAGTGATTCATCAGCATGCAGGATCAGTGGCATATGTGTTCTCCCTGATGGCCAGATTATTGTTGTGGACCACAGTAATAAGAAATTAAAGCTGCTGGACCAGCAGTACAGGGTGCTTACTCATTGTGATGTGTCTACTGAACCATGGGACATATGTCATATAACACACAGTGAAGTTGCTGTTACTGTTGATGATGCTAACACACATGAGATCCAGTTTATCTCTGTCAACAATGGGCAGCTGGTGAAAGGCAGGAAGCTTCAGTCACAACATCACTGTATAGGTATCGCCCACCACCAGGGGGAGCTGTATGTCACTGATCTTACTGCACTGTACAAGTACTCACTGAGTGGGAAACTGGTCAGCAAGCTGTATGAGGATACATCAGATGAATATACAGGTCAGAATCATGGCGGGTTCATCCGGATATTATTAGAAATATGTATTATAAAGTAATTGTAAGACTGCATATTTGTAGAATGTACATGTGTCAGTTTAAGTTTACAACAGCATTTAAGAATGATTTTCAATATTATTGATATATATATACAAGTTATCAGGCATTTTGACTGTCACTTCTGACTTCATGGCATGTCTATAAATAGACAGTGAGTGCAAATCAATGTCACACTCTGTGACCTGCTGTTTATATTTCGTGGTTTTCAAGTAAATATACATGCATTATTGTTTCATAATTCATCGTGTTTCCAAACGTTATATGAAGTAAATAAACTTTAAATTGTTGTAGTAGAATTTGTTAAATTAATAGACTTGTATTTTTAAACTGTTTAAATAACAACTGGCTTTTGTTACTTGTGTAGAAGAACAAGAGAGAACAGTTTTATTTCTGGTTGTTTTGAAACATATTTCCTGTTGTAAAAGCTTAACTTCTGTTATTATAATGTACATGTTATAAATATGTCAGCCTGTGTCAGCTATAGAATAACACAGATGTCAGTAATCATGTATACATGTATAGAAAATCTATTAATACTGCATATGCCATAGTTACATCAGCTGATACATCATGTATACATGTATAGGAATCTGTTATTACTGCATATAGTTACACATTCGTGTGTACATGTTCACTGTACCGTGTAATTGTTTACATCTGTGTATTTGTGGTAGACTTCAATTCTAACTCACCAGTCAACGTGTCAAACTTTTAGGCAATAAACTGATACAGAACCTTCCTGTCACACTAAAATATTTATTATTATTGGATTTTATGCAGATCTTTAAGATGCGTAATTGTCTGTTTAACGACACATCAATGATACGATGTCACTGCAGTTTGTGTATTAACATTATTAAACATTTAAAGTAATTTAATATCTTGATGTGACTCTGTTTTGCAGTATGGAGGTGTGCTGTGAGTCCCACTGGTGATCTGATATACATCACCAACCCAGACCAGCACAAGCTCCTCACCCTGGCCAGGGATGGGTCAGTACTCTCTACATTGGAGGACCCTGAACTACGACTCCCAGAGGCTATACATGTGACACCTGCAGGCCAGCTGTTGGTTGGTGGAGGCTGGTCCCAGACTATCATACAGGTGGACAGGGAGGGCAGGAAGAAGCTGGCCACACTGGCTACAGGCAGGGATGGAGTGGGGGAGCCATGGTCAGTCTGCTACAACAGGCACACAGCCTCCATCATTGTGGGACAAGATTACAACAACAACATCCTGGTGTTTTAAGTGCAATAGCTTACTTTTACATGTATCAGACATTTGTATAATAACAAATGTTTATCTTAAAATGACAGTTTGTAAGTTAGAAATGATATATTGTGTACTGTGTTATATTTCTGTGTAATATACATTTATCATAATTATGACAGTATGCCTTTGGAACCAATAGTCTGTGTTATTTGTATCAAATAAGTGATTTTGCATTTGTCCTTAACAAGTTATATATGATGTATGTTAAAGGACAAATACCTGGTACAACTTTAATTTAGGAGTCAATATGTGTACAGAAATATACATGTAAAATGTACATGACAATTGCTATTTTTAGACTGTCATTTGTACACATATATGAGAAATGTATTTGATCAATTACTTGAAAAAATGACACTGTAATGTTATATAAATACTTGTTTTTGAAGGATTTATTGTAATTTTCTGCATTGAAAAGACATTGATGATTTGAGTATTGTTAAGTTTAATCATATAAAAAGAAAACATGATGTTAAATTGGTTAATTGTATTTAGTTTTATACTGATGATGATTTAACATTGTTTATTATAACATTGATACTTGTGCAATCAGACATGAATAACTTACCTGCTTGTAGTTTTGGATGCATATTCAATTCAATTCGTTTATTTTGTAATATAAGGCCTCCGGCCCATAATACAAGCATTACAAGCATCAAGCAATGTTAATGGCATTTTCCAGATATAAGAAATATATAATAATTTGTGTGAGGAATGTTGATAATTATTCAATAATTATACAGATTTCACTATGTACACGTACAGTAATAACACAACGAGGTAATAAAAATTGCATAACTGAGGTAATTTTTACAATACTTGCAACATAATGTTTGTATCGTTATACACATCAAGACTATAAAATGATTGCTAAACTGCCTATTCAATGTTCGGGTTATACACGTCAAGAATATAAAATAGTAGCCAAGTTGTCTATTCTATATTCACATTGTTATACACAATAACAATATGTAACATTGGGTAAACTGTTAATTTAGTTGTTCATACCGTTTTACACATCAATAATATAAATGTTCATGTTATACACATCAAGGATATAAAATAGTAACCTATTTGTCTATTCAATATTCACATTGTTATACACAATAATAATATGCAACAATGGCTAAAATGTTAGTTTAGTTGTTCATAACCTTATACACATCGATAATATAAATGTTCATATTATACCCATCAAGAATATAAAATAGTAGCTAAATTGTCTATTCAATATTCACATTGTTATACACAATAATAATATGCAACAATGGCTAAACTGTTAATTTAGTTGTTCATACCGCTTTACACGTCAATAATATAAAGTAGCTGCTATAATGTCCATTCAAATAACGCAAAATAAACATGTTACAGTAGACTTGCTCTTAAAGTAAATGCAGCGTCCAGATATCTTGCGAGTGCAAAAATGCTTTGCACATTTGTATTAGACATGATTTTTATAAATAACTGCTCAGTTGCGGGCAATGTCAACCAAATGTCTCTAAAATAACGTTGCCGTAAGTCGACGTACGTGGGACAGACAATTAAAAAATGTAATTCGTTTTCTATGCTGTAGACATTTCTATGTAGGCATAACGGGCAAAACCTAAACTCTCGATCAATTCCAATATAACGACCCTTCTCTATCATTAACTGGTGGCCAGAACAACGAAAGTTTGACAAACAATGTTTTAAACGATACGTCAAAGGTACTGATATATATTTTTCTGGTTCAATCAATGTTTTATAAAGCTTATAATGTAAACCCTTCGACGTAGAGTTTATATCTCCGAGAAGCGATTGTCTAGCACAGTCCGTGAGTCTTTTACAGAATATATCAAGAAAAGCTACATCGTTTCCGGGTCCATCGGAAATCCAAACGTGTCCAAAGCCGTGAAGAAATAGAACCCTCTTGACACAGGTTGCCGAAGTAGTTCTCCCGATTTCATCATGGCGTCGCAACATCAGATAGCACTGTTTTGGGTATCTATTTGTTTGCATCTTTGTTAGCTTTACCCAATATTTAATGCATCTACACATATATGACACAAATAAAGGTAGGCGACCACATTCACTTAGTGCAAAATTGTTTGTTACATTCTGATTTAGGCACGTGATCCTTTTGCAAAATTGTACCTGGACACTTTCAATAGTGTTACAGGTCTGGTACCCCCAGAGCTCAGACGAATAGAGAATTATAGGTTTCACAATTGAATCGAATAATTTAAAAGCTTCGCTATGATTAAAGAAACCAAAATGTTTCTGGTAACGAAATATTGAACCCATCGCTTTCTTCGCTTGGTTGACTGTTTGTTTAGTTTTCGTCCAGCATAACTTCGGGGTAAAGAACGAGCCCAAATACCTATAAAAGGAAACTATTTGCACGGGTGTGTTATTAAAAATCCAGTGTTTATATCGTCTTAGTGGACCACCGTTGCGGAATACCACAATTTTTGATTTCTCAAGATTGAGCCTCATTCCCGTAAAATCGCAGAATTCGCTTATCCTGTCAATTTGACTTTGTAGCTTACCAGCCGTTTCAGCTACGGCTGCAATGTCATCAGCGAACAAGAGAGCCTGGATTTCATCGACTTCGTTAGAAATAAAAATTCCACTACCACAATGTTGTTTCAAGTACGAGACAAGATCGTTTATAAACAGCGCGAAAATAATCGTCGAACTTAACCCCTGCTTGGTACCTATGTGGCACGAGAAGAAGTCCGTAAGACCGTTCTTCAGTTTCACACATGAGCGTAATTGGCTGTACATGGACTTGAATACTGACAACAGTCGGCTGTTTCTATCAACACCTTTGCGTATCAGACTATTCCATAACTGATGGTGCTTGCAACCGTCGAAAGCCTTAAAAAAGTCAATGAAAAAAACGTACAAACGTTCCCCTCGCTTAGATATATATTTCTGCACTATTGCGCTAAGGTTAAAAATATTGTCGGTAGTACTATAGCCAGCTCGGAATCCTGCCTGTGATTCACTGATTGCTCCATATTCATCAGACCAACGAGTAAGTCTCATACTTAATATTTTCATAAAAAGTTTGCCTAGACTATTTGCGACAGAAACAGCTCTATAGTTATTCGGGTCCATAGTGCTTCCTTTTTTGTGGATAGGGGTTATTATGCTATCGCACCATTCCTTACGAAAAGTCTCGGATGACAGCAAATGATTAAACAACTCACTTATGTAAGGTAGGGTGATATGTATTGTGTGTTTATACATTTCCATGCACGTGCCATCTGTACCAACCGCACATCCATTTCGCAATTCTTTAAGACTGTTCAAAATTTCATTTGCACTAATTTCTCCGTCTAAAATATCGTTATTTCTAGTTTCGTTCATGAAGTCAAAAATGTTTGCATTATCTGTCTCCGGCGACATGTCAGAAAACAAAGTTTCAAAATATTCCCGCCAGTCGTCTGCAGATATTTCATTAGAATCATCATTACGTGCGTTCTGGGCCTGTTTAATGCTTTTCCAGAATGCTTTTGGGTTCGTTCTGTTGTCCACAAGAGCATCAAGCCTTGACCTTTGCAGTGATAAACATTTTGCACGGCATAGGTTTTTGAAGGTATTTTTACTCTTAATAAATTCCTCTAAATCATGTTTGGAATTGGTTAGTCGATAACGTCTTAATTTGTAGTACTTCTGGTATTTAGCTTGATTACAATCATCATCCCACCATTCTGGTTGCTCGTTATGACGATTTTGCTTTGAAACTTTTAACGGGGGATATGTGCGTTTCATGCAAATTCCAGCTTTCTGAAACAATGACACGAACTCATTATAACTGTGACTTGTATCATTTTCAATAGAGCTCAGGAATGTGTTAAATAATGCTTCAAACGTGTTTACGAATTCCTCTTATGAAGATTCTCGCCACTTATAGGTGTCAAATGAGTTTAAGTGTTCGTCATTTCTTATTGGTTGTTCTTCGTCCACTGTCGCGGCCAAGCTTAATGTCAAATTGCAAACAATAGGGAAGTGATCTGAGGCAACAAAATTGTCGACGTAAAAATCGGTTATCGACGGAAAGAGGTCCGTCGATGCCAAAAAATAGTCTACAACACTACTGCCACTATTAGTAGTGCACGTTATATTTCCATTAATATCGCTATATCTACCATTCAACATGTGGACACTTTTAATGCAACATAACTCTATTAGTGAAAGGCCGAATGAGTTATATTTATCGTCCCTATTGGCACGAGGCATACGAAAATCGTCTCCTGGGTAGGGAACATCGTCATTATAAATATAGTACAGGTTATCTTCTTCAATAAAGTCATCGATATCCTTCACCCTCGCATTTAGATCACCACCAATCAGAAACAGAATGTCGCCTATATCAGATTCTATATGAGATAACTTTTCTTGCAAGAGTTTGATTCCGTTACTATTTTCAGGGTCATATATGGGTGATTTTTCAGGTGCAACATATGTGAAATATAGAACCAAATTTCTGTTAAATCCGGTGAATAATCTATCAATGAATAGCACAATAGCTTCTTCAAGTTGTTCGTATATACGCTTTACTACACCCTTCTCTATTAACCTGTTCTTAATAAAAACAGTTACACCACCGTAACCTCTACGACCTCGAGTAATATTTCTAGGACTATCGAAGTTTTTATATCCTGGAACTAGTGTGCTGAAATCGTCCTCACCCGTTTGCCAAGTTTCACAAAGCCCTATCACATCAAATTGTTTGCAATATTGTTTGAATGAATAATTATCATGGTATTTTCGTAACCCTTGAACGTTTAATGAACACAGCTTGATTGTAAAAGCTGCACAGTATATGGTCCTTGGCCACCTTCCTATTTGTCATCATCAGTAACTGCCACTGGCGTTTTACTAACATCGTCATAAACATAATTAGTCCCATCAACTACTAGATGATCGTTTCGGAAGAACACGTCCTTCCGGTTTTCAAGGCACTCTTTGAAGAATGGATACAGTTTTGAGCGGGACTTCATGATATGTTCAGGTAAGTCTTCGCCAATTCTAAACGGGAGATTAACTCCAGCTTTTCTCTGTGACCTGAATGTGCCTAGGATTCTGTCCCTTGTTTTCACATTTGCACATCTCATTAGAATTGGCCTCGGTGAAGTTTTTCCGGGAAGACGGTACGCAAAATCAAGTGAGTTTTCATTTTCCGAAAGGCCTAAATGACGATTTACAGCGTCAAGCAGTCTTTTTTCAGTTTTGAGCGGGCGTTTCGTTTCTGTCTTCATTGAGGTCAAACATCTTAAGGTTTTGCTTTTTTATGTGCTTATCAAACGATTCTTGCTTTTTATTGGAAGCCGCTAGGTTAGTTTCAACGGTATTAAGTTTTTCAGTCAATGTAGTTACTTGTTTCGACAGTTCCAAATTTTGCTGTTTCAACTGTTTATTGTCTTTCTCAAGGCCTTTCACTGTTGTATCCAGCGAATCAAATTTTTTGTTAAGCTGTTTGACATTCTTGTAAATTTCGAGCAGTATATTGTGAGAGTTGACTGAATCAATTTCAACGTCGGTATCAGCGTAATTATCGATATGCATTTTCTGTTCTGTGTAATCTTCAGACAATGGAGCCAATTAAGATATATAATTATTTTTCATGTATTTAAACATTTATTGAAAATGCATTGATGACATAATTAAACATATGTGATGATTGTTCTACTGTTATTATCATGTAGCATGTTATAACAACAAACTTTATATTGTGCGTGTGAATAAAAGTTTGATTCTTTCACCTTTGTCTTCGATGTCATTTATAAACATTTAACTAACTGTTTATATTATTTAAACTTGTACGTGATTACTGCGATATTGTTCAGTGACAAGGTGTTGATATGCAGATAATTTAATTAACTGTTAAAAAAGCATATACAAATAACCATTTAGCCTGTAAAGTATGGAAGAAAAGATAGATACCTTAATTGAAGGTATTAAAAAACTCATGCACAAATTCGCCTCATTAATAAAAAACAGTTCTTTTGTTAAGTCCCTTTGTCCGTCATTATAAAGTATGTTGAAATATAACTGTATACTTACTAAGGTAATTTTACTGTCAGTCAGTAATGGAACAGGGTGAACTTTTCTCTGCAATTCGTATGCATAAATCAAAAACGTCATGATCAGTGTTTCTCTAAGGTCTAAAGAGTAAAACTTGTCATCAGGAACATTCCTGCCAAGTTAGATTTAAAGGCGCTAAGCGGTTTCAGGGAAGTTGTAAAGTAAATGGTTGACGACGACGACAGACGATATTAATATGGAAGTCCACTCTTCTGAGTCAGAAGCTATACCTCATCTTGATTTTCGGTACTAAATCGCTCGTTTTTTTATCGCCGCTAAATAAAAACAGTTTCACATAGCATCATACCCTTTCTAAAACTAAGAAACATAATAATTCATGAAATGTACTTAATCTGAATGAGCATATAACAGTTAGGACTAGAATAAACCAACGTCATAGACACTATGACTCATAGCCGGTCTATTCTAGTCCTAGATGTGTCGAGGATTGTTCTAGACACAGACCATCATCTGGCAGGATCAAATGTTTTAGTCACCAGTATATGGCTTATTTAAACATTCTCAAGTCTGTTTCCTGGGTAGAACCAGTACTAAGTGTGAAAGATTCACTATATTACTGTACATTCAATTGATAATTTATAGTGGATTGGAATATGATTAGGTTTTTGTCATGTGTTTAATGTCTCTAATTAGATAGGGAGACCTGAACAGTGTGGACTGACACCTGCATATGTGGTCGAGGGTTTGAGACTGTGTGGTAGAAAGTGAAACATTCATGACAGAACACACTGTGAAGAACTGTTGGGTTATGGTAAGTTTTATATATGAGTAATGTAGGTTTAATATTTTTGTTTGATTTCCAACCATTCTATTGAATTAAAATTAAATATAATCATCTTGATTTCAGGTTTGGAAAGCTCTATCTTCATTATTCATGACCATAGTGTTCACAGATAAAGTAGATCAGATTTCTTCAGTGGTGTTGTAAATAATGGGCTTGAAGCTATTTTGACTTGATCATATTGATACCTGAGACATAATGCGATGCATTTGAATCATATTTCTGTTAGAACCAGAACTTGGTGACTTTCAGACAGTTAACCTGTCCACATGAATTAAGCCCCCAGTCTTATGTCGGACACCACACCCATGACCTCGCAATGACCCAGTAACGGCAATAATTTTCCAGACGATAAAGCCAAATTAAGTAATGGGTTGTTGAAGGTTTGTTTCGTATGGCTGGATGTATAACTACTTTCATTTCTTCTACAAATAGGTATTGGACCTGCTTGCCTGCACAGCCAGTGTCCTGGCCTGGATGTCTCACATGGAATGTGTAAGTTTCCACATATTTTTACAATCGTACCTTATTATTGTTGTTGAAAATAAGGCTGTCGGTTTTAAACTGTGTATATTCCTGTATTTCAGGCTATCTGTGTGTCTGTTCCCAATTAATTAGTTAAAAATAGTTTTTAAAGCCGCACAAAAGGGGTAAATGGTCGAATTCAGATTATTTAATCAAACGGTTATCTTATTGTCTGTCTTAGCATGTGTAGTTATTTTATTGTCTGTCTTAGCATGTGTTGACGTTATTTTATAACCTTCGTTAGAAGCTGGATATTGATAATTGCAAAAACACTGATCCTCCAAGTAAAACTGTTAAAACACTAGCTTTATTTACTGCCGAATTTCATGGCGATGCAGATTAAATCCGTCTATTCACCGTTACATACGGCAAACTGCAAGATATACTACATAAATCACATAAATCACAAGGAACTAGGCTTGTTTCATAGTACAGAAAATGTAAACACCAAACTAAACTTCAAGCTGTTCAAGTTCCATTTACTTTATGAAAAATGTGTTTCAGTGTTTCGCTCATAATGCATGATGTTATAATTTATGTTTGTTATCTCAGCATTAAACTTTTAGTGTTTGGTTGAACGTATATCACCTTGTTAGTGCCCTAAAAATGAGGGTTTTTCAATGAAGTGGAGAATACAAGCTTTCTTCAGTGCATGTATTTACATTATTGTTCTTACTAGATTGATTTCCCCAAAAGTTATTTTTGCTAAGCTTTAGGTCTTGTTACAAATGGCATTATTTATTTGCTCATGTCTTAGGAAATCTTAGGTACATATTGATATTAATAAGCCTGTACAACACATTGTTTTATTTGTTGTAGCATGCTTGTTTCTTTAATATTTAGCTGCACAGCAACAAAGTAGGAATGAAGTGCATGGGGTCCTTGTACATACCATATCAGCTCACTGGGAGTCACTGACAGGCAGGCAGAGTGCTGACTGGAGACACTGAATTTCAAGTCCCACCGTGGGTTGACTCGAGCTGAGGTAAGAATTGTTCAGAACTGTCTGGAACATACTATATGGTTGAAGAAATGTTAACCTAGCGTATGTTCCTGTTAACAATAAATAAAGCTTACCTTTCATAGTGATTGGTGAGCTATGGTTATAGAGAACCTCTCCTGCGTTGACCGTATTCATCAGCAATTTGTCTGTTAGGCACAATTAAGACATAATATTCCAGCCAATCTTTACCAAACCTGCATACTAGTATTTAAAGTCTCTACATCAGGTCAAATAAGACAAGTAATACCAGTTATTGATCATTATGGTGTAACAGAATAATTTGCTAATGCTCTTACGTTTATTTATAATTTTGTATAATCTTGGTCAGCTATTGGTCCAGATAAATGTTAGAGCCAGAACCTCACACATGATCAATAAAAGTAAATAATCAAAAGTATGGATGTTCATTGTTTTCTCTTGTGCTCATAAATTTCATTTCAGTGACTGATTCCTTTCTGTCGTCTGCAGTTGTTTTATTGATGAGAATCTGAGGCAGGTTTCTATTGTTGTGTTATAGAATGGGGGAGTACATTTCTAGTTGTATGTCTTCAAGAGGTGTTTGAAATAAAGATGAAGATTCAACACAGTTTCCCATAGATGTGATAATTTGAGGTCTTTGTTGTCAAATTACAGTCTGGTGTTGTCTTATTGATGTGGAATTGGTAGCGTTTATATTGTAACTGCTAGGACTTTGGTGGTGTGTCACTGATGTTGGATCAACTGCAGATCTGACAGTCTTAGTTGAAGTTATAAATGAAGCCTGGTTTTAGACCAGGCACGGAAAGGTGTCAACGGCTATGTCTATGCAAGATGTGATTTGTGACACACAAATAGGCTGCTTTTTCATGTACCAGTGATTCATTATTTGTGTCCATGCACCCAGTGAATGTCCGCATAAAAAATATTGGCCCAGTTGAAATACGCAGGGTCGTTCCCTTTTTCTGCCAGTGGGTTTTCTTCACAGCTAAAATGTTTTTGCGGCTACAACAGTTTGAATATGGTATAAGTTTGGTCACTTTTTTTCATCCAGGGCACCATCATTATAGTCTGCATGGAAAATCAATTTCGTAGTTGTGATGTTCTCCTTAGTGTTTTTTGAAGCCAAAAGACACTTTAAACAAACATTGCATATTGCGGAATTCAGTCTGGCAGTGAAAGCCATCTGTTATAAGTTAAGCGAACTGGAATGGGAGTCGTTGTCTTTTCTTGTTTTAATGATTGTTCAAAGTACTTATTTTGTTGAGTGGGAAGATACAGCGCTGGGAGTGTTATAATGTTGTCAACAAAACAATTCATGAAAATAGCCTTTGTATCTTATTTACACAAATCTCTGTGTAACTTACAGCTATCAATTGTATAACTTTGAATCGTTGCATAATTTAATGAAATAAATACTGAATTCTGCACGACCAAGGGAAAAAAGACAAAAGAGAGAGCATATAAACTTGTATTCTATTTTCATGTTTGACATTTTCACAAGAACAACATTGTGTGTTTAACATAAAACTATTGTGTTGTCAAAATTACATTATGATATCAATGTGCATTGCGGTTTGGATGCACATGTACTTAAATACACTGCGAAAATTTATGACGAGGCTTTACATTATATTTATTGAATCTAATTAGTGTAAAGCAAGAAGAAGCAAGCTAGATTTAGTATTGATTATTTATTATTATTATATTTTTTAATGAGTTTTTATGTGGCGAGTATTCCTACAGCAAATTTCTTGTCTTTTATTATTCCAGAGAGATAACTCTGTTAGACTCATTGAACTAAAGCTACAACAGTGATTTCCCTGCATTAATACAAATTGGTTGTTTGCCAAGTCCAGTCACATTGTTGCAAGATGGTTGGGTAGCATTGCATTCATCTTATATGGTCATAAACAGTTGTGCTCGGTGAATGTTTGTTGTTGTTTTGAAGTGTAATACTAGTATGAACAGTTTCATTATGTGATATGTTCTGTTACTGACTTACTGTGATTACAGAAAAAGAATGCCATAGGTAGTGATGTTGATGGTTCTAATGTCATTATGATGATTATGGTGTTGGTGATTAATCTGATGATGGCCTTGTTGATTGTTTTAATGATGCTCATGATGGTAATGATAATATATTATGATATACTTTAAATTATAAATTAATATTGGTCAGCTGAAATTCTTTCCATAAAGGAGGATTTGTGAATCTCATAAAAGTATAGTTTGACACAATGAACTTGGGATAACTAATCGATCATTATAAGAAGATATGAAAAATTTATTTTAGGAAAAATACAATTAATACGAATCCTGAATTTTTTAGCCAGATTTCATATCATTTTACTGTATTTAGACCCTCACAATACTTGTAACTGGTGGAAACTGTTAAAGGTCACTATATGGGCGAGATTGTGTACCTGCCAGGTTAGCTCAGTTGGGAGAGCACTCGCTATGTAAGCGTCCCGGACTGGTTGCACTATGTTCTCACCCTGTGACACCATAGCATTTAATACTTTGTCATGTAATTGTTGTTTTACAATTGTTGCGAATTGATCGGATTAATATTTTCTGCTCTATGTTCTTCTTTATTTGCTTATATGTTGGTATTCTTTTAGTTTACTGTTAGTGTTGAAAGTCAAAAGTTATGCAGTAAGTAAGGATGTTCTTTGGACAGTTATAATCTTTAATTATTTTCATATCATAATTGATATCTTGGAACTCTCAACAGTTGGCAGTTTAAGTTAAGCGTCATACAGTGATCTCACATTGCAGTTTAGCTTCGACCTCTACATACTTCATGTCACATGTCATGCAATTTGACCAGTGAATACTCGTATACTAGTGATAAATGTGTTATAGATGAAAAGCACTGGCACTATGCAAATATTGTGTATTCCCGCGATTTATTTTATCTACTGGGTAATCTGTTATTAAGCTGTCCATATACTGGAATACACGTTGACCAATCTTCGAATGCAAGAAAACCGAAACCAGTTCCGACTGGCTTCAAGTGTTCCTGGTCCGAGGGTTCACGGAGCATTCTATCTTGGGAGTGTCTGCTTTGCTGCTCTTAAAGAACATTTTGGGTCAGAAACCCATACTCATTATGCAGGGCAATCATTAATTACACAAAACAAGGGAGTAATCCATATTGCCTTTTTACGAAAGTATATTCTATTTTCTCTCTTGCCACATTTATAATTACAGTTGGGTCAAATTGGTTCACAACCCTCAACTTGGCTGATAGATGCACATGGGGTACTTGTTGTTTGGTTTCACCGAAATTTTGTTTAACATACCGTCCATTGACAAGAGAATAACTTTACACTGATTTATATTTATGCTTTCGTTTTTGTACTTTTCTGTAAGTATCCTATGTATAACTTGTCTGCATCAGGTTTGAAACCCTTGTTCCATATGTTGGTTGTCTATTCTGTTCTGTAGTTTTCATTACTTGTAAACCTATTTATTTAAGCTTGATTGTGTCAAAAGCCTGAAGTTTATTGAGCAACTTCTTAGTCTGATTCCAGGGTAGAACCAGTACTTGCCGTATTTTAAGAAAGGTCATTGATGCACTACTTTTCGTTGGCTGGCACTGGCTATTCAGTGTGTGACAAACAATGCATTGTAAGGATGGGACTAAATGCAGTGCATCTGAGAATTTAAAAAAAGACACATCTTGGCAAAATGAACATATCTAATCTGGAATACATTGATACCTCAGAAGCAGCACAGCCTGATTGCAAATACCAGTCGGGGTTTGATAGAGACCTTTCATAGGCAGGAATTGAAAATGTAACACTCATGAACACAGTCGACTCTCTAGCATTGCCTGGAACAAAGCACGGGTTTTCAGACCCCAATTGTAAGCATTATGTCACACTTGTTGCATCAAAACAATTCTTCATGCTCGACCAAACTTTTACACCAATATAAGTGTAGTCACCTATTAGAAATCATTTTAAATATAAAAAAAATAGAAATGCAAAGATGATTTATCGGGGATATTGATTAAAAAAATTGTTTATAACAATTTATTCTTTACTCAGAACCTAACATATTTGATCACAAACGTATAAACACAATTCATTATTTTAGAGTTTAGTACATGAACAGTTTTCTAAGACGAGATGAAACCATTTGGAAACAAGAAATGTCTTTAAAAAAGACAATCGGCGTTAATGTTAATATTGAGATATCATTTTTTCCCAAAACGTAATACAAGAGGGCCAAGATGACCGTTTACGTGGCTTCTCGGACCCCAGATTTTTCGGTCCCCACATAGACAAGGCTATTTCTTGGACACCAGATTGTTTGAGCACCATAAGAAAACTTCTCAGATCCCAAAGTTAATGTGTGATTAATTCAAAATTATTAATGCATACTGTGAATAAACCGCCCCATGTTTTCGCCACGATACATGAATAACCTAAATAATTTACGTTATAATCATTATTATATAAATTTGTCAGTCAAATTTAACAAATTAACAATGTACGAAAATAATTGCGGGATTGAATTAAAATTATGTTGTATCAGACGCATATTGTTATTCAGATCTGAAGTAATATACCTTATCTTCATCTTGAAGTTATCTATGCATAATGCATTCACATTTCGAAGTCAATTAATCATTTATACTGTGTATCCTAATGAAAAGCAATCTTCAGAGAACATTCAGCGCATTTGAAATAATGATGACTTCCATTTTTGATAACACAAACATAAAATTTCATTAGACTATGGCGATTTAAAATTATATTCGGTAGGAATATGATGTATCAAGGGTTTCTGTGTATAATTGGTATTGCAAATAATGTCTTAATGCTACGCAAATTAAGTAAAAGTAACATGAATAACATCTTTTTATAGGTTGATTAACATCTACTGGAGAAGTTGATAGAAATGTGCAATTCTATTTAATTAAAAAAAAAAACGCAACCACCATTCTATTTCAAAAAATCATGTACAGTAAGTTTATAAAAATTGCTCATTTATTTAAATATTCGCTCTTATGATTCTCTGGACGCTAATTTATACATGTATATTATGACAGCTATACACCGGCAGCTAAACGCGCGCTAATTTTAGAATGATCATGAGTTTGTTGAACTTACTAGAATCAATTGTTATTTATAGAGCATGCCTCTAGGCTAAAAACAAACAGTGGATTAATTCTGAGAACGAATATAATATTCTGTTATTGACATATAATAAGAAAATATGTTCATAATTATGTTCAGTTCTAGAGTGTATGTCGAAGATATGTTTATTTTAACCGCTTATGTAAACAATTATGGACATGTTAATCCCCCAAAGTATACAACAGTTGTTGGTATATATTAAACCATTGTTATAAGTTGGCATTCCCTAAAAATAGAACATTTGCCAAATTCTATTGGCATTCGATTTTCCCGCATCCTAATTATCGCATGAAATCTAGGTCAAAAGAGATCTTAGCTATGCCGAAAGAGATTGCAAAGATATAATTTCTGAAATCAAATAGTGTTGATATCTTCACTAGCAACCTTTTTGGCTATGATTAAATGTATTTAAGAGAAGAATGACGGTGTGTTTTTCGACTGTAGGGTGCCACTGCCCACCGACTGTCATACAGAGCGCTCAGCTCATCTTCACGTTTCGCCACGTTTCCATGTGCTTCAGTATATGTCCTGTAGTCTGGGAATGAGGTGCTCTTGTTTCGCAGGAATTGTATTTATACACCCTGGTAATTGTTTTGTAGATTTGGACTACATTTCTTGGAGAAGTTGATCTGGCATTACAGTTTGAATATGTTGCTGAATGTCCACCCTCATTTTTGGAACCCCTTCATTAAGATGGTTACTGCGCATATATTGCCTCTTTTATGACTTCCATCTGATTAACTTGTCTGGAAATTTTAGTTTTTAGTGAACAAGATCTTGGTTTGTAATTCCTTTCATTTAGTTTTGCATATGTGGTCGCTGTCTAAAATATCATATTTCTGTATTACACTTTGAATTCAAAGAAACCACATTACAACCATTTGTCTAATTTTATATAAAAAAAAAACAAATTAGGAAGTGTTTAGTTAGTTATGGTTGTGAACCATTTCTGAGTCACATTACGAAACTGACATGTTGTGTGCCCTGAAAGCAGAAGTCAGCTCCACATACAGTGTACGTTAACATGATCTTTTTCACAAATACCAAGTACTGGTTCTACCCATGAAATAGACCTTCTCATATACCCCAAGTACTGGTTCTGCTCAGGACATGGACTTTCTCACATACACCAAGAACTGGTTCTCTCCAAAGAATGGACTTTCTGTCATACACAAAGTACTGGTTCTACCCATGATATGGACTTTCTGATATACATTAACTGCTGGTTCTACCTAGGAAGTGAACTTTCTCTAAGACACCCAGAACCCATTCTATCCAAGGAATGAACATTCTAACAAACCCCAAGAACTGGTTGTACCTGGGAAATGGACTTTCTCAATACATCAAGTACTGGTTTTACCCAGGAAATTGATTTTATAACAAACACCAAGACCTGGTTCTACCTAGGAAATGGACTTTCTCACACACACCAAGTACAGGTTCTACCCATGACATGGAGTTGTTTAATAGCCACGCATCAGAATGACAAAGAGTTGTTTATTGGCCGATAAACAACGATAATGCGAAAATTATTTCGAATTTAACATGCTTTGACATTGTGTTGCAATTGTAATTGGAACTTCATTTTGCTATTCTCCGCTCAGATTCGGACCTTCTTTTTGCGTTGTTTATGGGTAGTTTAACAACGATAATGTTGTTATTTGTCTATAGAAAAATTAGCGAGTATCATGTAAGAATGATAAATAAATACAATTATACGCACGTACACTTCATGTGCGTCACGTGCAACCTTTTATTGTTCCAAAAATTAGCTTAAATCCAGTCAGTATAGCAGTTGTTTAGGCTGTGCCATTGAGTAGTCCTGGGCACTATCTAAGATTTTTAAAACTTGTTAACTTAAGTTGAAAATAAGTCCAAATCAGCATTTATATTAACACATTTCGAATTATATTGCAACTTTATTTTCAAAATCGTTGAATCAAATACATTTCTTAGTAAAAAAGATATAAACTGTTAAAATATTAACATCATAATTTTTGACTAATGGTCACTATAAATACCAGCCCAGGTTATGAAGCAATTAGCGTCATATTTTGAATGTTTACTTTTTTAATGTTTTTAGCAGATAAACAATAATTATTGTGCTTCATAGAAAATTGTGTTACTAGTCACTACACGAAATATATAACACATACATGGCTTATTTATTTTGCTGTAGATTTTTTTTTGGCAAATTCCATTTTATGCATTGTTTAAAAATTCCGCGTGTTTAGCAATACCGAATTTATTTGGCATCTCGGTGTGTACATATCACATTATGAACAATACACAGGCATTAAGTACAACATGAGGCTAACGACGATGGTGATGATGATTATTTGGCAGATGATGATGATGACGGTTGCGACGACGATGATGATGACGACGGCAACGACGATGATTAAGATGGCAACGACGGCAATAATGATGATGATGATTAGGGCGATGATGATGATGATGAGGATGATTAGGACGATGATGAGGATGACGACGGCAACGGCAATGATTAAGATGACGACGACGATGATGATTATGACGATTATGATGATGACGACGGCAACGACGGTGATTAAGATGACGATGACGATGATGATAATTGCGACGACGATGATGACCTAGACGAAGATAAAGATGATAACTGCCGCATTGATATTGATGATGATGTTGATGATGATTACGACGACGGCGATGATGATGATGATGATGACGATGACGACGATGATGATTGTGATAATGGTGGTGATGATGATGGTGACGATGATGATGACGATTATGATGATGTACCATGATGACCATGACCACGATGATGATAATAAAAATTATTGTGAGTGTAATGTTGAAGCCGCTGCTACATTGCTTCCATTCCAGTCAACAAACGTTCTCAGTCAAACCGAGAACATTGTCGTGCGCTTTCGAGAGATCGATGCATTCCTGAATATATTTTAAACTTAAAAGTTTGTAGAACATCCGCATTTTGTTTTGTTTGTCAGAGCAAAGGTCTGACGCATTGCATAATAAATACGAATCTAGCAATGAGACTATGACAAAGGTCAAGAAAGACTTTTTACTGTGTGGTACTAGGTGCTGGCATGGAACGGTTGCTAACCCAATATGCGTTTTTCCTGTAGTCTCAAAACATTGCGATTGATCTGCGGTCTGCTGCGACCGCAGGGGGTTATAACCGGGGCTTAAATTAAATCCTAATGTTCGGTCCATTAAGCCTAGATTACATTTAACCAGAGATGAGCCCATATCCTGTCCATATTGCTTTTTCACGTAAGTCTCCTTGTAGCAATTGTACTAAAACTGCACGATTTCCGCGCATTCTCTTGACTTGCAACCAAAGTAAACAAATACGCCATATCCCGTAGCCAACTACGACGCCATAAAACCGAACCGATAATCCAAACTGTATTTAACTGAATTAATAAGCACAACACAATTTAATATAATTAGTTGGGTTATAAATTCGCTGTTATAATTATCAAAATAGTGATACGTGATGAAAAATCCGTACTCATAATTTAAAATAAATATTAAACAACAACAACAACAATTCTCAGCCCCCCTCCCCGGAAGTCCGTGGACAACTTCAGATGACGTCATGCATGAAGGCACTGTCAACGAATTTCACGTTTGTTAAACTTTGTGAATGTTCTTTTTCTTTCCCGCTAAATATCACATCCACGCAACACAACGACTTAGGTGAATTGAAACGGAATGGATTGTTGTAATTTGGGCACACATACGTATTTCAGTTGAATGAAGAGAGAACATTACAATTAACCATGCAATTAGACTATAATTTGCATTTTCATGTGGAAAAGATGTATAGAAAGCTTTTCTTCTCTGAGTCAGTATATTTCTTGGGCGATGACAAAAATGGGATAGTGGGATGAAGAAAACGCGCAAACACAATGACGATAAATGCGTCATCGAAATATCGCGTTTTCGTCATCATGCTTTCGCGATTGTATCAGCGTACGTTCATGATTTTGTGTTTTTGCGTATTCGTACTTTGGTCTTTCGGCACATGCGCATACAGTAATTTTCCTTGATTTCGTGTTTTGTGTTTCAGATTACTAAGTATTCGCATTCATTGGCAAAGGCCCTAACGGAATTTGGTACTTTTGTAGTGGCTTTAATGTACGAAGTTAAACACGTTGCATGTACACATTACTTTTGTAGTGGCTTTAATGTACGAAGTTAAACACGTTGCATGTACACATTACTTCCTAGTGATAGTTGTGAATGAATTCGTATGTTTCTGTTAAAAGCAAACTATTACTATGGTAAGCATGTACATAGTTCACATACAGAAATCATAGAACGTGCGTTGTTTTGTCAATACCGTAAGTAAGTTTTATTTCTTTTATAATTTTATTATTCACATGTACTTGCACGTTAGCATTTAACACGTGTTAACTGCGGAGTATATATTCTCACGTCATATCGTTGGTTGCTATATATTTTACTGGACATGGTTGTGTTGTAAAGTCATTTCACGTTGTTTTGGTGCGATGCTATTTCATGTACATCGTTAAGACTCATGGTTATTTCCAACGGACATAACGGCTGGTTATTTCACGTGGTTAAAACGCTTGAACAATTACCATGGTTGTGCCGCATTCTTTTAGCACATTGTTGTATGGTTATTTAACTTATTTTATGTGATTGTGACATATTGTTATTTTGTTTCATGTCTTGACGCGCGGATGTAACACATTAATGTGACACGTTCACAGAGGAACAGACAAAATAGTTTATTTACGTCTCACTTGTGTACACAAAACAAATAATAACACAGTATAAAATCGTGCTATATATGTACAAAACCCATCAGAACAGAGTTATGAGAGACGAACATTCTAAAATACCTAAAATACACGAACGCTATTAAAATCTTAAACAGATCCTTAAAAAATACAAGGCAACGTACGATATTCGATGCAAACGTTACTTATCTTCAGACAATCATAAAAAACGTATAAAATATGTACAAGAAATACAATAAATAATGTTAAGAACATTAAATATCGCTACCTATAAGTATACATGCATATACTGTAAGATTAGTAATTTGATATGAACAAAATTCAATGCAATTATATGTACAGATGGTTTTGTCACTTAATTAAAATGTCATGACAGGCTCTGACACTGGATTTAATTATGCGATCATCTGACAGCAAAAACGTTCATGTTTTCTGTTGGATTTTAACAGGTTGAAACCAGGGTTTATCGATAATGCCTTTTCTACTAAAACAGTTCCAATATTTGTTTATAACGGACATATTAAGAATGCACAGTGTTCATTTTCTACACAGCTCGTACAATAAAAACAATATCGTTTGTTAGCCGAAACTTCGCCAAGGCGCTGCGTTGCTCTCGACTGACCACACGGCACTTAAAGTAAGGTTCTACAGAAAATTATGTGTTAAAGTGTTCTAAAATGTTATAGTTCAACACCATTGTGTCGTAGAGCTTAGAAATGACTTAATATTCCAATTCGCCTATACTTTGAAACTTGGATATCCGTAACCCTAGAGCTCTGGACGCTCCCTGTGCTACGTGTTTGTCGGTTACCCAGTTGTCCAATGTGTCAGTAATAACGAGGCCCAGGTATCGATATTGACTGACTCATTCTATAATGTCATCGTCGTACTTAAACATAAAATTGCTCGGTGCCATATTTACTGTCCTAAAATGTAAAATTTTAGTTTTACTTATATTAATGGACTTTTTTTTAAACCGTACACCATTGAGACAGTATATTAATTAATGTCTTCTGTAAATCTTCTGTGTTTGCTACCAATATAAGGTCATCAGCGTAGAATAGATGAATGATCAATTTTCCAGCAACATCAATACCAACGCTGTTGTTATTTAAAAGTTTACTTAAATCGTTTATGTACAGATTAAACAATATAGTAGACAATAAATACCCCTGTTTGAAGCCGATGTTCACGGCAAACTAGTCCATTAAAACATTTTGATTTTGATGTGGCGCGTGATTGTGTTACGCGTATGTGACACGTGGTTGTGTTGAGTGGATGTGACACGAGGTTGTGTGACGTGGATGTAACGCGTTGTCGTATTGCGTGTATGTGAAGCGTTGTTGTATTGCGTGCATGCGGACGAGTGGTTTTGTTGCGATTGTGTTTCTTGTATGTCACACCTGTTTGTGTAACGTAGATGGGACGCGTGTTTCTTTGTTGCGTAGATGTGACGCATGGATGTGATGCATGCATGTGACACATGGTTGAGTTGCGTGGATGTGACGCGTGGTTGAGTTGCGTAGATGTTACACGTGGTTGTGTTGCGTGTACGTGATGCGTGGTTGTGTTGCTTGGCGGTGACACGTGGTTGTGTTGCGTGTGCGTGACGCGTGGTTGTGTTGCTTGGATGTGACGCGTCGTTGGGTTGTCTGTATGTGGCGCGTAGTTGTGTTGCCTGGATGTGACGTGTCGTTGTGTTGGGTGCATGTGACGTGTCGTTGTGTTGCGTACATTTGACGCGTCGTTGTGTTACCTGGATGTGACGCGTCGATGTGTTGTCTTGATGTGACGGATGTGACGCGTCGTTGTGTTGCCTGGATGTGACGTGTCGTTGTGTTGCCTGGATGTGACGTGTCGTTGTGTTGCCTGGATGCGACGCGTTGTCGTGTTGCCTGGATGTGACGCGTCGTTACGTTGCCTGGATGTGACGCGTCCTGGTGTTTCCTGGATGTGATGCGTCGTTGTGTTCCCTGGATGTGACGCGTCGTTGTAAATAAAACGTGGATGCGTTTCGTGGTTTCGTTACGTGGTTGTGACGCGATTTTTTTCCGGTGTATTATTATAGAGGATTTACCATGTACATGTTTCTAAGCATAGTATTTTAAAGACAAATTCATTTTAATTTCAACATATCTTCAATTTAAGTTGGAATAACTTAAGAATATTTATAAATATGTGCCGTGGAATCCTTATTGCCTTTAAGGCAAAGTAAAAAGAAATCAAGAGATAGCGCCTTTAAAGTTTGTAATAGGGGATTACACACTACTGGTACATTGTTACAAAATCTCCGTATGGGAATGCACGAGTTTTCTCAGGTTATCTATCGTTAAAGTAACGGGACACTAGTTTCGATTGCGCCTTATGTTGAATAAACACACAAATATTGGTAAGAATTAAAGTGTTTTGGACTGTGTATATATAAGTGTTGGATAATTCTGACAGTAAAATATGGACATTTCGTATATCTGGAAGATTTGTGCAATACATGCTAAAAATGCGAATGACTGTTTGAACTTATGGCGATATGTGAATATTTCTTTATTATTTCCATCATTATTTATCAACATTCTGTGGCTGGCGGAATTAAACTGCAAACAAGAAGGCTGATTGTGCAACTCGGCGGCGCTGTTTTCGGGAAGTTGAAGTGAGCGAAGATAAGTTACGTTTTAGTTGCATATTTCCACTTGCGCGCAGTAAACAGTATAAAACAGCGAGAAAAAAAAATTATTAGTTATTTTAACATGATACCCGCTAATTTTGCTATAGACAAAGAAAAAAATGTTGTTGTTAAACTACCAAATAAACAACGCAAAAAGTAGTCCTGATTCTGAACGGTATGATATATTATAGTAAAATGTATTTCTCAGTACAATTGCAAAAAAATGTGTCTAATCATGCTAGAATCGTTATAATTTTCGCATTTTTGTTGTTTATCGGTGTATAACAAATCTTTGTCGTTCTGGTGATAACGCATTCACGCTTAAATTCAAACGCATCAAAACTCCAAATCGTTGTTTCTTGACCGATAAACAACGATAAATCGAAAATTATTTCTTAATTTAAAAATAGTGAAAAAAATGTGCAGTTTAATGGCGTTACAGTATATTTACGCAAAATGTATTTGCAAAGATTTAAAAAGACATTCAAAACACATTTATAAATAGTTAAGTTTTGACCGAAATAATTAAATTTGTCGTAAATAAAATGTTAATTTTCGGAGAGAAATATGACGCATTTTATGTACATTTATATTTATCTAATGCCTTCCCCGAAACGAAAGAAGGCTGTTGAAAAAGGTTGCCAAGCGTTCTGTATATACTTTCTGAATTTAGCTGTGTTTTTCTAATTCACCATTTGCTGTATGATGTTGTCCGTAATATATAGGCCTATATACTTAAGTTCAATTGACTAATATAGACGTCTAAGTACGTATAAGTATGTACTGCGTCAATTGTCTGTCAAATCGTCTGTACAATGGAATATATCGTTTTGCACATTGTTTTATCTTAAAGTAGTCAATGTTGACGACTGAGAATCAAAATGTTATATTTGCACTTGTATACATTTTGATATATACATGTATCTGCTGAATTCGTTATTTGACTGAAGTCGAAATATACGCGATTTTCAAGTAATACTACCGTTATTTGACTGTACTCGTATGTTAGTAAATTTGACGTTTCCTCAAGTCTGTGGACAGTATTGCAACTTTCGCCCTGCCTACTCACGAGCAGTGAGTTTCAATATGTAGAGAAACACACACACAAACTAATAAACTATACATTAACTGTATCATTATCACCCAGGCACTGTTGTCTCGAATAAATCTTGCAACAGTCGCAGAAATACAATTATTACTATTTTAATTTTCAGTGTTTTCAATTCTTCGAATTCTGGAAACACCGCTGTGTGATGCAACCTCCGCGCAGATATTTGACTGGTTCCGAGCATAGTTTTAATCAAATCCCTGCCGTCATAACAAACCACTGTAGAAAATAGCACTGAGTTGCATTAAATGAGTAAATGTTACAAACACGAAATCCTTCCAGATCAGGAAGGATTTTACTTGTGACGGCAGTGGTTACTGATAAACGCTAGGGGAGGTAACTGCTGATCTGGAAGGATTTCGTGTTTGTAACATTTACTCATTTAATGCAACTCAATGCTATTTTTGTACATGATTGGACTTTGTGTATGTCGTAAACAGTCAATAATGAAGAAAAAAAACACGAAAATTTGAAACCATTAATAATAACTATTAAATTTTAATCGAGCATCGTCACGTGGTTTGTTACGACGGCAGGGATTTGATTAGAGCTATGCTCGGAACCAGTCAAATATCAGCGCGGAGGTTGGACAACGCTAGTGAAGGTCGAGAATGTCGTCTTGTCCAGAAACATCGCAATGCACGGCGTCTCGACGTCAATGTTACTCTGAATTTCGGACGTCTAAGTCACCGGTGTCTGCAGCGTTCTGTCGTTGAAACGCCTGTGCTCTTTGAAATGATGGACAGATATATGAAAGCTGTATGCGTCATGCAATTGATTGTTTTTAAATATTCTAACATGATACTCGCTAATTTTTCTATATATAAAGAACAACATTATCGATGTTAAACTATCCAATAAACAAAGCAAAAAGTAGTCCAGATTCTAAGCGGTGAATAGTAAAAGTAGTTCAAATTACAACTGCAAGAATATAAATTAAATCATGTTATAATCGAAATAAATTTCGCATTATCGTTGTTTATCGACCAATAAACAACCCTTTTTCGTTCTGATGCGTGGCTTTTAAACAACTCGGACGAACGCCCTCCTGTATAAATTCCTACGCATCAAAACTCCAAATCGTTGTTTATTGGCCGATAAACAACGATAAATGGAAAATTGTTTCTTAAATAAAAAGGCTCGTTATGGTTTGTCATTAACACTCGGTATCAAGTCTATTTAGATTAGTAAGCGCTTCATGTAGAAATAAAGAGATAGTCCATTGACAAATAATATTAACTTTTATTGTAGAATTAGAGTATCCTCTATCATTTGAATCACGCAAGGCTACGCATCGTAACACACACGTAATTTTTTTTGTATCGATTCTTCACTATTTGTAGATTTATATTGATGCATGCATACATTAATATTGTATCATATTGCATATTATCTGTTCCTGTGTTGTGTTAAGATCTATAGTATTGGATTATTATATTGTATTATTTCATCGCGTTATCATGTGTGTACTTATTGCACGTGAAAAAGTACTAGCTACATGATTTAAGATACGTGGTTTCGTATCGGCCTGTGCGAGGGAGAGGAGTTTGTTGCCCAGGCTCGTATTCGTCGACTTATTCTTAGACGTCAGAATAAAGAACGACTTTAAATCAAGAAAATATACTTCTGCGTTTGCAAATATTCTTGGTACCAATGTTGCTTATATCATTAACAACTCGCTCTAAATAAAGAATGTTGTAATAAGATTGCATTGCAAGTCAGTTTGAAATTTATGTATGCTCTTAGAACATAACGGTTCAAGAATATTCTTTATTATTAGTCTTAAGTCTAATAAAAATAGGTCGGTGAATAGGGGCCCAGGTGATATGATGTGTTCAATTATTCTTTAGACATTGAACAGCGTTGCAGAAGACGTTCTTTGTTATATAGTGCCTGCATTTTGAAGCCCATTTGAAGAGTGATTCTGGTTCAATTAAAGTCTGTGTTGACATGACGAAAGTGTATACTATGTTATGTGAAGGTCGTGTACAGTTTGCACGATTCGTCAAAAATAATAATATAGAAGCTGTATTATAAGAAATGCTCCTTTGTCATTTAATTTTTTATTTTGTCGTTTTACGCAATTTCCGTACCAAGGAATACATGTATACGTGATTATATGCACGACTGTTGAATCATTGTGTATAAATGTGTCAAAATTTGACGATCGAGTTGCCGTGTATTTCATGTTGGATTCATCAAGATAGAAATCGGAGCAATTGCTATATTGATTCAATTCGAAATAGATAATTTTGACGATACATCAGGGATATATTTTCAAATATCTGGTCTTTATTCGTATTAGCGAAGTAATTTACACTTTCGAGTCCATTCCCTGGGTAGAACCAGTACTTGGTGTCTTGAGAAAGATCATTCAAACGCTACCCCAATCCGGATCGAACTCATAACCTCACGATCGAAAGGCGGACACCATATCCATCCAGCCACTGCAACATTTTTAATTTGGCATATTTAGCACTGCTCATGAGTATACAGTTTCTATGTTTCAAAAAAGCTAAACTAAGAATTATGTTCTTTTAACAGAGTCGCTAAAACTATTATTTCAAGTTTTTCAGTTTCAATATATTCAGGGCAACATCATTTGTACACATTCTTCGTGTACGTGGGCACTGTATTCTTTTGATCAGTGTAGTGGATTATACATGTAATGATCACCACAGATTACGTAAATTAAGAGACCAGTTACTTAAACAATAGAAAATGCAACCAATAACAGTGCTTTATTTTATTAGTACAGGGCTCTACCTGAACTATGCGGGAACTATTTTTGATATTGTGTCCCCATCCATTTCCGTTTTTGGATTTGCGGACGACCGTACGGCGAATACACGCTTCCAGCCAACAACAAACGCAGAGGAGACAGCAATTCAGGAACTTAAAGATTGTGCTCTTGTTATCAATGACTGGATGAACAGTAATAAACTAACAATGAATGCGTCTAAGACAGAGTTCATAATGTTTGGCAGTCGCCATCAATTAAATACGTGTAAAACAAAAGAAATTGACGTCTGTGGTGATAACATTAATTACAGAATTGTATCAAATATCTGGGCGCTTTTCTCGACGACACCCTAAATTTCAAAGAGCATGTTAAACGAAAGTGTTAAAAGGCATTGTTGAACTATTTTAAAATCAAGAATATCCGTAAATTCATAACCAAAGAAGCGACTGAGATCTTAGTTCTGTCATTAGTGATTTCTCACTTAGATTATTGCAATGTCATTCTCTATGGTATCACTCAGGCAGAAGTTGGTAAATTGCAACGTATTCAAAATATGTGTGCTAAACTTGTTCTGAACCGAAATATGTATAACAGCTCCAAATAGGCACTGTATGATCTGCACTGATTACCCATTAAAGCGAGAATTAATTTTAAAATTCCTACTTACATGTACAACTGTTCTGTTGGGAACGCCCCACAATATCTAATTGAACTTTTGTCCAGTAAAGTCTCAAAACGCACACCTAGATTCTCAGAATCATCATTTGGTTGTTATGTTTTTCCTTTCAATAAGATGAAGACTTTCAGTGACAGAAGTTTCAGTACTGTTGGACCTAGGCTTTGAAATGAACTGCCTTTGAACTTAAGACAAAGCGAGTCAGTGAACACTTTCAAGAAACATTTGAAAAGTCCTTTCTTTAGAGATTATTTTTCATTGTTTTGAACTGTGTAGTCGGGTTATGGTTAGGGTTAGGGTTAGTATTTTATATGTAGAAATAGGCGTTTAAGCAAATAAAAAAGTTTCAAGTTTCGTATTCACCAACCGACTTTTAGACTTAAGAATAAAGGATATTCTTACAACCGTGACCGATGCTAATTTTACCAGTCCTTATTTATAACGACTTACTAATAAGCAACATTGGAACATTGGTATCTAGTACATTTGCAAACGCAGACGTATTATTTCTAGAGTCTAATTATATTCTTGATTCGGAAGTCTAAGAGTGGGTTGGTGAATACCAGCCCTGGTCGCAAACCAATAACAGGTTTGATATCCAGTTACTCTGATCATCAAGGAACTGTTTAAAAATGGACTTAACAAAAATAAAACAGTGTGCACGGATGGCGGCGGTTGACTTCCGGGTTTTGCAAGGACGCCGCTTCTCTGTAACATTTTGCATTTTGTCCCGGCATACGGGGCGATGTGGCAAGGATCATGGACATAGTCCTCCAAAACATCGGTCTCACCTCCACATTGGCCTCTCATGCTCAAGACATCTGGGATGGTATTTATATAGAATCGTATTAAAAAATTAAGACGATTCTTAAAATTATCAAATGGTGTCATTAGATTTTTTGACAAAGACACGCATGCATGTTTGAAGACACGGAAAGTTTATTATTGATCATGCAAATATTCCAAAAGCATAATGTTATATTAAACACAAATTCTAATTTTGACTTATTTTCAAGTTAAGAATTCGATTGTGACCCGCTGATTCCCGTGAATGCAGCAATGGGCTGTTACACTTCCGGCAACGGGGATTTATGATGAATCACTGTTGTTGTCGTCTGCTGTCGATGAAACGCCCTGTAGCGCCGCATATGTTCGTCGACGCAAAAACGTGAGCAAATTCGATGATTTTCAACGCATATAGAGAACGGTTTAGTTGATGCAGCGACACAGAAGGCATCAAGGAGTTGTTGGATATATGTGGCAGGTCAATGCCTTTTTAGCGCTTTGAGAGAACTTATTCAATTATATACAATAGTCTACGATGAAAAAAATAAGGAAAATGATGATCATGATGAAGCTGATACGATGAAGATAATGATGATGATAACGATGATAATGTTGTTGCTGTTGATGATGATGATAATGACCATGATGATTATGACGTCATCGTCATGATAATGTTGGTGATGATGATGATGATGATACTGACCATGACCATAATAATAATGCTGCATGTACATGATTGCTTTCGTATGATAAGAGTTTTCGAGTGAAACAACCTTGTTACATTATGTCTTCTATGTAAAGATATCAAGAACGTCATTTCCTTATGGAGACCGAACTAATGTCTAACTTAAAGGGACAGTTTCATAGTTTGCGGTTGGAAAAAATCTCAAATCGAATTAACAATAATTTGTAGATCATATCAAAACAGTTCGTCTTTTATGCTGTTCTGGTTGCAAAACATACTTATTTTGATATTTATTATGCCTTTTTGTGCAACAAACTACTAGGGTGCCGTGTGTCTCAAGTAACAAACAAGGTAGCAAATGTTTCTCGAAAACATAAACAATGTGCATTTCAAACCTTGAAATATGAACAGTTAATGTATTGCAGAACAGGAAAAAAGTCAGCATATACAATTATTTCTAACAGCCAAAAACTGTGAAACTGCATCTTTAAAGATTCTATGAAAATTAACTAACAAACTATTGGTCACTGGAGACAACTCTGTTGTACTTCTTGACAAATTCCAGACAGCAGTTGCTTCGCATTGGTTATAATAGACATGTGTAACGGAGAACGCAGATGGAAGTTTGAGAAAGTAAAATGATGAAACCGAGGGGTCGTTCAAACGTGTTTGTACAAACTAAAAAAGGCCAAGCAAAACAAAAATATTTGTCATTGTTTTATTACTGGAGTTGTTTACATTATGATTCAATCCTCTCAAAGGATTTTTGGCATTTTCGTGTTCATGAAACGGTTATAAATCGTTTGATTTGCTCTAATCAATTCCGCCAACGGCCCCCCTCCGATTCCTCGTCCGCTCCAGTAGGGCTGCTGCTGCGTCCTCGTCAGATGAAGATGAGGACAGGTTTGCCGCTACATCATCCCGAACGTCACCTGCCACCTCAACAACATTGGCTTGTGGAAGGATGGCTCGGTTCGGCTGGTTCAGTGGTTCTACATTGACCTCATGTTGCTGTTGACTGTTGGTATCATCAAGGCGATCCACATGACGCGTCTCTAACGCACGCACTTACCTAACAAGATTCTTAGAGAGAGATATGTATCAATCTGCATTATTGACATTTTATTTAATTGTATGTTATTAGTTTATACATGTATATAACATTATATTAAAAGAAACAGGAAATTTGTTGTTTAATTGATCCTGCTTGCAACTTTACGATGTAAATATGAAATATGAACACCAATAGCATTTGATTGACTCAGATATTTTATGTTTTTAATATTCTTCTTTAAATATCATACTATTTATTATGTCCACGTTGGCGATAGTTTCCGGTACTTTCATTCAATGTGCTCTGTTTTGCGGACAGCCTTCCCGGCAACTGCCTTACAGTGCTGCGTGCATACAGCTCCCTGGTCTTTTTAAATGGTTGCTGTTTTCCTTGATGTCGTCGATGACGTCACTCCACTTTGTTGGATGCGGAGCAATGTACGCTGAAAGCAGGCACATGATCTCCTCGTCGCGTATGTTTTTAGCTCATCTGAGCACCAAGTGCACATGGTGAGCTTTTGTGATCGCCCGTTGTCCGTCGTGCGTGCATACTTTGTCAACTTTTCATTCAAACGACTTCTCCTCCTAAAACGCTAGGCGGATTTTCATGAAACTTCACAGGAATGATCCTTGAGTGGCCTGCTTTCAAAGTTGTTCAAATTGTTACGGTCCGCTGCATAATTATGTAAGTCACCAGAGCAGAAATTAAAAAAGTGAAAACTTTAAAAATATTCACCTCTGAAACCACAGAGTCTTCATATAGTGGTCCTCTACAAAGATTGTTCAAACTATGAACCTGGGGTCAAAACTGGCTGCGCCCCAGGGGTCACATGATTGATATAGAATATATAGCAAAATGTCTTTAAAAATATCCTCAGAAACCGCATGGCCAAGAGGTTACATATTTGGTATGTAACATCCTATTGTGGTCCTCTACAAAGATTGTTCAAATTATGCCCCTGTGGTCAAAACTGGTCACACCCCGGGGGTAACATGGTTTATATAGAATATATAGCAAAATGACCTTAAAAATCTTCTTTTCTGAAAACGCTAGGCCCAGAGGTTTCATATTTGGTATGTAAAAACAAAAAAAAAAAAAAAAAAAAAAAAAACAACATCCTGAAGTATGTAACATCCTAAAGTGGGCCTCCGCAAAGATTGTTCAAATTATGACCCTGGGGTCAAAACTGGCCATGCCCTGGGGGTCACATGGTTTATATAGAATATATAGCATAATAATTTTACAAATCTTCTCTGGTCTTATCAAGACCAATACCACTTCATTGATATTGGAGCTCTTAATAGTATTATATTTGACATACAGTGTCTTCTACTGTATTTAACTTATATAATTATATCCAATTTTATTATCTGGATAAGACCCCTTGCAAGTTTTTTTTTTATCAGGGATTATTAAAATCCTGTATTATAGTTCATTTTTACCTAGTTGGTATCATTTCCTACTTGTAATATTGAACTTTTAAAGATTTTATGTCTTTTCTGTTCTTTTTTGCTTACTTTTAAATAATCTAGTCTTGCCGTGCACTCCCTCTGGTCCATGGGACACAACTCCAATAACTACATCCTTTCCCATTCAATTATCTCCCGTTCTTTCCAACCCAACCCAGACCCCAACCCCCCGCTGGCCTCCTAATCGTACACTTCTAATATACCATTTTATTCCCCCCCTGGGTGGCTACTTGTCTTTTACCTAATTCATTACTGTGTATTACCTTATAGGTACACAGTATCACATTCACCCATGTAAAGTATTTTTAACCTGGAAATATTATAAATATTGTTCTTGTTTCTTTAATTCTTAACTGCTTTGTATGTCAATTTCTTAACATATTGTTTTAAAGTGGCCCTATCTAGGTGACTGTTTTGTAACTAGCAGCCTATATTGCTGCATTTTATGTATATAAATAAATGTAGTTTTTACAAATGTTTTAATGCCACCTTGGGGGTACTATCATTTTAAAATAGCCCAACTTTCTTAAGGTACAAAACTGACAGGGTCTTAAGTTGGAGCACCTCGCTATATTCTCTGTCTGCAAGCGTTCAACATAAGTAAACCGCATGTCGCATAAATTTTATAAATTAAAATTACTTACACTCATAACATACTTGCCTAGGCAAGTCCTTTCTCATTTATATTATATTAAATCTTTACTACTTGGTGACTCTTGATTCATTTTACTTATTATAAAGAGTATTCTTACTCCACATTCAGTTAAAAAGGGTTAGAGAACCCTAAATACCGACCATTTATTGCATTACATTGAAATACTCATTGTATTCAGAGTATTATTATTATGACAGCATTTCTAAGTAACTTAGTTGTAAATTTTCTGACTTCTCATATACCGGCAGCATTAAATTGTAGCAAAGACATGCACATATCATATCTATTCTGTAAAACTATGTTAAACCACTTAGAGATCTGGTAAAACACTAAACTGTTCATTATTTTATTTAAATAAACAACCGGTACTATTGTACCAGCATTGTTTCCAAACTTCTTTATAAGTATATGGTTATTTCTTCCAGATCTTTAAGTTAATAAGACTCCAACAATCACATTACAGCATATGCTGGAAAATGGGTCTAGAAAAATGATGACACATGTAAAATTATGTGTTTCCATCATTAAATCTTATTATGTTGGGCTATCTTCTCTCTTCTTTTCTATCTAAGTATTAAACTGCAATGAAAACAATAAATAAACTCAAATTACTTAACAAAGTTTTTTCATACTTTATTAAAGCATATATAATTATGTCACATTCATAGAGATATTAGTTCTCCCAAATTTTATAAACATTTTCATATTAAAATATGCATATTTTCATCTAGAAGATCTATTATTTACATTATTTCCTTGCAGTTGTTCGTAACAGTGCATACTCGTCCAACCCTAACGTCATTATATAAGCCTCACGCTGATTGGTCAGTCGGATTAGCTACGAGAATTTTGATTTGTTCAATTACTATCCGTTTTGAGCGTCAAGCTCAGTATGCAAATTAGGTTCACACGCTATCGCATTCTTCTTAAAGGGACTCGTTCACAGTTTGGCAAAATGACAATTTTCAAAAAAATTGTCATAGATTCAAAAAATAATGTATGCATTATATTCACACAAGCAAAATACCACTCCTGACTAAGAAAAATGTTAAAAAGATATGTTCGTTTATTTATAATCATCAATCGAAATTGGAAAAATAATAAAGCGTTTGTAACGCTTTTCATAGATAATTTAGCAAAAACGTGTATTACCGACATAGCGTTTAAACTGCCATCCAAAATCAAAAGCCTGCGTGGTGTAGTGGTAGCGCGTTAGATTTTGCTTCTAGGGGTCCCGGGTTCGAACCCCAGGGCAGGCACATTTTTTATTTTTATCTTTTTCCTTGTTATTATAATTATTTAAAACTATTCCAGATATGACAGTTTTGTAAGTAAATTCATTTAATGACATTTTTCAAAAATACGAAAATCTGTGAACAAGTCCCTTTAAAGGCTGTCTATTCAGTGTTTAAAATTTAATACACGTGTTGCATAAATTGAGAAAAGACATTTCTACAGCATACATTACCATTTCGCTTAACTATTTTCAAAGATTTATTTAAAAACAGTATGTTTATGTACTTCTGGTATATTTTTGCGAATAGATTTTTATATAAAGCACCGCACCCACATTGCAACGATTTTATGTGTCATAGTTTTAGTCAACGCAGAGTTTTAAATGTTAAGCAGTGTGCTCGGGCAATGGTTTTTAACCGAAGTCCCGAGGGTAAATAACCCCACTCATCGTCGTCAAATCTTCTCGTCTGAAACTCCACGGCCCAGAGGTTTCATATTTGGTTCGTAACACCCTAAAGTGTTCCTTTACAAAGATTGTTAAAATTATGCCCCTGGGGTCAAAACTGGCCACGCCTCGGGGGTCACATGGTTTATAAAGAATATATAGCAAAATGACTTTAAAAATCTTCTCTGAAACTGCAAGGCCCAGAGGTTTCATATATGATATGTAACATTCAACAGTGTTCCTCTACAAAGAATGTTTAAATTATGCCCATGTGGTCAAAACTGTTCACGCCCTGTGGGTCATATGGATTATATAGAATATATAGCCAAATGACTTTAAAAATCTTCTCCTCTGACACCGCAAGGCCCAGAGGTTTCATATTTGGTATGAAACATCCTATAGTGGTCCTCTACAAAGGTTGTTCAAATTATGCCCCTGGGGTCAAAATCGGCCACGCCCCGGGGGTCACATGGTTGATATAGACTTAAATAGCAAAATGACTTTAAAAATCTTCTCCTCAGAAATCGCATGGCCAAGAGGTTTCATATCTGGTATGTAACATCTTATAGTGGTCCTCTACAAAGCTTGTTGAAATTATGTCCCTGGGGTCAGAACTGGTCACGCCCCGGGGTCACATGGTTTATACAGACTTTAATAGCAAAATGACTTTAAAAATCTTCTCCTCTGAAACGGCAAAGCTCACAGCTTTCGTATTTGGAACGTAACATCGTATAGTGGTCCTCTCCAAAGATTGTTCAGATTATGCCACTGGGGTCAAATCTGGCCACACCCGAGGGGTCACATGTTTCATGTAGTTTAAATACGGATACAGGCTACATACATAAAAGCATACAAAAATAATGTTTAAGTTATGTCTAACATGGCAATCGTCATTGAAATCCATATACGCTATACATATACACAATAGTCTTTGTCCAGAAAAACGGCCCAGAATCCCTGTTACCATGTATAACGCGCACCAAATGTTTGACATCGAAAATGAGGGAGAAAATCTGCGCGTTATACGTGGTCTTTAAAAATGACTTACACATATTCTATAACACCCCAAGGCCCACAAATTTCGTATTTGGTATGTAACATTGTATAGTCGCCCTCCAGAACAATGGTACAAATTATGCCCCTGGGGTCACATGGTTTATATAGACTTAAATAGCAAAATGACTTTAAAAATCATGACCTGAAACCGCATGTCCCAGAGATTTGTTCTAGATTGTTCAATTTATGCCCCTGGGGTAAAAATGAGCCACGCCTCGGGGATGCAAATTCCAGTTGGGTTACGGATAAGATACGATCACGCGTACATGGAAAAGCGGCCTTAGGCAGTTGCTTTCTGTCAGGGACGACGTTTTGGATGGCTTTTTAGTAGGGATGAGATCATATACTGAAATCAATATTCGAATATTCGTTTTAGGTATTCGAATATATTCGAATATTCGTTTTGTAAATACTACTATATACGGCACTCTGTCCAAATATTTACCTATCCGAAATATGTATATTACGTGTACGTAGTTGTTTTACCTTGTTTCAGTGGTAAATGAGCGATATAACTTAGTGAGTGTTAGGCAAATATAAAGAAATGTAAGATATTGTTAAATGTATTGTTAATTAATTTGTTGATCGTTCCGTACACAAATTTCTCATTACATACATTACACGTTGCCTGAGTTGTGTCTAATGACCGCGTAAAGTACTTTCACGCACATGATGGTGGCATTGTTTATTAATCAAGACTCTTGTATATAATATACGGTGTTGATATAACGTAGAATAATTTACAAGTGACGGGTGTGTGTGTAGTACATTTTTATCGAGTGCACCGGGATTCTCTCCCATATGGCCATCGTCCCCAGAAGACTTGTTAGTGGGGTTACGAGGGATAGTGCAAGATACAGGAGAAGCCCCGTTCCAGAGACGACCCTGTGTCTTTTAGTGCCCGGTGTGAAGCACCTATTACACTGCACCTCGGTTTAACGTCTCATGCGAAAGACGAGTTAGTAGGTTAGGGTGTAGCGGGGGCTCGAACCTGCGACCACTGACGTGTGAAACTAGTGTATTACCACTAGACCACGGATCCGCCACTCAAGTGACGTATATTATGATTGACCAGATAATACCAATTTTGTTATAGAAATTGCTTGGCTGATAATGGATTCATTTTGATTGGTTTACTTGGAGAGTAATTGTAATTTACTGTAAACAAGTTAACCGTATAGACGTCAGTTAAGGACAATAAACAACAATGTACGCCTTGTGCAAACTGTGAAACCGTTATCAAAACATGGCCCATTTTTGTTATTTGCAGATACAATGCGTCATATTCGCGCCTCCTACAAACCGTTAATTCGCGGCCCTTGCAAAGACGTGCCGCCCCCCCCCCCCCCCTGCCAATTATAGATTGTCGTTAATTTGACATGTTTGACATATGTTGTAAAAACGTAACACTGCCCCCACCACCTGCTAGGCAGGAAATACGATGGAGGCCAGTTGCTCAGAACTTTAACGGCCAATTAAGCCAACACCCCTTAACTTTGAAATGAAGATTTTGATGTAAATTAAATGTTAAAATTTTAAAATTTGCATTTATTTTAAATAAATTGATATGCTCAAATAATTTGCAATTGCTTCATACGCGAATTGCTTGTAATATTAGTTTTATTTACATCTAAGGTTATCAGGCCGTTAGTTTAACCGGCCGTTAAAGTTTTGAGCAACTGGACCCTGGAATTCATGTTAACTTTGCAATCAAACTGGGAAAAAACTAGATTTTTTAAAAGAAATTTTGTTCTTTAAATAAATTTGAAAATCGAATATTCGTATTCGTTTTATTGCATTCGAAGATTATCCGATATTCGAATATTCGGTGCCATCCCTACTTTTTTTCAGTGGCCGACTCCACAAGATTTGAGGCGGATTCACCTGGCCGTTAGTGTAATTGACGGGACCAGTCAGTTTATCGGCATATACGTAACCAAGAACAGTTTTACTCCGGTCACAGACATTTTCATTGCACAGTCGAATAGTGATTGACAATACAGGTTTAATCAGGCATAAGTCAGCTGGATTCCATGCGCACCGAAATGACACCCAATAGTAAAGACTGATTGCTAAAATAGGCACTGAGCTGCCTTTTCCACAAGAATGTGTTAGCAGACAAAATTACGCGAATGTGTACCCACCCATGACACCCTTTACAGGTGCGCAACTGCGGAGAAAACGTGGGAACGACCGAAACAAATACATCTCTAGCCATAGAATTACAGTAGAACACTCAATTACCGAATTAAAAACATTCAGGTGAATTTACACGTTTTGGCGACACCCCAATCACATGTTGCCTCAGATTGTTTGAATGTCGACGAAACGATTTGGAATTTATTCTTTACATTGTCTTGGCGCAAACCGTAACGAGTGTACAGTAATTAAACGTGGTTATTAAATGTATGCCATGAAACTTTCGTGTTTGTATACGCCTGTATTATTTTGATATTTCGCCTGTTTTTCGCGCTTGGTTCTCGTTAATAAAAATAATAGCTTTATCATGACTTTAGATGTTGTTAACACCATGAACACAAAAACATTCTCATTTTACAAGATGTTTACCAAACTCGTAGCGCGACTACTAGTTTAACGTCGTTGTGGTGCTTGATTGTGTTGCGTCGTCGTGTCACATGGTTGTGTTGGTTCGTTGCGTCGCTTGGTTGTGTTGGTTCGTTGTGTTGGTTCGTTGTGTAGCTTGGTTGTGTTGGTTCGTTGTGTAGTTGGGTTGATTTGTGACGTTGTTTCTCTTGATCGTGTTACGTCGTAGTGTCGCTTGGTTGTGTTGCGTCGCTTGGTTATGTTGCGTCGTTGTGTCGCTTAGTTGTGTTGCGTTGTTGTGTCGCTTGGTTGTGTTGGTTCGTTGCGTTGCTTGATTGTGTTGGTTCGTTGCGTCGTTTGGTTGTGTTGGTTCGTTGTGACGCTTGGTTGTGTTAGTTCTTTGTGTCGCTTGGTTGTGTTGGTTCGTTGTGTAGCTTGGTTGATTTGCGTCGTTGTTTCTCTTGATTGTGTTACGTCGTTATCTCGCTGGGTTGCGTTGCGTCGTTTTGCCTCCAGGTTGTGTTGCGTCACTGTGTCACTTGGCTGTGTTGCGTCGTTGTGTGTATTGGTTATGTTGCGTCGTTGTGTCTATTGGATGTGTTGCGTCGTTTTGTCTCTTGGTTGTGTTGCGTCGTTTTGTAAGTTATTGTGTTGCGTCGTTTTGTCTCTTGGTTGTGTTGCGTCGTTTTTAAAGTTATTGTGTTGCGTCGTTTTGTCTCGTGGTTATGTTGAATCGTGGTGTGTCTTCGTTGTGTTGCGTCGTTTTGTCTCTTGGTTGTGTTGCGTCGTTTCTTAAGTTATTGTGTTGCGTCGTTGTGTGTCTTGGTTGTGTTGCGTCGATGTGTATCTTAGTTATGTTGCGTCGTTGTGCCTCTTGGTTGTGTTGCGTCGTTTTTAAGTTATTGTGTTCCGTCGTTTTGTCTCTTGGTTGTGTTGCGTCGTTTTGTAAGTCATTGTGTTGCGTCGTTGTGTGTCTTGGTTGTGTTGCGTCGTTATGTCTCTTGGTTGTGTCGCGTCCTTTTGTCTCTTGGTTGTGTTGCGTCGTTGTTTCAGTTATTGTGTTGCGTCGTTTTGTCTCTTGGTTGTGTTGCGTCGTTTTTTAAAGTTATTGTGTTGCGTCGTTGTGTCTCTTGGTTGTGTTGCGTCGTTGTGTCTATTGGTTGTGTTGCGTCGTTTGTCTCTTGGTTGTGTTGCGTCGTTTTGTGTCTTGGTTGTGTTGCGTCGTTGTGTCACTTGGTTGTGTTGCGACCATGTGTCGTTTGGTTGTGTTCCATAGTTTCGTCACATACATGACAGTATCATAGGCCAGCCGCATGAGTGAGCGCCTTTAATGACTGTAATACTGGAATAAAATCAGCACGTGTTTTGACAGGAACCCGTTTGGTGTGAAATCAAATTTAATATTTTGTGTTTGCATATAAAAATATATAGCATCTTGCGATTACAGATTCCGATTCAGGAATGCGTCCTATGAGAGAGTTATTATATGTGGGGCCGTATTTCGGAAATATTTTAAGTAAACTGTTATCCATAACATTAAAATCATCAACTATTTTATTAAATGGTGTACATGTATACTTCATTGCACATAGAATGGCAAACAGAAATATGCTTTTGACAACTATTACATTACCAAAATTTGAACTTAGGTGAACTTATTTTAAGACATACGTAAGATTTTTCTGGAATACGTTATGTTTAACTGACAATTCCTTCCATCATTCTTATTTGAATCGAAGTGTGCATTGGTTTTTGGCCCTATAATTATTCTACTACGATAATTATAAATAAATAATTAAACCAAAATATGCTTTAAGTTATTAACTACTTTAGGGTTTCTTTTTTCAGTATCAGTGACATATTCATATGTCCATATGAGTTTTGTATTTAAGTTATTCAATGAAGGAAGAATGCAACATTGACTGCACCTGTCCACTAGAGTTACTGTCCACTAGCGTTACTGCTCCTTCTTTAGGGGCCATATTTTTTGACGGACTATTCGGGTGATTGATTTCCAGCGGACTCGACTAGGAAACCGCTCACCGAAATTCTTGTCACAGACATTTTTGTTGGGTGTTTCGGTATTAAAAAACATGTCCGCCAGGGGGGCAATTTTCCTTATAAAGCTATGTAGAAAACTTTGATAATCTTCTTCGCGGAAACCGCAAAATAATTTCCCATAAATATTTATTGGATGACTACCAAATTTCTTCAAACCATTTTTGATTGATTAAAAACATGGCCGCCAAAGAGGGGGTTAAGTTTCCCTTATATAGCTATATAAAAAACTTTAGAAATCTTGTTCTCAGAAACCGCTGACTGGGTTTCCAAATAATTTCACATAAATGTTCATTGTGCGTCCCTCTAACAAATTTCTTCAAATTATTTTGATTCGTTAACAACATGGGAGGGGGGGGGGGGCCGTTTTTCTTAAATAGCTTTATAGAAAACTTCGAAAATCTTGGTCGTAGAAACCGCTGACCAGATTTCATATTATTTTCGCATAAATGTTCCTTTGGTGACCCTTGACCAAATTTCTTCTTATCATTTTGATTCGTTAAAAAACATGGCCGCCAGTGGTGAAAAAGTTGTCCTGATATAGCTATACAGAAAACTTTGAAAATCGTCTGGGATTCCGCTGACGTCTGGGATTTCAAAACATTTTCACATAAAATTTCCTTGGGTGACCCTCTACCAACTTCCTTCAAACTATTTTGTTTGGTAAAAAAACATGGCTGACATTGGGCGGGGCAGTTTTCCTTGTATTGGCTATTTAGAAAACTTTTAAAATCTTCTTGTCAGAAACCACTAAAACATGGCTGTCAGTGGTCTATTGTTGATGTCTAGTGTCACATCTCGGAATACGTTATTAACCTTTTACAAGACATTTCGGTTCATTAAACTCAGGTGAGCGACCCAGGGCCATTTGGCCCTCTTGTAACTTTATCGATCGAAACAGAAAACATTTCGGTGTCATTTAAATTGTCATTCAGGTGTCATGCAATTGTACACTGTGTACACCAACAACAACAGCCCCTACTACAGGACCAATAATTACTGCTACCGCAACTGCTACTAAGAATCACTATCATCATCCAGAATCTTGTTTGATAAACTCATGAAAGGCTTCCGTTAAGGTCTTCACCACGTGTACTCAGACATGCGTTTTTCAGCTAGTCTTTTTTGTATTGTATATACAGGTATCGAACAGTGTTTCGATCTCGTAGTGATCAAATGATTCGAGACCTATTGCCACGCATGCACAGAGATGTCGTTTATTCAATTAAATTGTTTGTATCAATATAGTTACAACACATTCATGACATTGCACGATGCATTTGCGCCCGAACATTGCATTCTGTAAATCGAAATTATTAAACTTGTCAACTATTTATAGTTCAACCATCCAGCAAAGTCCATAAAATATTATACAAAATACAATTTAATAAAAAGAAAAAAATGGCAATACGTTTCTTTATTGTTGTTGCGGCTAAAATGTTCCATCTTAAGGCCATACCAATTTGATTATATGTTAAGCGTCCTCGGGCTGGTAGGTTTTCGGACATCTGAACAAAAAAGCAAGTGTTGACAATGTGAGCAAACAAGTCGAACGGCGTATAAAAATATGAAGAAAAAAAAAGAAAAAAAGGTATTTGTACTAATATTTGTAAAACATATCATGCAAGTAGTCAATGTACACAGTCAAAATACTGTATTAAAGTAGGTTCCCAATGTGAAGATGATCTATAACATTTTTGCAAGTAAACATTTGCTTTAGCTCGTACCACTGCCATGAATAAGTTGTGAAAAAAATACGTTATTTTCTCGAGTTGTTTGTTTTTTTCCTGCCTGGTTGGTAGGTTTCGAAAAATATTGGGGACGCTAAACGTACAATCAAATTTGTATGGCCTAATATCTTGCTGCCTTATAAACACGGGAGACAACTCGATATTACTTATTGGAGAATTCCTTGCAACAGTTGCTTCCCTTAAGTTGTCTCGATCTCTTAAAAAAATATGCGTTTTGTTTTACATTTTAGTTCAACCACGTCGTACTAGTTTTGGCATCAATAACGTAAAAAAAGGTCTGAATGTGCCAGAAACGTCCAGAATGGGGACCCTGGTTCGAGAAAACAGCTGTTACAAATATCTGCCGCCGCGAGCATGAACCGAGACACATACAACAGTAATCAGATAACAATTAACAAAAACTGTGTTATTTCTGAACGGATTTTGCTGACTAAAGTCTAAATTTAAGAAAATTTAAAACTGAACAACATGAAATAAATACTGTGATTTTTTCTTAAACAATTCCAGATATATTTAGAGCGAGACTTTGTAAGATTTCAGGTTGAGGCCGCAAGATTTTTATTGAAAAGTGTATAACCTGTCTTTTCATGAAACTTAGTTATTTTTGGACGAATTCTCCCGAACAAAGTCGCATTTTAAATGTTATCTCAATGTGTACTCCATGAAAGAAACATAGTGTTTTTACTGTTCAAACAGCAATTCGTAAAAAAAATTAATACTATTACTAATCTTTCTATCCAAATTTTTCATAGTTGTTTAATGTTTCATTTTGCTTTTTGATTGTTTTTCTGTCTCAAAATATCTTCTTATTACCTCTTATTGTCTAAATTTAATATGCAAGGCAGTGGTCTTGAATAACCATGCGTGACTGAGAAACTCGAGGTCGTTCTGTCCATGGGAGACAATGTATGTTGCCCATCGCAAATGTATGTTTAGTTTGATTACACTTAAGATGATTTTGCGAATAAAACGATCTTTTATCCATCATAAATCCAATAATCTATTAGAAGTATTTTAAGCAACAAACAATAATATGTATTACAAAATATAAAGTTTATTTCATTTTTAAAAAAATATTTATATTACAAGTCTTTCGAACATCTTTTAAGAAAAATGCCGATATACTCTGCTATAATTATAGATCCGATCACGTGGTTTATCACGTGATTGAAATCTCAGGGGACGCGAGAATCGACTGTAACTCACGATAACACGAATCTTTGTTTATTGATAGATCTTTGCAGTAATTTAAAAACATGTGCAGTAAATGTGATATTGGAAGACATCATGTACATCGTCATTTATGTTGACAAACCGTTAAGAAACCATGTTTTACACTTGTATGCTAGAGGCATTTTTCCATTTGGACAAAGACGTTATAACTGTTTGCTAGCCAGAATTATTTCGCTTACCGGAAAATAGAGAATATTATGTGGGTTTAGGATAAAGATCAAGTTTATCATGCGAGGCTGAGAAACATGTAGCGCGAGGCTTGCCGAGCGCTACCATGTTTCGAGCCGAGCATGATAAACTTGATCTTTATCCTAAACCCACATAATATTCTATTTATCCTATTTTTGTGCGATTTTTATTGTTTTATTTTTTCAAAAAATTCATAGATTGTTATTTTGCTCTTCCGTAGTTGACATCCTGCGTTTAGATATTTGGAAAAACCCAAGTGTATCATTCCGCGGGCACTGTAGAAAATAGACCACGGATAATCCAAGATTTTATTGATCAAACAACCTTTTGAACAAGTTTTTTTTATTTAGGTCAGTGTTTCAACTATGAAAATATAGTTTCAATCAAAAACGATAAATCATTCAATAACAATATTTTTCAATGTGTGTCACTCGTGATCACACCAGTCAAAGCGTCAGTTTTCAATTTCACAACATGTGGTCGACCAGAGAACAAAATCATTTTTTAAGATCTGCAAGTGATCCTGTGCTTGAGGAGCTTATGAAATTGAAGTTTTGGATGTTTAAAGTTGCTCCATAAAACTGTGATGTGATTTGTCTCGGAATGGATTCATTGAAATCAGTGTTTACATTCGACGTGGAGTGGGTGGGGAGTGCGAAATCTGCAAAAGCCAAGTTTTGTTGAGGATTTGTGAGTCTACTTGTGACATGGTTTGCTTGCGAGGTTGGTGTTTCTGTGCATGTCGTTGTGTTTGTAGTTTTGAAGCTGTGATCTGATTTTGATCGGACATTCATGGACGTTGACAATATGGTGGAACATTTTTGAAGTTGTTTTTCTGTAACAGAAGAATAATTCAAAATGGATTGGACATTTTTATGGCCAGTTATTGCCATAATTTCCGTTGGAGGGATATCTTGGCCACGCAGTTTCTGGACGAGATGTTTACGTGCGGAGTGGTTCGTGTAGCGTGTTCCCTCGGGAAGATTGGCTGCAACCGCCATGGTCTTGATCATCTTCCCGAGTTTGACCTCCCCGAGACGCTGTCGCATGTACCACTGGCCAGTACAACCTTCCCTGGTGCGCGGTGCCAAATAGAAAGGATCTTCATCATTCGAATACCCTACTGGTCGCTTGGCAGCATACATCTTGTAAAGTGTTATGGGGTCACGATCAGAATTGACCCCAAACATCTTAGGATTGACTTTCCTAAAGTCCCCTAGATTCTCCCCGGTGCGGGTTTTCGTCTGGCGCTCATGAAACTCTAAGAATTCCTCACCCTGGGCAGTCTTCCTTAGCTTTACGTCACCCCATCTACAGAAAAGGTACTCAATTTTTATGTTTTATAATGTTTTATTATTAATATAAATCTTTATATTGTCAAATTTTATTATTTAACAAAATTGTAAATATAATTTATGCTAACATTTTGTTTAAAGCGACTGCTTTCAAATATTGATGAAGGTAGTAAAAATTACTGTTTCTGCAATTATTTTGCCTTCTGAAATTCTTATAAATATCATGAGTATTTATTAATTTGCAGGAATATTAATTTCATTTACATTTAAATACAAGAGGAAATGTCAGCTTTTTGTTTTCAAGATTTGATGTCAAAAAACAAATTTGTACAGTCTGTTTTTTAATTAAAATGTTAAAAATAACAATTATGCTGAATGATCCACCTCAAATTATGCTGTTCATTTGTTCCCCGTAAACCGAAGTGGAGGCTGTTATTTAGCCACATTGTATTTAACAGGGAAGTTGGCGTGTGGGGACCAAGAACTGAGGATTCCCACATCTGGTCGATATCTTCATCTGTGAGTGGGTCTGCTTCATGTGGGCGGTTACCTTTGCCCTGAGTACAGAACGTTCAATGACAAAATTGTCGGTGACAAGGTATGCATATTGCCACAGCTTCTTAACTTAAGTACTTTAAACCAGACATTAGTGCCAGTATTGTTATGACAAATAAATTGGCTAAAACTGATTGACCAAAGCAATATTTTGTTTGTCCCAGACAACTGATTGACCAAAGCAATATTTTGTTTGTCCCAGACAACTGCTAATGTCAAAGGATTATAATCTGTTGATTGGTTATGCTTGATTGCTAATACACTTAACCAAAAAAAGGTTAACCGGTTGTGTCGAGATTTATTTCTGCAGTAGATCTACATATTTTTTGACGCAATGTAATTGATTGCATTTTAAAATCAAATCTCAATTGCTAGCTTCAGAACAATTATATTACAGTAATGTGTTGTCTAAAACTTTGTTGTCAAATAACTTTTGTGTTGCTTTAATTTAAAAAAAACCCAACAATTTTAAATATATATATGGGCTAAATTTGGATTAGAGGATATAGAAACAGTGATTACCTGTTTCTTTAAACTTTTCTTTTTCGCATTGAAGGTTTCCCGTGTGAGTGAAAACTCTGTTCCTGAGGCCGACATGATGTTGTGCGGGTAGCGGTGACGCCGGAAGTACCTGTCTAGGCTGCTCAGGAATCCTCTCAACGAACTCGGTTCATAGTCAGAACCGTCTGGTTTTGTTAGAGACAGAAGGAATCTGGCCACATGGTGATCTAACTGATTGACCTCAATTTCATGGATGTGTTTACTCTCGCCTTCTTTAGCAAGAAACCTGCGGAATTTATTGATGTCAGCCAGTGTTTTCTTGGCAGTGTTTTTGTTTTCCTGTTCAGCTATGAATTTGTTGACTTGTTCTGTGTTTATATCCTTAAATTCATTGGTTTTGCAATATTTATTATTAAGTGTTACAGGATTATTATTTTCATTTGGGGGAATGTTCTCAGATTCAGGATTGATGGGATACTCTAATTCAGTATCAAAGTCAAACAGCATTCTTGCATCAAACCCAAACTTGTCCTGAAATTCTTCATAGGAGATTTCAACAACTTTTTGTGTTTTAACAGTAGTTTTAGAGACTTCTTCAAATTCTTCATCTTCTAGTATTAAATTAAAATTTGGAAAGTCAATGTAGTCAGACATTTTGATCTTTGAGTGACTGAAGCAGACAGCAATTTTGTGCAGAATAATACACATAATAATTAATGTAAATAAAATCAATAAAATACAACACATGCTTGTTTTTACATTTTATTTTTACATATATTTAAAATATTTATTGCAAACATTTTACACACAAATTTTATTTGTAATTATTATTAGCCTATCAAACTGTTCAAAATATTTATTGCAGTGAGGGTCAAAAAAGTAGTTCCGATCTATAAATAGCGATCACTAACATGATCTAAAAATAGGCATATACTATCTATATAAAGCTAAAGTTTATACGATGGGTTGTTATTCGATCTATTCGTATGTAGTAATAGGATAAAATATTTAGTTGTATCTATTTTCTAGTTTCCTTGATATGATAAAAACAAGCTCAACGGTTTATATAACGAGTAGATAGAGAATATTATGTGGGTTTAGGATAAAGATCAAGTTTATCATGCGAGGCTGAGAAACATGGTAGCGCGAGGCTTGCCGAGCGCTACCATGTTTCGAGCCGAGCATGATAAACTTGATCTTTATCCTAAACCCACATAATATTCTATTTATCCTATTTTTGTGCGATTTTTATTGTTTTATTTTTTCAAAAAATTCATAGATTGTTGACTATTTTGCTCTTCCGTAGTTGACATCCTGCGTTTAGATATTTGGAAAAACCCAAGTGTATCATTCCGCGGGCACTGTAGAAAATAGACCACGGATAATCCAAGATTTTATTGATCAAACAACCTTTTGAACAAGTTTTTTTTATTTAGGTCAGTGTTTCAACTATGAAAATATAGTTTCAATCAAAAACGATAAATCATTCAATAACAATATTTTTCAATGTGTGTCACTCGTGATCACACCAGTCAAAGCGTCAGTTTTCAATTTCACAACATGTGGTCGACCAGAGAACAAAATCATTTTTTAAGATCTGCAAGTGATCCTGTGCTTGAGGAGCTTATGAAATTGAAGTTTTGGATGTTTAAAGTTGCTCCATAAAACTGTGATGTGATTTGTCTCGGAATGGATTCATTGAAATCAGTGTTTACATTCGACGTGGAGTGGGTGGGGAGTGCGAAATCTGCAAAAGCCAAGTTTTGTTGAGGATTTGTGTGTCTACTTGTGACATGGTTTGCTTGCGAGGTTGGTGTTTCTGTGCATGTCGTTGTGTTTGTAGTTTTGAAGCTGTGATCTGATTTTGATCGGACATTCATGGACGTTGACAATATGGTGGAACATTTTTGAAGTTGTTTTTCTGTAACAGAAGAATAATTCAAAATGGATTGGACATTTTTATGGCCAGTTATTGCCATAATTTCCGTTGGAGGGATATCTTGGCCACGCAGTTTCTGGACGAGATGTTTCCGTGCGGAGTGGTTCGTGTAGCGTGTTCCCTCGGGAAGATTGGCTGCAACCGCCATGGTCTTGATCATCTTCCCGAGTTTGACCTCCCCGAGACGCTGTCGCATGTACCACTGGCCAGTACAACCTTCCCTGGTGCGCGGTGCCAAATAGAAAGGATCTTCATCATTCGAATACCCTACTGGTCGCTTGGCAGCATACATCTTGTAAAGTGTTATGGGGTCACGATCAGAATTGACCCCAAACATCTTAGGATTGACTTTCCTAAAGTCCCCTAGATTCTCCCCGGTGCGGGTTTTCGTCTGGCGCTCATGAAACTCTAAGAATTCCTCACCCTGGGCAGTCTTCCTTAGCTTTACGTCACCCCATCTATAGAAAAGGTACTCAATTTTTATTTTTTATAATGTTTTATTATTAATATAAATCTTTATATTGTGAAATTTTATTATTTAACAAAATTGTAAATATAATTTATGCTAACATTTTGTTTAAAGCGACTGCTTTCAAATATTGATGAAGGTAGTAAAAATTACTGTTTCTGCAATTATTTTGCCTTCTGACATTCTTATAAATATCATGAGTATTTATTAATTTGCAGGAATATTAATTTCATTTACATTTAAATACAAGAGGAAATGTCAGCTTTTTGTTTTCAAGTTCTGATGTCAAAAAACAAATTTGTACAGTCTGTTTTTTTATTAAAGGGACTTGTTCACAGATTTTCGTATTTTTGAAAAATGTCATTAAATGAATTTACTTACAAAACTGTCATATCTGGAATAGTTTTAAATAATTATGATAACAAGGAAAAAGATATATAAAAAAAATTTGCCTGCCCTGGGGTTCGAACCCGGGACCCCTAGAAGCAAAAGCTAACGCGCTACCACTACACCACGCAGGCTTATGAATTTGGATGGCAGTTTAAACGCTATGTCGGTAATACACGTTTTTGCTAAATTATCTATGAAAAGCGTTACAAACGCTTTATTATTTTTCCAATTTCGATTGATGATTATAAATAAACGAACATATCTTTTTAACATTTTTCTTAGTCAGGAGTGTTATTTTGCTTGTGTGAATATAATGCATACATTATTTTTTGAATCTATGACAATTTTTTTGAAAATTGTCATTTTGCCAAACTGTGAACAAGTCCCTTTAAAATGTTAAAAATAACAATTATGCTGAATGATCCACCTCAAATTATGCTGTTCATTTGTTCCCCGTAAACCGAAGTGGAGGCTGTTATTTAGCCACATTGTATTTAACAGGGAAGTTGGCGTGTGGGGACCAAGAACTGAGGATTCCCACATCTGGTCGATATCTTCATCTGTGAGTGGGTCTGCTTCATGTGGGCGGTTACCTTTGCCCTGAGTACAGAACGTTCAATGACAAAATTGTCGGTGACAAGGTATGCATATTGCCACAGCTTCTTAACTTAAGTACTTTAAACCAGACATTAGTGCCAGTATTGTTATGACAAATAAATTGGCTAAAACTGATTGACCAAAGCAATATTTTGTTTGTCCCAGACAACTGATTGACCAAAGCAATATTTTGTTTGTCCCAGACAACTGCTAATGTCAAAGGATTATAATCTGTTGATTGGTTATGCTTGATTGCTAATACACTTAACCAAAAAAAGGTTAACCGGTTGTGTCGAGATTTATTTCTGCAGTAGATCTACATATTTTTTGACGCAATGTAATTGATTGCATTTTAAAATCAAATCTCAATTGCTAGCTTCAGAACAATTATATTACAGTAATGTGTTGTCTAAAACTTTGTTGTCAAATAACTTTTGTGTTGCTTTAATTAAAAAAAAACCCAACAATTTTAAATATATATATGGGCTAAATTTGGATTAGAGGATATAGAAACAGTGATTACCTGTTTCTTTAAACTTTTCTTTTTCGCATTGAAGGTTTCCCGTGTGAGTGAAAACTCTGTTCCTGAGGCCGACATGATGTTGTGCGGGTAGCGGTGACGCCGGAAGTACCTGTCTAGGCTGCTCAGGAATCCTCTCAACGAACTCGGTTCATAGTCAGAACCGTCTGGTTTTGTTAGAGACAGAAGGAATCTGGCCACATGGTGATCTAACTGATTGACCTCAATTTCATGGATGTGTTTACTCTCGCCTTCTTTAGCAAGAAACCTGCGGAATTTATTGATGTCAGCCAGTGTTTTCTTGGCAGTGTTTTTGTTTTCCTGTTCAGCTATGAATTTGTTGACTTGTTCTGTGTTTATATCCTTAAATTCATTGGTTTTGCAATATTTATTATTAAGTGTTACAGGATTATTATTTTCATTTGGGGGAATGTTCTCAGATTCAGGATTGATGGGATTCTCTAATTCAGTATCAAAGTCAAACAGCATTCTTGCATCAAACCCAAACTTGTCCTGAAATTCTTCATAGGAGATTTCAACAACTTTTTGTGTTTTAACAGTAGTTTTAGAGACTTCTTCAAATTCTTCATCTTCTAGTATTAAATTAAAATTTGGAAAGTCAATGTAGTCAGACATTTTGATCTTTGAGTGACTGAAGCAGACAGCAATTTTGTGCAGAATAATACACATAATAATTAATGTAAATAAAATCAATAAAATACAACACATGCTTGTTTTTACATTTTATTTTTACATATATTTAAAATATTTATTGCAAACATTTTACACACAAATTTTATTTATAATTATTATTAGCCTATCAAACTGTTCAAAATATTTATTGCAGTGAGGGTCAAAAAAGTAGTTCCGATCTATAAATAGCGATCACTAACATGATCTAAAAATAGGCATATACTATCTATATAAAGCTAAAGTTTATACGATGGGTTGTTATTCGATCTATTCGTATGTGGTAATAGGATAAAATACGTTACAGTAATATAACACGTAATATAAGTTGCACTATCGGTTATTATCATATATTCAGTTGGATCACTATTTTAATATTATTCCATATTGTCCTATTGTTCAACCCAAACAAATGGGCTACTGCTGTAAATTGTTGACATTGCACATTCATTTCACCGGTATTTCCAATCATGCGTGTTACGTCAACTGACTGTCTGTTTACTGTTTTCAGTTATCAAGCAAGAATGTGATTTCTTAGACTGTATTGGACGGGTAACAGTAAACGGGCAAACCGACATATATTTAAGAAATACTTTTCGATTTATCGTTGTTAATTAACAACAACTTTGAGCACTGATGCGTAGGAATTAAACCACAAAGCGTTACCCCGAGTTGTTAAATAGCCATGCATCTGAATGACAAAGAGTTGTTTACTGTCCGATAAACAACGATGTTGCGAAAATTATTTCGATTCTTACATGATTTGAAATATGTTTTTGAAATTGTAATTGGAACTTCTTTTTACAATGTTCCCCTAAAAACGGAACTTTTGCGTTGTTTATGGGTAGTTTAACAACGATCATTTTGTCCTTTGTCTATAGAAACATTCGCGAGTATCATTAGCCGGATTTTTCAACGAAAAATCTCGGCTTATAGATTAGCGAAACCGGTCGGTTTGGCGGGCGGGCGGGCGTTGCGATGTCGTTAACATTTTGCGTTAAAGTTTCAGAAATTTTCCTTGGATGGTCCTCTACCAAACCTGTGAAATTGGTTCCGCTTCACTGCACAAAATGGCCGCCAAAGCTAAAAATAGAAATATGTCTAAACGCTATTTTCTTCTAAATATATGGCTAGATTTTCAAATAATTTTACACAAATGTTTGTTTAGTGTTCCTCTACCAAACTTATTCAAATGTTTCCGCCTCACTACACAAACTGGCCACTAGAGCTAAAAACAGAATTTGCTTTAAAGTTTTGTAGTCCTGACATATTTTCTAAAGTTCTTGATCAATCTTGATGAAACTTTACACTCTACCAAACTTATTCAAATAGTTCCGCCTCACTGCACAAAATGGCCGCGACGCTAAAAATATAAATATGTCTAAACGCCAATTTCTTCTAGATCTATGGCTAGATTTTCAATTAATTTCACACCAATATTCGTTTAGTGGTCCTCTATCAAACTTATTCAAATGGTTCTGCCTCACTGCACAAAATGGCCACTAGAGCTAAAAATAGAATTTGCTTTAAAGTTTTGTATTCCTGTCATATTTTCTAAAGTTCTTGATCAATCTTGATAAAACTTTACTACATACATTTTAGATCATCGACATGATACTTCCATTCTTCTTCACCAACATTGACTTGTACATGTACCCCCATCGGCAAAATAAAATCCGGCTTTAAAGCGGTGTCCGCATTTTCCTCTTGTTTTAGAAATTGCAATAGCGTAAACACCAGACTACATTAAACTACTGTTCACTAAGTTATCGTTGCTCGTTATAACGACACCTAAACATGGAACATTGAATCTAGGGCCCCAAGACTGTGGAAATTCTTGATCTCAAACTTACTATCGAATTAAAATTGTGACCTATGAAAATGCTCGTTTCATTTGAGTTTTGATTTCCATTGGTTGAATATTGAAGATTAAGACTAAGATTTAACTTAAGAATGTTTGTAGTCATGGGCCCGACACTGCACACACCCTGTGACGGCCACTACGTGATGTTGATGGGTCACGTGGTTGAGTCATGGGCCCGACACAGCACACACCCTGTGACGGCCACTACGTGATGTTGATGGATCACGTGGTTGAGTCATGGGCCCGACACTGCACACACTCTGTGACGGCCACTACGTGATGTTGATGGATCACGTGGTTGAGTCATGGGCCCGACACTGCACACACTCTGTGAAGGCCACTACGTGATGTTGATGGGTCACGTGGATGAGTCATGGGCCCGACACTGCACACACCCTGTGACGGCCACTACGTGATGTTGATGGATCACGTGGTTGAGTCATGGGCCCGACACTGCACACACTCTGTGACGGCCACTACGTGATGTTGATGGATCACGTGGTTGAGTCATGGGCCCGACACTGCACACACTCTTTGACGGCCACTACGTGATGTTGATGGGTCACGTGGATGAGTCATGGGCCCGACACTGCACACACCCTGTGACGGCCACTACGTGATGTTGATGGGTCACGTGGTTGAGTCCCGCCTTGTGTCGAATACGTTGATTTTAGCGTCATAGACTAAAACCACTGTTTATCACCGCAAAAACTGCACAGAAAGTAAAAGTTTATATGAGTTATAAGTTATTTTGATTACATGCATATCATGCTATAAACTCAAAAGATAAATTGTGTTTGTTTGTAAAATCATTTCATACATAGATTTTTGATGGAATAATGTTGCAAATGGTGGTGATTTGTTTGGTGGTGGCCTGGATCACTGATTGGATCCAATACTTTTTTTAAGGATTCTGTATACTGTGTTTACTGTCACATCATAACTCACTGGTTGCACACTACCTGAGCGAAGATCAGTGATGTCCCCGAGTGCTGTCCCACTGCTGTCCAGTTGTTAAAGCATTTCGTCTACAAACTCTTGAATATTTCCTTTGTATTGGTGTAATCTAACATTACATTTTCTAATTTAGTTGGATCCCGTTACCCGGTACCGGTAAAGTGCCGAATAGCCGTTTCGTTCATCACTAGTATATTCAGATTCAAATGAGAAAGTCTTGCATATTAAGTTCAATTCAGTTTTTCCTAAAGAGCTGTGTGAATAATGGCTTAGGGCCCATATTTATAACGATTCTTAAGCTTTTCTTAACTTAAGTTGAAAATAAGTAAAAATTATCATTTGTGTTTGAAATACGATGCTTTAGCGTAGGGACATTGCAAATACTAAATATTGATACAAATGGAATAATATCGCAACTTTAATATGTGTCAAAAACAAATGCAGAAAAACCAATTCTTAAATATCAGAATTTTAAGATTTTGTTTAATTTTCGATTAGGACTCAATAAATATGGGTCCTGCAAATATATTCCTCGCAATAAAAACAATACACCAAGAAGCTATATTAAGCTGCCATGTAAGATCGACGCGTTTCACGATTTCCTCGTGCTTAGCCGTAATCGATTGAGCAGTAAACTGTGCACGAGGATATCGTGAAATAACGTAGTAAAGTCCCTATCCGTAGCTTTTTTTCCCATTTGTAATTTCTACTTTGACTACAACAACAAATATGTTTATCTCACTTGTTAATATTTATATACTATTATAATTACTGACTTAAATCTTTTCTTGACGGAGTTGCTCACTGAATTACTCAACATGAATGACTTTTTCACGCAAAACGGAAAAGTCATATATGTATATATAATTTTGTTACCATGAGAGATTAATTGTTTTTTCATGACATTAATTTGACATTAATTTTGTGTTGATATGATGTATACGTTTTCTATGTTGTGAGGGTACGAATATGTTATATATTACATACGTTTATATGCTGAACCTGTGTATTCTGGCCTGGAGGCCTTAATTACTCATAAACACTTATTGTATTGTATTGTATTGTATTGTATTGTAATTATTTAGGCCCCCCAAAATAAATTGTGTGTTTCGGGTAATTGTCTCAAAAAAGTTAGGTGGGATCGGGATTGATTTTTACAAGAAACATTTCGTTAAAAAACTTTGAACATTTAAAAGCTAAAACCTACGAACACGGATTTCACAGAAAACAATCTTCGCTAAAAACGTACGGGTCGGTGTCGGGGGGGGGGGGTTGCTTGGTATGGTCGGGTTGCCCGAAACACAGACATTTTTTATTATTTTTATTAGCGCGACTATTTACCGAATAGTTCGAGCTATACTACTCACCCGTTCGTCGGCGTCGGCGTAATGCTCTGGTTAAGGTTTAAGTGCAACAAGAATATATCTCTGTAACTTCTACAGATATTCGATTGAATTTCACACATGTCTTCGGGGTCATTATGTGAGGTCACTGGCCAAGGCCCATAACTCTGACATGCAATTTCGCAGAATTATGCCCTCTTTGTACTTCAAAAAACTCAGGTTATAGTTTGCGTGCAACAACTCCATATCTCTTTATCTACTACTGATATTCAATTGAAACTTCACACATGTCTTTATGGTCATAATATAAGGTCACTAACCAAGGCACATAATCTGATCTGCAATTAAAAAAAATTATGCCTCTTTTGATACTTTGAAATTTCAGGTTTAAGTTTGCGTGCAACAAATTCATATCTCAATATCTGCTGCAGATATTCAATTAAAATTTCACACATGTCTTCAAGGTCATTATATAAAGTCATGGGCCAAGGCACATAACTGTGATCAGCATTTTTGCAGATTTATGCCCCTTTTTGTAGTGATAAAGGCCAATAACTATGACAAAGCGGTTGAATAATCGAGCGCGCTTTTCTGAGACAGCTCTTAATGTTTCCGCATAGTATTAGACGAATAGTATTTATACTTTTTTATTTGTGCGAGTGCTGTTTATAACTGATGATTCTCATATTATCGCTGGTGTTTTCTCATTACATTTGTTGGGCGCATTGGTTTTCTCTTCATTGAGGGAGTCCAGTCGTGAGTCAGTATGAGTTACCTCTAGCGAGCCCCTGTCAAAGGTATAACTGTCTGCTGCAGGCTAAGTAAATAACACCACAGTCTATCAACACTGGCTATTTGTATAAGTAGAGGATATATATTATGAAAAACAAAAGATGTTTATCAGACTCCAAAGTTTGCAAAAATATGTTGAAATAGAGAATAATTGATATGAGCTTTAAATATGTTTTGAATTGAAATATCTGCAAAGGAATAAGAGACAAATCAAAGGTTGCAGTGAAAATTGGGTTCTTATAACACAGTCTATGCTATGGCGTCTTCCAAGCACAGTTGTTTGCCATAGACATTTCATAAAAATGAATTTACATTAACAATATGATATTACCTTTATTTATAAGATAATTAATTTCCATTTTCACCTTCAATTTTGAATTCAAGTGAGATAAAACAAGGTGGAATTCAAACTTATGCTATCATATAAAATGTCTAAAATCAATGCACCACATATTTTACCACTCGGATAAATGTGACAATATTTGATAATAATGATGTGTTTTGACTGTAATTTTATGATCTTTTTAAAGGAAAATGCAACCTTAAATATTCTTACATTCCTTCCACGGGATCTAGCTGTTTCCCTAAAGGAATTTCATTAAGAGTGTAATATGTAGCATAGTATTTTTTGCAATAAATATGTTTTTTTCTAAATATATTCATAATTACTTTTGTATTTCAGAAATTGTTTTTGGACAAGCGACATAAATGCTCCCTTAATATATTATTTAGCCTGTCATAACCACATTTTCATCGTTCCATCGTTCATTTAGTTTTTCAGTGCTCCAGTAAAAAAAAATAATTCTCATTTATCTTAGCAAATGGTTTAATGGTTAGCGACCCATTGTCGCCCGGAAATGGATGTTTTTTTCATCTTACATTTGACTTACTCACCAGTTTATGATGAAACTTGACACAAGCAATGTTAGAGAGATGAGACAAGGAGCAATAGCATTTTTGTCAAAATTCATTCACACATACCGAATGATAACACGTGCAAAAAACAACTATAATTGAATGCATAAACTGTTAACGACTGTACCAATTTTTCACCCACCTTAAAAACCGGGTTTCCTTCAAAATAAAATTCTGAAAATAAGTGTCGTAATATTATTTCATTTTAGCATAGCACTTGTGAGAGAATTGCATGATGAAATTAGCTCACAATCAATCCGTAACACACATGAACGTTTCACAATGCTGACAATTGGCAGTTTACAATTTTCTTGATAATGAATAAAATATTTATTAACTACAAACTACTTCTTTTCTATTCCAAGGATGACACACTCCATTATAAAACATGTTATTTATCAGGTTTACATTGAACTTGCATAGATAATCTCCGTTAGGCACACTTAAAACAGTTTAAATATAAAAAATAATTGATGCCCGAATTCTGCAGGATTAGTAAAAATATCTTTTAATTTTTACACTTTTAATATTTCAATTATAAATAGTAAAACAGGAATGGGTCTTTTACGTATCCAGATTCGTTCATGATTCACTCACAGAACAATCTGCTGACCCCCTTCCAGTACCTCAAACAAATGAGCGCGTGCGCGATGACGTCATCCCCCGCGTCATCCTTACAATGTCAGTTATGCGTTGTTTGTTTACATGGATATTATTTAATAGAATTGATATGAATTTCCACAATAATGGGCTCAATTTAGAAAAATGTCAAGGCAAATCAACCCCATACTTTGTTAACAGTATTTGATTGTTGTTTTTACTGTTTTTCACTAGTGGGCGAATAATTGGTACGGGCGAATAATAGGTCGCTATAATAATAATAATTTGCATTTGTTATGTTTTTATTTTATGCAAAATCCTGTTCAAATAATCGTTTTTCAATATTTTAACTTTTCATAGATTGTATAGCAGTTGAATGACAATTCTCGTATCAAAAGAAACACAACTTACGGACAAACTCACATCTAATTTAGTTGTATGTTATCGTAGAAAAATAATAGATTGCCGGCCGTGAACATGTGTTCATGAATGTTCTGAGTCACCTTCTAAATGATGTGTCGCATTTTTGAGTCAAGTCATTTTTTTTTTTACTTCATTGTATTACGTGAGAGAGCACGTGCTACATAGTTGTGTCGCGTGATTGTGTAACGTAGTTGTGTCGCGTGATTGTGTAACGTAGTTGTGTCGCTTGATTGTGTAACGTAGTTGTGTCGCTTGATTGTGTTACGTAGTTATGTCGCTTGATTGTGTTACATAGTTGTGTCGCGTGATTGTGTTACGTCGTTGTGTCGCCTGGTTGTGTTACGTCGTCGATGTGTCGCCTGGTTGTGTAACGTCGTTGTGTCGCCTGTTTGTGTAACGTCGTTGTGTCGCCTGGTTGTGTTCCGTCGTTGTGTCGCCTGGTTGTGTTACGTCGTTGTGTCGCCTGGTTGTGTTACGTCGTTGTGTCGCCTGGTTGTGTAACATCGTTGTGTCGCCTGGTTGTGTTCCATCGTTGTGTCGCCTGGTTGTGTTAAAGACATTAAAATAAACTACAACTGTAAGAAGAAATGCGTTTCAAAACAAGTACATTTAGTCGCATAATAATCTATCTAAAATGAAATAGAAGAAAATAAAATATCGAATAATTTGAATTACTATGTACAGTACAGTATAATGAATAAAAATATTTGTACACAATTTCTTCTTACGAGTTTATGCAAGATTTCTAAAAGAATATTTCTATTTAAAAAATTTAATTTTCGTAACATCAATGCCGTTGGTTAATTTAAGGTTATATGATAAATCATTCAACATTCAATCTTGAATTTTTTATACCCCCACAAATGAAGTTTAGGGGTGGGGGGGGGGTATATAGGAGTGCGCTTGTCGGTCTGTCGGTCGGTCTGTTGGTTTTTGGTTTCTGGATGATAACTCAAGAAAGGCTCGACATATTCAAATAATTTTTGGTACACATGTGTAACATCATACAATACAGGTTAAGTTCGATGTTGGTTACAAACCACTAAATTTTGACCGAGTAATGGCCCCATTTCAACGTAAAATTCCCTAAAATCATGGTTTGCGGATGATAACTCAAGAAATGCTTGACATATTCAAATAATTTTTGGTACACATGTGTAACATCATAGAATACTGGTCAAGTTTTATGTTGGTTACAAACCACTATATTTTGACAGAGTCATGGCTCCTTTTCGATTTAAAATTCCCCAAAAACATGATTTCCGGAAGATAACTCAAGAATGGTTTGACATATTTATATAATTCTTGAAATACACATGTAGCATCATAAAATACGGGTCAAATTCGACTTTGGTTAAAAACCACGAAATTTTCACAAAGTTATGGCCCTTTATTTGACTTAAATTCCCTAAAAACGTTGTTCTTGACGATAACTCAACAATGGCTTGACATAATCAAATAATTATTTTCACATGTGTAACATCAACAAATACAAGTCGAGTTCGAATTTGGTTACAAACCACTTAAATTTGACACAGTTATGGCCCATTTATGGACAATAATGGGCAATAATTCACGAAAGGCTTCACATATTTAAATTATTTTTGGTACATAGGTGTAACATCATACAATACAGATCAAGTTCAACTTTGGTTACAAACCACTAAATGTTGACAGATGTATTGCTCCTATTAAACTTTAATTTTTCCAAATACACCGTTCACCATTCACAAATTAAAACATTCTCCCTGTCTGTCTATTTCTTTCAAATGGATGCCATAGTTTTGTTACAAGGCCATATTGTGGATGTATATCCGCCACTCATGTGCCAATTCTAGTTTTACATGTTTCCGTTACTGGCGTGTATACTACAATTTAAAAACACTTCTTTGCAACATTTTTTTTAAAATATACATGCATGTATAAAACTTTGGAAACAGTACACGGTAGCATTGCGAAATTGTTATAATTAATTTGACTTTTCCGATAAAAACTACGAGTAATCGACTTCCGAATATTGCTTGATTGAATGAAGCTTGTATAAAGTATCCTTATGTATAAAAGGAGTTATTCATTATCATTTTGAAAATTAGATCAACGATTCAATAAAGTTAGTTCCATCAGCCTGTCAACAATAACTCTCATTGTTTGAAACCGCTACAAAGATAGCTCCAATGTATTAAGGCTAATGCACCTGTCTCTTACACTTGATTTAAGTAAAAAGAACTTATTAATTTGTTGAAGCAAATGTAAAACTTGTAATACACGTTTTGTTGTTGTTTTTTGTGTGTTTCATTTCCAATCTATAACGCCGCGCGCTAAAGGAAAGAAAGCACCACACAACTAAGGTCACAATCCACTATTATTGTATTATTATTTGTTTCTTAATAGCTATGATAACGTTGATTACGATGATGATTATGATTACAATGATGATTATGATTATGATTACGATGATGATTATGATTATGATTATGACTACAATTATGAATATGATTATGATTATGATTATGACTATGACTATGATGATGGTGATGATTATTATTATTACTACTATTATTATTATTGTATGCTGTATACTTGGGTGAAATAAATGTCGTGTTCTGTTCTGTTCTGTTAAAAATCAACAAATCTATGCAAATAATGTATTGTTATAATGATTTGTAAGAAATATAGACATTACAAATATGTAAAAATATGATATTAAGAATTGACAGAAGATGACAGTAGATGTTGTTTTTCATTGCATGTGAGTATAGTGCTAATAATATGAGTATTATTTGGAAATATGGTAATAACGAGATAAATAAGATTTTGATAAATATTATTTTGTGTTTGTTTTCTTAACGTAATATCCATTGAATAAACCTTAAAGCCTCATTTGAGGTGAAAATTGTCAAATTTATATTAAACAATTAAAACATGTCTGATAAAATTGCATTATTGTATGTTTAAGCTTCTTTTATCCCCAACGTCAGGAAACTATTTGATTTTTGAATACCGTTTAAAATAAAAACACCGATCCTCCAAATACACTGTTTATAAACACTTGCTTTGTTTATTTGCTAGTGTGGTGATTTTCACAAGTTCCATGCTTTTCTTTTCATGAATAACTGTACTGCTAACAGTAATGTCATTTGTCATAAACTGGACAAGTCATTTTGAGGGCCGTCTCAAAAACGTTTTGTACAGTATTTTAAGTTTAAAATATATAATACATGCAACAATTTACGAACTAAAAATCACTCGGTAAGTTTCTAACCACTATAATAAGTAAATTCGCACAGAATAACCATGTTGCTTTGTGTATAATTACCTTTGTTTTCTCAAAGTATTAAACCAATGTCTTTATTCAATTCTGAGATTAGTATAGGTTTATTAGACGACCCTCGACATTGAAACACTTCACTAACCACAATAACGGGATTTTTCCATGCACAAATCATGCATAGGATTTGCAGTCCTTTTACGGGGACTTGGACACCCCAATGTCTTTAAATGTAAACAATCAAGTGGAAATAAAACGAGGCAAGTTTCATTTATTTTAAGAAAATGTTAACTAGTGTTTGGTCATAATGTTTTATTTTATTTGTTGATTAAATCTTAGTAAAATATGGGTGGTTGTCTTAACTTGCAGCACCATGCGTTTGTCAGTAAACCCTGCATACTTTTCGCACAACGATATTATATGGCGTATTAACATTCATCGAACAAAGAACCGTGCGGTGCATTTCAGTTCCATATCGGAATGAAACATTTCAGTTCCAAATCGGCATGGAATGTTGTATATGGTTGATGTTACCGTGGAGCAATATTGATTGTAATTTTAATCAAGAATATTATCGCTACTTGTTATTGCCCTTCACGAAACACGGTCCCTCTAAGTTACGGTACATATACTCGCCTCGCTCAAACACGTGAAAATGTCGTCTGCACGTTGCACGTCTGCTTTGTGTAACATTTCCCACATTCGGCAGTTCGTTGACTCGTTTATCGAATGATACAACAATGTGTTTGGATCGGAAACATCTTGTCGGGGTGTAGATGCTGATAAAATCGAGCTGAATCGTATACCGGAAGTCTACACACCGGAAGCGAGTGGTTACTGACTTCTGACCAATCATCCTGCGTATAGACCGCTACAGGTGTTCCAAGCTTCCGACTGTAACAATGGCAAGAACCGTCACATACCGACAGTTGTACTTCTCTGCAGCTCTTACCTGCGTTACGAAGAACTCGATGGCCTGCTTCTGTTGTTAAGCAACTGGCTCCCATTTCTCGATTTTTCTTAAGGATTACTGGCTTATGTCTCTTATTTCATCGATCAAAATTACAGTTCTACAACTATATTATTTGTTGTAATTATCTGACAAACCTTTCGTTCGGAATGTAATACGTCTTCAAAACATTATTTATGCACACTATTCCAATATGAAAATAAAGAAATAAAGGTAATCCTGTTATAGCATGCTTACGACATAACCTATCGCTCTTAACTTGTGTAAATGAAAAGGCTTGAAGACATAACAGACAAAGCTTATTTTTCGATTTTGTTTTTTTCCTAAACAGTGCCATTTCCAAAACTGAATAATGTATTTAAAAAAATATATTTTCTATATACCACAAAATGTTTTTATTCGTGATAATTACTTAGTGTAATATCCATACTCCTAGTCGTTACTCGTCCGTCCGTCCTTTCGTCCGTCCATTATGCTTTTCTGTCCTCCGCCATTTCTCAGTAATTGGCTAGTAGAAATCCATAAAACTTAAAATAAATTTAAAATATGTACTTACATAGTGCAGTGATGCACGCAAGTTTCACTTGGATCAGTCAATATTCTTCAGAGTTATTGCCCTTTATGGAATGAAAAATGAACAATGTTTTTCATTACTTAGATTTTTCTTGTTAAATTTAAGTCCAATATATTGAATATCGTTACATATATTGAACTGAAACTTGGAATACTTGCTAATGGTGCCACAGTGCAGATATATGACAAGTGACATATCTGGGTAGTGTGGGTGTTTTTTTTGTTCATTTGTTGTTGTTGAATTTTAATGAAATACCTTCAATACTGTTACAGGTATTCCACTAAAATTTCTTTATAGTGACACTGTGCAGATTTATGACTAGTACCATTATTTTATCTAACATTATTTTAGGATTATTGCCATTTTTTTGTTACATGGATATTTGTCTAAAACCATTAAAGATATCGATCGCGCTGTCCCCCCGACAGCTCTTGCTTGGTTTGCTTCGATATGCTTTATTCCGCGGGAATATCAATTCATCGAATTTGCTTTTCACATGTAGATCTACATGAAGAATTTCATATATATTAAACCAGCGAATAAAATCAACCGCGTTGCTTCATTACTTTTCAATATCAAATAAATTGAAATAATTATACTTTAATGTCTTTGTAAACGAGACTAAACTAATGCTCAATATTATCAGTAAAACAATAAATCCGGTTGATAGCAAGGGAGACAACTCGATGTAACCGTTTGCAAATGTCTGATAGCAGTTACGCCCCTTCCGTTGAATCATAACTAAACGGATAGTGTACACAAAATAATTATTTTATTCAATTACAACTTTGCTAAATTAATAAAAAAACACGGAGACTCAAACGTGTCCGTGGAATTCTCCCGAAATTTCAGGATATGGACTCAGGTACATAAACGTTAGAAACCGTAATCATCGTTCCTTCAAGCAAGTGAAATAAAATGTAGCTGTGATATCATAAGACATACTGTATACGTTTGCAGTACATTAATGAACTACTCTTATAATTTGTTAAAGCGCTTGTCCTATCGGACAAAGACCATGAACACTTCAACTTTCCCGAAATCTTTGAGCTTGCCCGAAAATAAATATGTTCTTGTTAGCTCGACTTTTCTCTGAATTGTTCTCGCTAATCCGTTATCCGTTAGTTGGCGTCGCCGTTGGCGTCGCCGTCTGCATAATGCTCTGGTTAAGGTTTGCCTGCAACAAGTCCATACTACTACAGAAATTCAATTGAAACTTCATACATGTCTTCGGGGTCATTAGGTGCGGTCACTGACCAAGACCCATAACATAATTCTGACCTGCAGTTTAGCAGAATTATGCCCCGTTTTGTACTTTAAAAAATCAGGTTTAAGTTTGCGTGCAACAACTCCATATCTATATCTACTACAGATATTCAATTGAAATTTCACACATGCCTTCAGGTCACTGACCAAGACCCATAACTGTGAGCAGCATTTTAGCAGAATTATGGCCTCTTTATACTTAGAAAAGTCAGGTTAAGGTTTGCGAGCAATAGAAATTTCAGGTTAAGGATTGCGTGCAGCAAGTACACATCTCTGTAACTGCTACAGACATGCAATTAAAACGGCACACATGTCTTTGGGGGTGATTATGTAAGGTCACTGACAAAGGCCCATTAGTATGACCTGCAATTTTGCAAAATTATGTCCCTTTCTGTACTTCGAAATTTCAGGTTACGTTTGCGTGCAAGAAGTGCCTATCTCTGTAACTACTACAGATATTCAATTGCTACTTCACACATGTCTGCAACATGTGCGGTCACTGACCAAGGACCATAACCCTGACCTGCAATTGAGCAGAATTATGCCCCTTATTGTACTTAGAAATTTAGGTTAAAGTTTTCGTGCAACAACTTTATATCTCTATATCTACTACAGATATTCAATTGAAACTTCACATATGTCATCGGGGTCATTATATAAGGCTACTGGCCAAGGACCCTAACTGTGGCCAGTATTTAAGCAGAATTATGCCCCCCTTTATTTACTGACAAAGGCCCATAACTGTGACAAAGCGGTTTAAATACTGGAGAGAGACAGCTCTTGTATAAAATGCAAGTTTGTTTTTATACAAGAGTAGAATACGTTACGGTGCCTGCAATAAACTAGATAAATAACAGATTCGTAGCAAAATTGTAATACTGTTCACATTTTTTGCATTTATTAATGATGTGAAGTATTGGTATTGTGTACAACTTAACTTCCAAGTATGCTGATGCATGTTCTAACTGTACGCGGCTCGCATGTTTAAATGTTCTGAATGTTTAAAGCAAGTAGTGATTTTGTAGACAGTTTAGACATGTACTGTAACGTATTTCATAAATGGTACGAAAACGTATACAAGTATGTAGACTTACTAAATTGTATTAATCTTAAAGAAATAGGAGCACTATTTTTGTGATGTACTATTACGTTGCATTTAATAGGCCATAGTTTCTCGGACTACTGCAACTATTGGTTGAGACCAACAATATGGTTTAAAGGCTTTCTGTAGTGATGTCTGGAGTTTATTGTGCTGTTTGAAACATATTTTAGGAACAGACTTGTTATTAAATTATTGCAATTTACAGGTTATACACACAACCCGATCAATTATCAAACGTGACAACGACGTCGACGACGTCATAATTAAAACCGCGCCGTGTTGTGATGGTGGTTTAGTACCTTTTATGTAAATGTTGCTGTTATACTCGAAAAAAGGGTAACAGAATGTTCAATGTATTTAGAAGGCATTAACATTTAGTGTCTGTCATAGCGTTTCAAACGTAATTTCTCATTAAGTTAAGATTGACTTAAGAATCTTTATAAATATGGGCCCACGTGTCTTTTGTAACCATAATATTTTTTTCAAGGGATTACCAGGGCTGGTATTTACAACGAATCTAAGGCCAACATTAAAAAAAAAACAGTCTTAAAATTCTGAACTTTTATTTATCGATTTTCTGACACAGAAATGTATTATTTCAATATTTTAACCTATACGCGCAACATTAGTCCAAGTTTATCAATTTTCTGTATTTGTGAGGAATATGTTCGTAAAAATAGAATTTCAAACGCAAATTCTGATTTGGACTAATTTTCCCTAACTTAAGAATGACTTGCGAATCTTTATAAATTTGGGCCCACGTGTCTGTTGTAAATATATTTTTAGCAAAAGTCGACCTGACGCCAAAATAAGCTTTCCTGTATGTCACCCGAATTTCATGATTTCCTCGTGCTTTGCTTCATCGATCGAGCACGCAACTTTTAACTGACTGTACACTGTGCACGAGGATGTCGTGAAGTTGCAGGACAGTCTCTAATACACGGAATGAACGTTTATTAGTTCAACAATTCAGTATCATCATCGGTAATAATAATAATAATAATAATTTTAATTTTTGTGTCGCCTGAAAAAGCGACATATAGGTGTTATATATATAACTCTTAGACTATTAGAGCTATCAACATGAAACTTCATAGGTAGATCGATCTCATTGAGGGAAAGTGCAGTGCCCAAGAAAAGTTACTCTGCATCGCATAATTTTGGAGTTATTGCCCTTTGTATATTTTCATACTTAATTTTTGTCCGGAGCATAACTCTAAGACTATTAAATCTATCAACTTGAAACTTCATAGGTAGATAGATCTCATTGAGAGAAGTGCAGTGCACAGGAACCGTTACTCTGCACCTCATACTTTCGGAGTTATTGCCCTTTGTAAATTTTCATACTTATTTTTGTGTCACATTTTTGGTTTTAATTAGTATTTTCTTTGCAATTAGCCAGAGTGCAATGCTTTTAAAGATTTCAATGAATATGTTTAAAAAATTGAGCATTAACCTAAAGTGCTTCTTCATTTGGATTCACGTAAGCTATCTGGCGTCAGGCGACACATCCGACTCGCGGAGTTCAAGTTATTCATTACCAATCCGTTATTATTGTATAGATCATGATACATAATTCTCTTATTTTACCAACGTAATTTTGTTATGATGTGGTAAAACATTCATGAATATAGTCTACCTTGTATAAAGGGAATCTGTGGCTCTAGTCCTGAAACATTGTACGTTTACTTTAAAATAATTAGTTCCTATTTTTGAAAGCTATTATTTTATATACATAATTTAAATATACGAATTCCTTTACAGTTGAGTAAGCAATATTTTAACATGATACTCCCTACCTTTTCTAAAGACAAACAACGAAATTATCGTTGTTAAACTACCCAATAAACAACGCAAAAAATCATCCCGATTCTGAGCGGAGCATAGTAAAAAGTAGGTCCAATTACATTTGGAAAAAGATATGTCAAATCATGATAGAATCGAAATAATATTCGCATTATCGTTGTTTGTCGGCCAATAAACAACTCTTTGTCGTTTTGATGCGTGGCTAACGCCCTCGTGGTTTAATTCCTGCGCATCAGAACTCCAAATTGTTGTGGGGTTTTTGGCAAAAAAACAACGGTAAATGGATAATAATTTCTTAAATTCTTAATAAGTTGAAAATTAATAAACACTAAGGCCACTGTGATTTAAACATAGAATTACCAAAAATGGTGATATAAAGATAAGATTCTACTTAAGATGTTTCTAAAATATGGCCCCAGATGTAATAACTGTCCGAAATCGCGTCTGTCTCTTTCTATGAGAAAATGTGGATCCTGCAATATTTTGATATGCTTAAAGAAAGAGCAATGAGGTGATAATACACATTGTTTTTCTTGTTCGTCTTACTAAATTGTGGTCGTTATGGCAACAAAAGAAACACTGCACAACAACAAGAAATACGCTACCATAGGCGATTTAGAGGGGGGGGGGGGGGGGGCCGGAAGCAGGCGTACGTCCACTCTAAAATTTTCCAACATTCGACTTTTTTAAACCTGACAATACCTTACGCATATGCATTAATTTGCCAATGATGTATTATTCAGTCAATTTATTGTAATTAAACTAATTATCAAACCCGTTCTGTGGTATTTTCGTTTAATTGCTGTTTTTGCTGATATTGCATCATTCAGGTGTTATCGTTATACACTAACATGTTCGAGAGACCACCAGTACTTTGCTTGCAGTTACTAAATATTTGTGCACTAAATATTTTTGCCCACTCTAATTCAAAATCCTGTATCCGAGCTTGGATACCTTTTTCTCCTGATCTGATTTTTGATTGGGTAAAACACTTATGAAGGAAGTCAACATTGTGAAAAAAATAATTTGATGTCATTATTGACTGTCAGGTTTAGTTTAAACTTGCAGTTATATTTTAAAGATCCGGTGTCGAAAGCCAAATGCTTATCAAGACCCTTTCAAGTCCGTTATCTGGGTAAAACCACTACACCGATGACTTTTAATTAAGATCATTCGCAAGCTCCCGGAGTAGGGATCAAACTCACGATCTTCCGATCGAAAGGCGGATATCACATATTAAATTACATTGCTACAACATGATGCTGTTGGAACAAAAGTGTTGGTAATAGTACACATAGAATTATCATGCTCCGTCGTTGTGTAGCTTGGTTTAGTTCCGTCGTTGTGTCTGTTGGTTGAGATCCGTCGTTGTGTCTCTTGGTTGAGTTCCGTTGTTGTGTCTCTTGGTTGAGTTCCGTCGTTGTGTAGCTTGGTTGAGTTCCGTCGTTGTGTCTCTTAGTTGAGTTCCGTTGTTGTGTCTCTTGGTTGAGTTCCGTCGTTGTGTAGCTTGGTTGAGTTCCGTCATTGTGTAGCTTGGTTGAGTTCCGTCGTTGTGTCGCTGGTTGAGTTCCGACGTTGTGTCTCTTTGGTGAGTTTTGTCGTTGTGTAGCTTGCTTGAGTTCCGTCGTTATGTCTCTTGGTTGAGTTCGGTCGTTGAGTAGCTTGGTTGAGTCCCGTCGTTGTGTAGCTTGGTTGAGTTCCGTCGTTGTGTCTCCTGGTTGAGCTTCGTCGTTGTGATGCTTGGATAAGTTCCGTCGTTGTGTCGCTTAGTTGAGCTCCGTCGGTGTGTCGCTTGGTTGAGCGCCGTCGTTGTGTCGATTGGTTTAGTTCCGTCGTTGTGTCGATTGGTTGGGTTCAGCCGTTGTAATGCTTGGTTGACTTCCGTCGTTGTAAGGCTTTGTTGAGTTCGTCGTTGTGACGCTTGGTTGTGTTTCGTCGCTGTGAAGCTTGGTTGAGTTACGTCGTTGTGAAGCTTGGTTGAGTTACGTCGTTGTGAAGCTTGGTTGAGTTCCATCGTTATGAAGCTTGGCTGAAGTCCATCATTGTGAAGCTTGGATGAGTTCCGTCGTTTTGTCGCTTGATTGTATTCCGTCGTTGTGACACTTGGTTGAGTTCCATCGTTATGTAGCTTTGTTGTGTTCCGTCGTTGTGTCGCTTGGTTGTGTGCAGTTGTTGTGTCGCTTAGTTGTATTCCGTTGTAGTGACGCCTAGTTGTGTTCCGTCGTTTTTTCGCTAGGTTGTGTTCCGTTGTTGTGTCTCCTAGTTGTGTTCCGTTGTTGTGTCTCCTAGATGTGTTCCGTTGTTGTGTGGCTTGTTTGTGTTTCATTTTGTTGTGTCGCCTAGTTGTATTCCACTGTTTGGTCTCTTGGATGTGTTCTGTTGTTGTGTCGCCTTGTTGTGTTTCGTTGTTGTGTTGCATAGTTGTGTTCCGTTGTTGTGTCGCTTGGTTGTGTTCCGTTGTTGTGTCGCCTGGTTGTGTTACGTTGTTGTGTCGCCTGGTTATGTACAGCTGTTGTTTTACCTGGTTGTGTTCCTTCGTTGTGTCGCCTAGTTGTGTAACGCTGTTGTGTAGCCTGGTTGTGTTACGTTGTTGTGTCTCCTAGTCGGGTTACGCTGTTGTGTCGCCTGGTTGTGTTACGCAGTTGTGTTGCCTGGTTGTGTTAGCTGTTGCGTCGCCTGGTTGTATTACGCTGTTGTGTTACGTCGTTGTGTCTCCTGGTTGTGTTACGCTGTTGTGTCGCCTAGTCGTGTTACGCTGTTGTGTCACCTGGTTGTGTTACGCGTTTGTGTTGCCTGGTAATGTTACGCTTTTGCGTCCCCTGGTTGTGTTACGCTGTTGTGTCACCTAGTTGTATTACGCTGTTGTATTACCTCGTTGTGATACGTCGTTGTGTAGCCTGTTTGTATTGCACTGTTGTGTCGCCTGGTTGTGTTACGCTGTTGTGTCGCCTGGTTGTGTCGCCTGGTTGTATTACGCTGTTGTGTCGCCTGGTTGTGTTACGCTGTTGTGTCGCCTGGTTGTGTTACGCTGATGTTACGCCTGATTGTGTTACGCTGTTGTGTCGCCTGATTGTGTTACGCTGTTGTGTCGCCTGGTTGTATTACGCTGTTGTGTTACGTCGTTGTGTCTCCTGGTTGTGTTACGCTGTTGTGTCGCCTAGTCGTGTTACGCTGTTGTGTCACCTGGTTGTGTTACGCGTTTGTGTTGCCTGGTAATGTTACGCTTTTGCGTCCCCTGGTTGTGTTACGCTGTTGTGTCACCTAGTTGTATTACGCTGTTGTATTACCTCGTTGTGATACGTCGTTGTGTAGCCTGTTTGTATTGCACTGTTGTGTCGCCTGGTTGTGTTACGCTGTTGTGTCGCCTGGTTGTGTCGCCTGGTTGTATTACGCTGTTGTGTCGCCTGGTTGTGTTACGCTGTTGTGTCGCCTGGTTGTGTTACGCTGATGTTACGCCTGATTGTGTTACGCTGTTGTGTCGCCTGATTGTGTTACGCTGTTGTGTCGCCTGGTTGTGTTACGCTGTTGTGTCGACTAGTTGTGTTACGCTGTTGTGTCGACTGGTTGTGCTACGCTTTTGTGTACCCTGGTTATGTTACGCTGTTGTGTCGCCTGCTTGTGTTGCGCTGTTGTGTCGCCTGGTTGTATTCAGCTGTTGTGTCGCGTGGTTGTATTACGCTGTTGTGTCGCCTGGTTGTGTTACGCTGTTGTGTCGCTTGGTTGGATAAATTGTCACGATGAGCATTTTTGCTGTAATTGGACGTTGATATATTTATATTTATTTTGACGTGTTTATTTACGCGACTTGTCTCGCTGCTGTTATATCATGTACGCTTGTTGTTACAATAGTTATTTATTGTTGTTCAAATGCAACGATTTTTCGTGCATGTGTGTTATTTAAGAAATAATTTCCGATGTATTGTTGTTTTTCGGCCAATAAACAACGATTTGGAGTTCTTATGCATAGGAATTAAACCACGAGGACGTTAGCTCGAATGGTTGAATAGCCACGCATCAGAACGACAAATAGTTGTTTATTGGCCGATAAACAACGACAATGCGAAAGTTATTTCAATTCTAACATAGTTTGACATATTTTTGCAATTGTAATGAAACTACATTTTACCAAGCTCCGCTCAGAACGGGGACTATTTGTTGCGTTGTTTATTGAGTAATTTAACAACGATAATTTTGTTCTTTGTGTATAGACAAATTAGCGACTATCATGTTAGAATTAGACTCAACCGTGTAATGCCTCAATGTAATGACAAGATTTAAGATTTATTAAAACAGTTTAATGAATACTGGTTGAATGTTTTATTGTAATTGTGTTTTACTATTTCGTGTGCTTTGCGGTTATATGTCTATATGTAGCTTCGTTAACCTTTAGGAAGAGTTGTTACTAGATTTGTGCACATAAGTATCGCTTATTTTTACGTCGGTAAAAGATTGTGTTCCGAATTGTAATGTCAGCAGTTTATGGAGCCATAAATAAACATTCACCAAATGTGTGTTTGTGTCACATCATAGTTTGAAATTAAATAAACAACAACTTAGATAATACATGGTGTTATGTCGTTTATTTGATTAATTAATTATAATCGTACATATCAATTTAATCCTAAGCCTTCATTGTAATGCCCGATGCGTTTTCGATACATTTAGATCGTTGCTTGTTGTTTAACTGAAATAAATGTAATGCCTGCTACTTACTAACTCATAACAGTTAAACAAAAATTATTGGGGAATATAATAATATATAATAACAATCTAAACAATTCAAATAACAATGAACTACCTACATAGCACGGAAGACAACTCGATACTACTTCTTGGCCAGTTCCCAAATGGCAGTTGCTTCCCTTAGGTTATCTCGACCTGATTATAAAAGTCTGATATTAATATACGATATATGTATATTGTTTACAATTTAAATTCGTTATGTTTTGTATAACATTTTAGCTCACGTGTATATAGTTTATATTGTTTTGGCAGCGAATAAAAAGTAATTGAATAAATAACTGAGTTAATAGTATTTTACCTTTTTTACCAACACAATAGTATGGCTTATGATCGTATTTAAGGTGAACGTAAAAGCATGCGTTTATTAAAACATTTCTTTCTATATGTCGATACCAAGAATGTATCTTTTTCAAACATCATCTTTCATAAAAATGTATATTGTTAAATTAGCTTAAATATTTGAAGAATATGTGAGCTTTCCTACTCGCCCCCCGCTAACGCGTCTTAACCTTGGTCAATGTTTTGGTTAAAGTCTTGTGACTTCGAATCTACATAAGGAGTAAAAAATATGTTTGTTTCAGGTTACATGCCCCACAAAATGAGGGTAGATAGGTAGGTAGGGATTTATTTTTTTATTTTTTTATTTTTTTTGGGGGGGGGTGGTGGGGGGTGGGGGGGGTGGAATGGTCATCTTTAAGATTCTAAAACTTAATGAATATTCAAAACATATCTTTAATATCTTTATTTAAACATTGTTTTTAAGTGGATTCTATCAAAACAAAACACTTATATGTCCAAAAACATTTTAATTAATGGAAAAAGGTAAATAAAATAAAATTATATCTGACAAACTCAATAAATGTTCTAGGGTCGGGGCATTTTTAGGGTAGGTCGGGTAACCTGAAACAAACCTATTTTTTTACGCTCAACTTATTCACTTGAAACTTGGAATATACCCCCGTCATCAACTCCAGTATCAGATGCAGACTTTCCCATAACTCTTTTTTTTGTATTTTAACAGAATTATGCTCTTTTTACTGCGCAGGGTAAATCGGTTTTAACTAAAAAATGATGTATCAAATTATGAAGTGTCAGATGTCTTTTTTGGTTGACTAAACGTGATGTGGTAATATACAAGGTTATCCGCTTTCTTTAGATTCCTTCATAATTAAAATATGTCCATAAATTATTGTTCATGTGGTTTATTAAAATTATACTCTTTGTACCATTATTAAAAGTTAATCATGGAAAGCGTTTCAATAGATTTACAATAAGTCCATCCTTCCAGCCACGTGCTGGACACGTGCAACTTTTGTCTGCATAATTTAACGTCTGCATAATTGTCGTCTGCACCATGTCACGTGTCCAGTTTTCTACAACGGAACAGCCGTGTCGTGGATAAAATACGGGTTAAATCGACCTTACTTGTAAACCGGAAGTCTACATGAAAATTAACCTAGAAAGATTTCCGAAATGGAATGCCGATTGGTGGTTGTTCATAGGACGATCGTACCAACTTGTACACAAAGTGCTCAAGGTTGAGGTACTGTGGTTACTTACAGTCATAGTGTCCTATCGTTGCGTCGCTTGGTTGTGTCACGTCACGTGTTAATAATCACGTGCGCACGTGTTAAATATCACGTGTGCACGTAATAACTATCACGTGCGCACGTGATAGTTAACACGTGCGCACATCATGATTAACACGTGCGCACGTGGTAGCTAACACGTGCGCACGTGTTAAATAAAATATCATGTTCCCTCTATAACAGAATTAGGATTTTATAACAACGGTGAGGTATTTACAAAATTTAACTTATCTAAAGGACCAGTCTCACAGGAAGTTCTCCATAAAACATATGGTCACGTGTTTTACCATAATATGTTGTTGTTGTTAACTCACCGAGAACGAAGTGCTTAAGTGTGAGCTATTCTAGTCAGTCACTGTCCATCGTCGTCGTCAATATGTTTACTTTAAACAACTTCTTCTCTGACACCGCTTGGCGGATTTTAAGCAAACTTGGCAGGAATGTTCCTGGGATGGTTCTTTAACAAAGTCCTTCAATTCATTTGAATATCTAGAAAACTATTTTTGCCATGGCAACCAAAAACTTAAAAAACTGGAAAACTTTAAAAAATCTTCTGTCCAAAACCACTGCTGGGATTTTAAATAATTTCACAGAAATGTTCCTCGGGTGACCCTCTACTACATTTTTTTCAAATTATTTTGATTTCTTAAAAAAAACATGGTGCAGTTTTCCTTCTTTACCGGTAGCTATATAGAAAATTGTGAAAATCTTCTCCTCAGAAACCGCTGGCCGGATTTCAAAATAATATCACATAAATGTTCCTTTGGTGACCCTCTACCAAATGTCTTCAAATCATTTGATTCGTTAAAAAAATGGCCGCCAGGGGGTGGGGCAGATTTCCTTATTTTTGCTTTACAGAAAACTTTGAAAATCTTCTTCTTAGAAAGCGCTGACCGGATTTCAAAATTTTCTCGCAGAAATGTTTGTTGGGTGACCCTCTACTAAACTTTATTCAAAGTATTTTGATTCGTTAAAAAACATGGCCACCATGGAGCGGGCAGTTTTCCTTGTATGGCTATATAGAAAACTTTAAAAAATCTTCATGTAAGAAACCGCTGGCCAGATTTCAAAATAGCTTCACATAAATATTCATTGGGTGACCCTCTACCAAATTTCTTCAAATCATTTTTAATCGTTAAAAACAGACTGCCAGGGGTGGGGCTTTTTGTTTCTTATATAGCTATATAGAAAACTTTGAAAATCTTCTTAGAAACCGCTAACCAGATTTCAAAATAACTTCACATAAATAGTACTTGGGTGACCCTCTACCAAATGTCTTTAAATCATTTTGATTCGTTAAAAAACATGGCCAATAGGGGATCGGGGCAGTTTTCCTTATATGGCTATACAGAAAACTTCTTGTCCGAAACCGCTGAATGGATTTCAAAATAATTTACATAAATGTTCCTTGGGGGATCCTAAACCAAATCTCTTCAAATCATTTTGATTTGTAAAATATATGACCGCCAAGGGGTTAGGCAGTTGTCCTTATATGTTATATAGAAATCTTTGAAATCTTCTTGTCAGAAACCACCGACCGGAATTTAAAAATAAGTTTGCACAAATGTTCCTTGGTTGACATTCTATCTGTTTTTTTTTTTGAAAATGTTCTTGTCTAAAACTACTTGCTGGATTTTGAGATAATTTCACCTAAATATTTCTTCCATTTATTAAATTCCTTCAAATTGTTTTGATTCACTAAAAACATTACTGTCAATGGTCCATTGTCACATCTCTGAATACGCTATTAACCTTTTACGAGCTATAATGGTTCATTCAACTCAGGTGAGCGACCCGGGGCCATTTTATCTTTTATTTTTGTATCTTTAATGTGCCTGTCAAATATATCCCTACCGGTAATTCAATTGTATAGACTTAAACTGTGGAGAAAATAATCGGTAAGTTTGGTCACATGTTGTTTGGCGCCACGCATTCATGTATAATTAAAAAATAAGTTTTGATTTTGAGTTGTTTATCTGTAAAAAAAAAACGGTTTCAAGTTCTGATGCTACTCGCTTATTTTTCTATAGACAAAGAACAACATTATCGTTGTTAAACTACCCAATAAACAATGCAAACAGAAGTCCCGATTCTGAGCGGTGCATAGGAAAATAAAGTTATCTTTACAATTGCAATAATATTTGTCAAGTCATGTTAGAATCAAAATAATTTTCGCATTATCATTGTTTATTGGCCAATAAACAACTCTTTGTCGTTCTGATCCGTGGCTATTAAACAACTCGGGCTAACGCCCTCGTGGTTTAATTCCTACGCATCAGAACTCCAAATCGTTGTTTATTGGCCGATAAACAACGATAAATCGAAATTTTCATTGAATCGAATCTTAAATATACGCGCATTAGAACGAAAAATCGTTGTTTATTACGGATAAACAGCGATATAGCGAAAATTATTTCGATTCTAACATGACATGACAACAAGTTCTGCAATTACTATATTTTAAGACTTTTGCGAGTTGTTTATTGGCTATTAACAACGAAATTTTTTCTTCTTTGTTAATAGAAAACTGCGTGTGTCATGTTAAAATTGCTGTTTAATTTAATTTAAACAGCGAAATACAAAACATCCGCAAATTAATTGAAATAAATATTCTAACATGATACGCGCAGTGTTTTCTATAGACAAAGAACACAATTTACCGTTGTTAAGCTACGGTACCAATAAACAACCTGAAAATAGTTCCGAAACTGTAAAATATATTTCGGAGTGTAATTGCGGAATATGCTGCCAGGTCATGTTAGAAACTAAATAATCTTCGCATTATCGTTGTTTATCGGCTAATAAACAACGATTTGTCGTTCTAACGCCCTCGTGGTTTAATTTCTACGCATCAAAACTCAAACTCGTTGTTTATTAGCCGATAAACAACTTTAAATCTAAAATCTAAAATTATTTCATAAGTATATTTTACGTGTTCTATAGCGAATTAATGCAATTTGTTTCGATGAAAATATTCTCTCTCTATTTCCAACCCTACAATAAGAGGATTCGTTTATCAACCTATGGCTGTCGTCTGGAAATAACATTGTCGGTTTAGATATAACTTCTATTTGCCCGAAGTGAAAAACATTCTAAAGATGTCAGAGTGTTTCTCTCGTTGTATTAATGTTGCACGCCAGTGTGACATTCATCATTTACAATAAAAAAAAAATATTCCTTCCGGTTTCTGGAACTGTCGTCTGCGCGAATTATTGTCACATATCCAATGTCGGATTAGAACATCTGAAAAAAATCGAACCGGAAGACTACAAACCGGAAGCAATTAACTGCAATGAACGGTCCTGACTTCTCCCTCTCCGTCTTATTGCGTATAGACTGGTACACGTGCGACAAGCTTCTCGACGACAACACGTGCACGATAGTAAAAATAACACCAATTGACTGGGTTTAATTGATATCGTTTTGTTGCGAAGTAAAGCACGATTTTTCTGATTTTTTTGTTGATTTGCACACTTGACAATCATACGGTTTGGCTTCGCCACCCTCACAAGTGAAGCTTAAGTCGTTAACAGGTTTCATCAAAGAAATAGAGTGTTGTGGCAAATTATTGCTATAATAAGAACAGTCGTCTGTAGGTTTTCTGTCAAATTTGTTGTTTTTAAAATGTCGTTCAGATACAAAGGTCCTTTGGTCCATGAATATTACAGACTAGAATCTAAATTTGATAATTCATGTACAATCTTGCATGAGTAGCAAGAATTCAGATGTAGTAACTTCGGACAACAGTCAATTGAGTCTCTTTCGAAATCTGCGGTCAGGGTTTTCCGATTATGTTTGCAATACATTATATATGTCCAGGGCTGGTATTTAAAAAGCTTATAAGGGAAATCTATACATACGATGTACTTGGGTGAATATTTTCGATCAAATTTTTTGTGTGAAATCCAAATAACAACAAATTCAAAACAGTAAAATACAATTACCATCGAAACAATATGTATATTCAAAAATGTAAAACTAAAGATACAAATACAAATTGGCTAGCATAATTGGAAATCGTTTTTGTCGAGCCCCCTTGCTCAATGGCGGTTCGGTGTATGTGCGTGCGTGCGTCCACTCTTGTCCGGACTGTTGATTCATCATTCATCAGGGAATTTTAAAACAACTTGCCACACATGTGTAGACTGCGTGTCGCACCTGTGACCCCTAGCTCAAAGGTCAAGGTCACACTTACAGGTCACAGGTTAAATATGGTCACAATGTTGCCAACAGGCATCTAGTTGTTGTTGTTTCTAATTATACTAGTAGTTTATGTCGTAGTTTTTTAATGTTTTGATATGCAGTCACAACAAGGCTATGTGACGCATTTCAGAAACCGTGAATAGATATTATTATCAAAATAGTGCATTGCATTCTGTAAACAACAGCCTCAACTTCATGAGACATATTAACACAACGTTTACATATTTTTCCGGACAAGAAAAGCAACGTTTGAAAATTGAACGTAAATATCTATGACTGATGGATGTTGGTATGATCTAAATCTGATATGACGAATCATTTGCCCCTCAACAAGAGAGTTTTGCGGGCGTTATTTTGTTTGTTTGTTTGTTTTGTAAGCAATTTGACGCAAGACGTTATGAATTTATTTTCAGAAGGTTCTCCGAAAAAGTTGGAAATTGGCCAGTGAACAAATTATTAGTTTAGTTTAAACCTATTTATTTAAGCTCGATTGCATCGAAAGCTTAAGGCTCATTGAGACACTCTCGAGTCCGTTTCCTGGGTAGAACCAGTACTTGGTGTCTTTGGGGGAGAGCTTGAGTACGCTCCCAGAGTGAGGCTCCAACCCGGGACCACCCGATCGCTAGGCGGACACCATATCCACTACGCCACCGCGACCTCAACAAATGAATAGAATTTGTTTGTGATCCGTGTCACAGTCCATTAAATCATTCGTTATTATTGAATAAACAATAATACATTATTAACAATAACAATGTGTTGCCTTGTTATTTTATCCCTTTTATTTTTATAAATCATTTAATTTATAATCTATTTAGGTAGAGTAGTTTTTGTGTATAGATAGGTAAGGTTTATATGTACAGTTATAGTCACGAAGTATCCGTAGTTTTAAGACTGAGAACTTTTCAATTAACAAACTATGCTGATCTCTATTGTCAACGACTAACAATAATTAACATCACTCAGATTCGATCCCCCAATTACTGCATGATTGTGTTCACCCAACCATTTTAATCCTTCACGATTTGTCGAGAATTTTCACATTCGATATTCAACCTTGGAATGTGAAACATTCATTTATTTATATTAATTATAAATAAATATATTTCAGGTAAATATTATTTTCTATTATTTTATATTTTTGTATTTATTGAATTGATACATTCACATTGCATTACATTGTATTTATTATTTGTATTTCCATCTTTTGGTTAACATATTAATTGTTAACTATCCGTCGGTTGTTGTTTGTATTTTTAAATGTATTTGACATTCGATATTCAACCTTGGAATGTGAAACATTCATTTATTTATATTAATTATAAATAAATATATTTCAGACATTACTATTGTGTTGTATTTCACAACACGGTAGCCGGTGACCCACACCCATATAACAAGAAATAAACACCGGCAACATCCGGATTATGTCTATGTCCAGGATATTTTGGGGAAAAATCCTTTATTGTTAGAAGATTTTTACATTTTGCTGTATAACTCATAATTAAGTGGCATAATACATGTTGGATTAAGCTGCCTTTGCGGAAGTACTCGCTCTCCGAGTGCGACCCAGTTACGTTATATGTTACGTACATGTTGTCCTTAAAAGCCAAAATGAAAGTAGTTCCTTTCAGCAGTTTCAGTACATTGACCATTTTGAAAGATGCCATCTGCATGTAGATTGTTGTTCCTTTTCAACATCAATGCATCTACCTTTATCAAGGTTTCTGAAAACCTGTTAGTCGATTAAATTTAATACAATATGCAAGACAATTTTTAACGATAGTGAACTCTAGTTATTCTGCAAATGTTAATATTTGGTGGTGATGGTTGTGTCCGGGTATATTGGAATTAGAACGACTATATAGCCACAGTCCGCGTCCGGGTTTTGAAAAGTTATTTTATCAAATAGAAAAGTTAGTTCGAAAACATGATATTTTTTTAATTCAGCTCAGTTGAGCTGTAAAATCAAGATCAGCTAAGATATGGCCCCACGTTCACAGAGGATTAGCTCTAGGGTGAAGATCAAATTTAGCTGAACTTGATCTTCTAGCTCAGATGAGCGGAATCTCAAAAATATTTTATTTTCGAAATACCTTTTCTTCTACATAAAATAAGACAAATTTTTGTTAAGTTTTGATTAAAACATGAATTTAATTAAGAAAATCTACGCTGATATACGCTGAGAGGAGTTCATTATTATGTAAAATATATAATTGTCTTATTATTAAAATTGATCCAGATATTTAGTGAATACCATTTTTAGTCTGATCCTGAAAAATTTAGTTCAACTTGTTTTGTAAACACGGGGACTGGTCACACTCTGTATCGCATAAACCAAGTGTTGGTTGGACATGTTGTGTTGATCAGGTCGAGCTGACGCGTAAACCGGAAGTTTACAGACCGGAAGCAATTGATTCCTACGGACCGTCCTGACCTAGGTGCAACTCCGTCTTCCTCCGTATTTATTGGTACACGAGCACCAAGTTTTTCGACAAAGAAGAAGAATACGATTTGCGACTTGTGTTGTTGATTTACGCACATTACGAACATAGTATTGTTTCTCATTTCCGTTTATTACACAAAACAATCTTTAAAGGTGCGATCTGGGCCCTTGTTAAGAACGATTTTTAAGTCGTTCAGAACTAAGTTGGAAATAAGTTAAAACACCACCACCACCACCAACAACAACAACATCAACAACAACAACAGCAACCATTTATTAGCTCTTAAGCATGCAGTTGCTTTTTCGCCATACGCAAAAACACAAGTGCTATACATCACGGCCTGTACCCGGATAATCCTAAGGTAGTGCAGCGACCCTAACGCAGTGCCAAAATGGCGGACACAGAGACAGAATATGCTATTATTTTTCATGTTTTTATCATGTTGTTATATTTGTGTTAAGTATGAAATTAAATCTTTTAATAGTTATAGTGTACAGTGGTTTATGTAATTAATATTTTGTTTGACAATCACTCTTATGATGCTTGAAGTCATTATAATGTACCCGAAAGTTCGCTTAAGAACATTTTTATGTTTCCGACCTGTTAAAATATCTTAAAATGCATTAGTACCTTACTTGAAAACTATATTAGTTAAATGAACATCTCTACGACAATGTGTAATCATATCAAAGGTTGTTTACAGCTAAAACATTGTCTGTATTGTGAAGTCGTTATGTGCTTGCGGATAATTCCTGACTGATGTAGGAAACTGTGATGGATAAGTGCGAACGTAAAAAGGATAATTACCTAACAAACTGAAAAATAAAATATATGTTCGTCCTGTATATATGAAATAAATTCTTTAAGTGTTATTAATGTGCTTGCTCAATCATTTCCTCTAAACTGTCAGAAGATGTGTCACAATATACACATTTAAACTTTGGACCTTCAAATATATTCACAAGAGGGTCACTACGATTGCATTCTATTCTTTTACATTTTTTAAGGGTGTTCCACTTTCATTATTTTGAACTATATATACTACATCGTCTTTAATAATAACGGATTTTTTTTCTGTCTTTGCAAATTGTTTGGCACTCTATCAGGATAGAATTTCGAGCGATACCCATTATTCCAACTATATATTCGTCGAGCAAAAGCTCGCGATTTTCAACACAGGTTTTCATGGTGCAGTTTTATATGTAAATACACGTTAAAAATTGTCACTGGTAAACGAGCAAATTACACAATACGACTGGAATGAAAATAGAAATATATAAAGGTCCATTATAGTCGTTCAGCATACATGTATATTAATTCATTTATATAGAATGTTAGTCGGTTACGTGTTTTTTTGTCGGGTTTCATACGTTGGTTTGGTTTTTATCCGTTCCTAGTATACATTGCGTTCGGTTATTATCAACTAGAAGTTAGGTTTTATCCATTTATTCGCAGTCTGCACATTCGAACGAGTATTGTGTCCATATCCAATGGAATAACAACACAGTGTAAACAGGGTTTTGAAACAGTATATGTTTGCTTCAACACAGCGAAATAATATGGCAATTTAAAGCATCTAAGTATTTTGTAAGATTTTTTATACATATTTTAATTGGATGTTTGGCCTTGTTCCTCAGCATTCCACCTTACAACCCAATAATTGCTAGATGTAACATAAGGTATATTGAATTTAATACTTATTTTATCAATGGCGACAGATATTACAACAAAAACATACCTGTAAATAAGAAAAATATGCATAAAACAAAGTAGCCCCGACTTTCCATCCGCAATTATGGCACTGCGTTATGGTCGTTGCACTGCGTTAGGATTATCCGAGTACAGGCCGTGTACATGGATGAGAATAATATGAAATTAGGCAATGATGGAAGTTGAATAAGAATATATGTCCCTTTCAAAGTAATAAATACCACAGTGCTTTGGAACATGTTCGCGACTTATACAAATGTACTTAATATTAGTGGAATATAGTTGCAACTCTTGTGTCAAAATCTTCAAACTATGCATTTATTTTGGTAAGAAAATCCAATTGTAGAATTTCGGAATCTTAAGCTTTTCAAATTTTCGAGCCGTTTTAAATACCAGCATGTACCTCTTAACTTGGAGAGCGCACAATCTTATATGGCTGTGCAAAAATATTGCTCGTTTCCCTCCCACTTCCGACCGAAAAGAAGTGGCCACGATTTGAAATATTGTTGACTTCGTTCATGGACTGAACCTGCGAAGGCTCGTCGGATGTTGAGTATGTGGATTCTAAAAAAAACTTTAAAACCTATTCAGCAGTATAACATTCACAGAAATTATCAAGGCTGAAAACAACGAAGGGCTCCGAATCGTGCGTGACATCCCAGCTAGGCTTTCCACAATGTTTTAGTGTTATGCGTACTTTCGTACAGTTGTTGCTTGTTATTTGTAACAAAATGATGATAATTTTTCAAAATAATTTCTTGGTTTATACTATTTATTTGTTACGTTTTTTAAGTGTAAGATCTTCATTCATTAGGGAACATACTGTACAATTTTTATTCATGGTTCGGGTAAACATCGAACACATTGAAAATCGTTGGACCGGTTCCGTATCTCCGTATCCGTATCCGCATTTTCGTGTCCATATAGTGCATCCGTATAGAATCGCTCACTGAGTATTTTATGCGGATACGGACAACATACGGACGAAATGCAGCAAGACGAAGGGCAATATACATGTTGTGTAAACTATATTATAAAATATAGGGGTTTAGTTTTATATTCTAAAAAGTAGGAAATTTGTTCAATGCTAACAATTTGACAGGAATTTGCTGAATTCGAAAAAATGCTGTCAACTATCGGGAATTCGTTGGAATTGGTTAAATGATCATTAATTAGAATATGTTTGATTTCACATCAGTAAATATCATTAAAATTGATAATCTCTTTCGACATTTTGATAGCCAGAATCGAACAGAAAGACAATACTAAATACACGGACACGGATGCATGGAAACGGCCTTCCGAATTGAATTTTGCGGATACGTATGCGGATACGGACCCGGTTACGGATAGGGACTCACGGAAACGCGGCCTATGATGATTACTTAGTGTGTTTTGGGTCTATCATGGGATAGTGTTGCGTTACGCGTTTGTGTCGCTTGTTTGTGTTAAGTCGTTATTTCGCCTGGTTGTGTAACTTCGTTGTGTCGCTTGTTTGTGTTATGTCGTTATGTCGCCTGGTTGTGTTATGTCGTTGTGTCGCCTGGTTGTGTTACATCGTTGTGTCGCCTGGTATTGTTACGTCGTTGTGTCACCTGGTTTTGTTACCTCGCTGTGTCGCCTGGTTGTGTTATGTCGTTGTGTCGCCAGGTTGTGTAACATAGTTGTGTCGCCTGGTTGTGTTACCTCGTTGTGTACCCTAGTTGTGTTTCCTCGCTGTGTCGCCTGGTTGTGTTACATCGTTGAGTCGCCTGGTTGTGTTACGTTGTTGTGTCGCCTGGTTGTGTTACCTCGTTGTGTCGCCTGATTGTGATACCTCGCTGTGTCGCCTGGTTGTGTTACGTCGCTTTTTCGCCTGGTTGTGTTACATCGCTGTGTCGCCTGGCTGTGTTACCTTGCTGTGTCGCCTGGTTGTGTTATATCGTTGTTTTGCCTGGTTGTGTTACGTTGTTGAGTCGCCTGGTTGTGTTACATCGTTTTGTCGCCTGGTTGTGTTACGTCGTTGTGTCGCCTGGTTAAGTTACCTCTTAGTATCGCCTGGTTGTGTTACGTCGCTTTATCGCCTGGTTGTGTTACATCGCTGTGTCGCCTGGTTGCGTTACCTCGCTGTTTCGCCTGGTTGTGTTACGTCGTTGTGTCGCCTGGTTGTGTTATGTCGGTGTATCGCCTGGTTATGTTAAGTCATTGTGTCGCCCGTATGTGTAGCCTCGCAATGTCGCCTTGTTGTGTTAGGTCGTTGTGTCGCCTGGTTGTCTTATGTCGTTGTGTCGCCTGGTTGTGTTACACCGTTGAGTCGTCTAGTCGTGTTATGTCGTTGTGTCGCCTGGTTGTGTTACGTCCTTGTATCGCCTGGTTACGTTACGTCGTTGTGTCGCCCGGCTGTGTTACCTCGCTGTGTCGCCTGGTTGTGTTACGTCGTTGTGTCGCCTGGTTGTGTTACGTCGTTGTGTCGAGTGGTTATGTTACGTCGTTGTGTCACCCGGTTTTGTTACCTCATTGTGTCGCCTGGTTGTGTTCCATCGTTGTGTCGCCTGGTTGTGTTACGTCGTTGTATCGCCAGGTTATGTAACGTCGTTGTGTCGCCCGGTTGTGTTACCTGGCTGCGTCCCCTGGTTGTGATATGTACATATAAATGGCACTTAATTGTTTAACACGTTAACGTTGCCTGATTGTGTGGTTTTATACACTGCATATTTCTTGAATAAGTCACTCATTATATTGGATGGTGTTGTGAATTGTCGCGTGATAATGTTAGATTTAGGTTTATTTGATCGAAGATAAACAGCAAAACAAAGCTCTTTTTTTTCTGTGTTTGTCCATACTACACATACGAATTTTCACCATTTTGAAACGCCGCTAGTGCAAAAACAAGCAACTATCTTTTTACATAATAATGACAAATACGTTTTATACTTGGATATATATTTAAAATTAATATACACCATACTTGCAATGTAGCGTACATATTAATTTTATATTTGTATTATAACTATTACATGTTTCAAATTATGAACATAATCGCGACCAGTTTTAATATAATTTTATTTCAAAAATAGAGGTGTCAAATTGCATTGCAAACTGCCTATTATCATTTTCAATGTCCGCAATTTAACTTAACTGTCAATTTAAAAAAACAAACAACAAATGATTGAAATGTCTTTGTAGGAATGCATTTTAAATGCTCGAAATGTTTTAGTGCATTTCACAACTGGAATAAAAAAAAGTTTCAATTTACGTTATCCGATCGTGACGTCAAAATAATTACACACGAAAATTAAACGAAATGCATTGAACGAGATTCTTGAAAAAAAGCAGCGAAACTTGGTACAAGTTCTCATAACAACACACTAAGGTATCATATTAATACTCGTTAGTAATGTACCTTGCCATACAACGTATTTTCCTTTCTACGTAACATGCTATATATGTTTCTCTTTTGTATGATTGATCGCGCAACAATGTACACAAAGCAAATCGGTTCCTAACGGACATGGAATGTTGTACATATTTTAATAGATATATTATACGAATAAAGTTTCAGTAAGCCTAGGGTGATCGATGCGGTGTCCGCCTTGTAATCGGGAGATCGTGACTTCGAACTGGTGGTTTTGTAAAAGTGGTACAAAACATGATACACCACCTGATAGTATCACAGGTCAAACAACAGCTTGCATACATAGTTTCTGTTAGTTAAAGTATACAGTAACACTGTCCCTCTCCATGTATTAAAGTTCTTTATCACTGTTGAAGTATATTATTATGTGCCTGTTCATGATAACCAACATTGACAGTATTCGTGTTCTTTATTTGCTGCTATTTATACTGATTGGCAAGACAATTCTGAAAATGTTCCCATAATTATTGTCCGTGTGTTGTAAATATCATTTTCGTTCAATAAGGAAATAATTTTCAATTTATCGTTGTTTATCGGGCAATAAAGAACGATTTGGAGTTCTGATGGAATTAAACCACGAGGACGTTAGCCCGAGTTGTTTAATAGCCACGCATCAGAACGACAAAGAGTTGTTTATTGGCCGATAACAACGATAATGCGAAAATTATTTCGATTCTAACATGATTTGACATATTTTTGCAATTGTAATTGGAACTACTTTTTACTATGCTCCTCTCAGAATCGGGACTTCTTTTTGTGTTGTTTATTGGGTAGTTTAACACCGATAACTTTAGTTCTTTCTCTATAGAGAAAAAGAAGCGAGCATCATGTTAAAATGTTTCTCTCGAAACCCTCGCGTCAGAAACTACGCTTGTTGTACATAGACTGGTCTATAATTCTTGCCTCGTTTCGGACACGCGGACCTGTCTTCTACACGAATTGTCGTCTGCACGTCTGCTCCGCGTCATTTTTCCTGTTTCGAGATGCGGACTAGTTCCGAGCAATTTGTGAACCGGAAGCCTACAAACCGGATGCGAGTGAAAATGTTACTGTTATAACAAGAACATTCGTAGTTTTGTCAACACATATGTGTTTTTTTAAATGTTGTTCAGGGCCCGTCTTCGCCCGTCTATTCTTAGACTTAAGACGTAATAATACGGAATATTATTGACACAGTTCTGTTCAAAGAAAGCTGTTAATTTGAATCTGTCTTGGTATTCGGCAACTCAAATTACAGAGTTCTTTATTTATAACGATTTGTTAAAGTGTGTATGTACGATCATTCAAATCAATTTTTTTAAATAAACAGATAAAAGTGACAAAATAACTTGTAAGCTGACAAATATCGAATGAGTCAACAAATATGATTGTCGACTTTAGCATAGTTTATTAGTGTTGTGTAGCTTAAAATAAACTGTCGCGTCAACGTGTATACAACCAGTATGCGTTTTTCAATAATAGTTCGTATTAACTTCTCTTTCATTTTAAATCGAAGTATCTGGTAATTAACTCTATCGGGTTGTTTAATTTATGCAAATATATATGTTGTAAAATCGAACATACACTCTTTAATGACAATAGCGACATTGGTACCCAGCATATTTGCGAACGCAGAAGTATTTTTATTGAGTCTGAGTCTATTCTTTATTCTAAAGTCTAAGAAAAGTCTGGCTTAGATGCCAGATTCATAATTATTTCTAGAAATCTGGTTTTGATAAAAAAATTATTTACAATAAAGTATGAGTGTCGAAAATCGAGTTTTAGTGATTTCGGAAGAAAAGGGGCAATTGTAAACTCAATGTCGGAATCAGAAGACGTGGGTAACTTGCGATGTTACAAATTATTACTTCGACTATTCACCGAATAGTCTGAGCTATTCTACTCACCCATTTGCCTTCGTCGGCGTAATGCTCTATTCAAATGAAGTTCACAAATGTCTTCAGGGTCATTATATAAGGTCATTGGCCTTTTTGTACTTATGTAAATGCTTCCGTGCATGCCCATTTCTCTGTAACTACTACAGATCTTCAGTTGAAACATCCCACATGTCTTCGGGGTCATTATGTAAGGTCACTGACCAAGGCACATAACTCTGACAAAGAAGTATGAATAGTCGAGTGCGCTGTCCTGAGACAGCTCTTGTTTTTGTAATGCATTCGCGTGCATTTTGTTGCAGACCTTGCGCATGAGAACAAATAGAAATCATAGATAATAACTTTCATTTAATTTGAAGCTCGAGAGGCCGGGGTTTTTAAATAACTGATATTAGTTTTTACGCATACTACACGCATATTCGTTATTGCTCGGTATTTTACTTCTCTATATTCAGAAACATACTAAGAAATCGTTTCATCATCAACAACTGAAATATGTCCTTAGATATTAATGAACATTTTCTTAAAATTGCACGTTTGTTCTTATAAAGATTTCATTGGTTAATTCTACGAAAACTGACATTGAACTTAAACTCGTATTATCAGAAATCTTTTCACAATATTAAGATTATTTTCATAACAAAAATGCACTTACCCATTAACAGCAGTAATTAACAAGTTAATAATTAATCAACAGCACACAGCCATTTAAATATGAAATAAAATCTAATGAAATATGATGATTTTAAGGTTAAGATTTTAATTAGGATGTTTCTGGAATACGACCGCTAATAATCAAATAAAAGATGCAAGATATTATCAGTTATCTTCATTGTGTGGCAGCGATACTATTTTATAGTATTATCATGGAATTATTAATTGTGAAATAAAATGATAGAAATGTACGTTGTTATGTTTGTTCACTTAAAATCCCATGTTTTCAATTATTTCAATAATTAGTAGTTGTAGTGACCAGTATTCATTAGTTCGAGTAAACTAGTTCAATCAGCGTAATTCGTTCTGTTACCAAAAACTAATCCACGTTTCACTTTAAATCAGTTCAATATTTAAATTGGCGATTTTCTGAAGTACATCGAATCACGTTTTCACGTCATTCGTTGTTCTTCGTTACATCTATACAGATGTTTATTTATAATTTTATATTATAAATAATTGTATTATTTACATGTAACTATAGTTAGCTTATAATTTATATGCCGCGTTTGTATTACGGTATTGCTTGTAATATCTTCTATTTGTGTGTAAATTTGTATTTTGATATTTGTATTTATTTTCTTTGTATTTTTCTATTGTTATGTAGTCGGTACAAAAAACCAACATGAATAATGTATTTTGTATTTCGATATATTTAAGGAGGATTCGTTGTTCTTCGTTACATCTATACAGTTGTTTAGTTATAATTTTATATTATAAGTAATTATATTATTTACAGCCTTTGCGCGAGTTATTGTTTTCCCCACCTTCGTCGCTTGAGTTAACCCATACCAATCCCGGCAACAATTGTTTCGTATGTAACAACATCTTGATGAAATCTGATTGGCCAGTTTTGCCTGCTAAAGCTGTGACATGTAAAGCACGTGCATGCAGACCGTGATATTATTGTAATCAGGGGCGTAGCTAGACCAAATGTGACTATACTCGCAGTAAGTTTCGTAATTATTCAAGATGACTGATACAACGTTGTCATTATGATGGTGCGGATTTTTTCGTGCTATTTGGTCTTCTTATCTCTCTGTAAGCTAAACGTGCTAAAAGAAGTGTGCCTAGTTACGCCACTGGTAATCCGAGTTGTTTGTACTTTTATGGGAGAACAATTTTACTCTGGGCGGTTTCCACGTGAATTTCGATAAGCGATATTTTGCGCCTCTGATGCCTTCGATTTTGCATCTAAGGTTTTGATTGGGTTTGAAATGTTGAAACGTCGATTGTGATTCGGCGATTGAAAAAAAGGGCGCGCGCACCATTTGTTCGTTGTTCCCGTGTAAGATGGATGTCATACAATCTGACACAGCGGACTACATCAACTCAGTACTCTAAACTTGAGTTTATTATGGAGAATCGTGTAAATGTGAGTCTAATACGTGTTATTAATGCAGTTTGTATAAATGAGACTTCGAATAGTTTCATTCAGTTAAATTTAAGATTGTAAACTAATGTTGCATTGTTATTTTGTACGTTAGTTTAGTAATTTGTTTCTATTTTATATAGAATTTCAACCTACTGGTCATGGACGTAATTCCGGCTTGTACGTAAATATTCGGCCACCCTTCAAAAAGCATTTTTGCGATAGAGATTAATATTGTTTTAAAACAATTAGCAAAATAACTTTCTATAGCAACATACTTCTACTGATTTCTCGATTCCAGGAAGCATATCGTTATTTGCTTTTGAATTGAAATCTCAGTATCATAACAGGAAATATTGAGTCACGTGGGGAAACTGACGTCATCATACGCACGCACCGAAAATATGGTGTTGCATGATTACAGATTTAAATTTATTATTTCTTCTAACCGTTAACAAATCTGCACATTCAAATTTGACGAAATAGGAAACACCGGCTTCTGTTTAAAAGATCACATCACTATTTTACCCAGCCTTTCTCTTTAAATTCGGTTATCGCTGATTTTCTTACAATTCTCGCTGAATTTAATACCAATATCATCATAAACTCTATGCAGCCCCGGTAAGTCTATGTTGTAGCCTTCTTCAGCGAAGGGGTTACTCAAGGTATCGAGATTATTCGGCCCCCATATTTATCCGGTCCCTGTTCTAGTAAAACAATTCAGTAGAAAAATCGGCCCCTTTGAAAATTCGGCCCTCAGACTTATCGATGCGCATCATGAATGATATGCTTATTATATTTAAGAAATTTATATTCATACTAATGATATCTATATTTAATTAAATAATGTATTCTTTATTTTATTCATATCAGTTATAACTGTTTACTTACTCACATAAAACGCATACACCCGCACAGGTGAAAATTCACAGCTATACACTAAGATTTTCAAATTGAATTATCTCGCTTAAATAGAATTGAAAGAAGTTTAAAGTTATTTACAGCTCACGTTACAATTGGCTTCAAATTTTAAAAACGTGTTTACTTTATTTTTGACATAAAAATGACGTTTAAACAAAACAAACGTAATAAAAACAAGCAAAAGAAAGAAACGAAACCATTTGCAGTTCACCATTGCCAACATTGGTTTAAATTATACAGAAGTTAAGGGAAGGGGGAGGGGTGCTGGTGAACGAAAGTCGTTTAGGTAGGATATTTTAGTCAAAATTTAAATTTTTGTAAATCTTGATCATTTCTCTTTAGATAAGGATAGTTATTAAAAACAACTATTGTGTTATAAACATTGCCGACGATTCTAAAAAGTGGCCGATTTGTTACGTACAATTGAGCTAGTAAAATGGACATTTTATACGTTCTTTATTTCCGTTTATTTAGTGACCTTACACTCGTCCATTTTGATTTAAACTTACACGTTAAATGAGTTTTGAACCCAGGATTATTGATGTGAAGTCTAATTTTGATCAGTTGTGTACAACGTGAGATTACAAAAAAAAAACAACCACCAAAGTGGCCGGAATTACGTTCATGACCAGTGGTGAGATTTTGTCGTGTGTATTTTTGTATAATTTGCACCTACAACGCGACTTTGAATTTACGAAATCTTGAAAAAACACAAACATTCTACATGTATTTACACAACTTTGCACTGTTTAAGTTCTTTTCAAACATAATACTGTTTATGTCGCCATGTTTTGGTAGCATAGGCACAGTTTGTTTTCAATACATACACATTTCTTGTTCTTGTCCCCACATTTTATATGTTACGTGATCCAAAGACGCCAATAAGCATCTGTCTCTTATAGACGCTTTCTTCCGGTTCCAGTCCATGGGCCGCCAAGTTGACAGGATTTATCGATCTCGTGCAGACGCATGCCACGCTTCGACGGTGCTCTTGTTTCGAAACGATTGCGGGAAAGAGGCAGGTTGCTATCGGATACCGGCAACAGATAAGTCATAATAAAATCACGTATTCACGTTATTTGAAAGTTAATTGAGGCAAAGGTTAATACAATTTGATTATATCTTTTAACTAGATAGTTTGAACTCTTCTTAAGCGTCTAATGCATCATTACGTTAAATAAACCCTTTCTAAATTGTGTACATAAATGGCAGCTTTAACTCAAATTTCGGATTTGGGGTGTACACGAATTTGACTCTTGATACATAGACATTTACGTTATTTAGATTAACATTTGATTTTAACAATATACATGTTACAGTCATAAAAGATGAGACTTGTTTCATTAAATTCTCAAGCCAAGGCCCTGTCAAATCTGGCGACAAGATGGAAAGGGCGCCCCCACCCTGCCGTCTGGGTTGTCATGGCCATGACCTGGGAGTTCAAAGGAATTAATACTAGTCTTTTATGATGATCATAAAATGGGATGGAAAAGATACTGAAGCTCAAAAAGTTTTAGTTGTCATTTATGTTTATAATAACAGTGATGATAATACTAGTACATATTATAATATATATTATTGTTTTATCATAGCTGCATGTATCCACAATCATTTGATACAAAGTGTTTCATTGATTTGTCTATATTTCTTCTTTGTATTTATGATGCGTTGACCGAAGTGACGGCTATGCTGCTACGGTTCCGTCTCTTCGACCTCTACTCCAACGATGCTTAGGATAACAAGAAATCAGTGCGGACCAGCGCTGGATGCTGACGGCAATGATGGCGGCGATAGCACGAGCTAAGTTTTATTTTATTCTGTTGATGAGAATTTTCAGACTTAGCAGGTGATAGCCTGTGCTCGATGCGACAGAGGATGAGGCAGTCGGCACACCGAGTTGGATGCATATGATGTCCAAAATGGAGTCAGTCGACAATGGATGAGACAATAACCTGAGCTAAGTGTTATTTTGTGTTCTAAAGCAGTTACAAGATCCTTAACATATGTTACGTCTAGGACTATGTATGTTACTGGATTGTAGCCACCCATAAGTCACACAATTTATTTGCGATTCGATAAAACCACGTGCTCTCTTAACTGCTAAAAATTGCACTTTCAAGTTATACGGTGTCAATAACTCAGAGAGGCATGGCCATTTTAATTTTCAAGAAATAACTATTTAAACCAGAGTTCGTTATTGTAAATGCCTCTTTAGCAAAGACGATAAACGATCGGACTACTTTCAGATGATTCACACGCAAAAACGAGCTGGATGCAGATGAAATTTTGCTCCCATGAGGACCATGACGCATTCACAGGAAACAAATGGAGGACAACATGACAATGAAAACCAACTGATTCGACGGGCATGGGCAGTAAACAAAACTTTGATTTTTAATAATCGTATAGAGCTATTGTATTTACTTTGCTTTTAATATGCGTTATACGCCTTAAAATAATAAAGAAAATGATCATAGTTCTATATTAAGTAACTTTTAAGTATGTTGTTTTAATGTGGATATTATTCGCCATACATTTAAAAATACTGCGTGGCAGTAACGGTCAATACTCTTAACAATGGAAGTATTGTAACCACGATTGTTAACACTTTTGGTTGGCAATTATGAGGTTTTATTTATAATTTTAGTAACCATTGTAGCAATCTTAAGCAGCAAACAACAACAACGCCCCTTTGCCGAGGTCAACCTCACCCCATTTCTGTGGACAATAACATCCCGACGGCAACGACGCCCCGTTGCCAACAACAATAACATCCTGTTACCGAGGAATACAACATCCCCGTTTCCAAAAAAAAACCGTTGCTAACAAAAACACCAGTTTCCTAGGACAATAAAACCCCGTTGCCAACAACAATAACAACACGCCGTGCCAACACCCTGTTGCCAACAACACCCCGTTATCAACAACAATAACACCCTGCTACCGAGGACAACAATACCCCGTTACCAACAACAACAGCACCCCATGACAACAACAACATCCCGTTACAAACAACAACAACACCTCGTTGCCGAGGACAACCACATCCTGTTGCCAACAGCAACAGCTCCCCGGTACCGAGGACAACAACGCCCCATTAATAGCAACAACAACCCGTTGTCTAGGACAACCACGCCGCGTTGCCTAGACAAGCACACCTCTTTGCCGATAACAAGCACACCTCGTTGCCGACGACAACTACACCCCGTTGCCGACGACAACTACACCCCGATGCGTTGCGGACGACAACTACACCCCATTGTCGACGACAACCACACCCCGTTGCCGACGACAACTACATTCCGTTGCCGACGACAGCTACACCCAGTTACCGACGACAACTATACCTCGTTGCCGACGCCAACTACACTTGCCGTTACCAACAACAACAACACCTCGTTGTCGAGGACAACCACATCCCGTTGCCAACAGCAACAACTTCCCGGTACCGAGGACAACAACACCCCGTTAATAGCAACAACAACAACCCGTTGTCTATGACAACCACACCGCGTTGCCGACACAAGCACACCCCATTGCCGATTACAAGCACACTCCGTTGCCGAAGACAACTACACACCGTTGCCGAAGACAACTACACACCGTTGCCGAAGACAACTACACCCCGTTGCGGACGACAACTACACCCCATTGTCGACGGCAACCACATCCTGTTGCCGGCAACTACATTCCGTTGCCGACGACAACTACACCCAGTAGCCGACAACAACTACTCCTCGTTGCCGACGCCAACTACGCTTGCCGTTGCCGACGACAACTACACCCCGTTGCCGACGAAACCTACATCGCATTGCCGAAACAAACGCACTACGTTGCCGAGTATAAAAACACCGAGGACAACTACACCCCGTTGCCGAGGATAACCACACCCCGTTGCCGAGGACAACCAAATCCCGTTGCCGAAGACAACTACACCCCGTTGCCGAAGATAACCACACCATGTTGCCGAGGACATCCACATTCTGATGCTAAGGACAGCCATATCCCGTTGCCGACGACGAACAAACTTCGATTTAGAAGACTTGGGTCGATACAGTTGACAGCCGGAACTTGATGCAGAGGACATACAATGACGCATGCAGCAATCAATCAATTATGTACTATAAGACAACAATATACAACAGAACGGAGAAACAAAAACCGTAAATTGTCGTGCAGAGGCATTGCTCGCGTAGACGGTGCTCCTGTTTCGTAACGATTGCTGGAACGAGGCCGGTTGCTATTGGAAACCAGCAACAGATAAGTCATTATGAAATCACGTCTAATTTTGTGTCACTACCTCTCAAATTAAGAAAATGCTAATTATTTAATTAGGGAAACGATTAATGTATTTAACCTATTTGTACGATAAAGCGTGAAATCTTCAGTGTTTAATGTATTGATCCGTTAGTTGCAAAGTTTTTATTTAAGCTCGACTGTGTCATAGGGCAGAGTCTTTTGATACTTTTTAGAGTCTGTTTCCTGGGTAGAACCATTACTACCTTTCTTTAGAGGAACATCATTGCAACGCTTCCGAGTGGGGATCGCAAGGCGGACACCATGTCCATTACACCGCTCCCACCTCCATTAATCCTTTACGTATAAACTTTCTAAATTGATTTTGTGGACGCAAATGGCAGCTTTGCCTCAACATTCGGGATTGGGTTGCACAATAATTTGTAAAATAAACAGACGATATTTATTTCTGATTAAAACTTGATTTTAACTATATTTACTAATCGGAAAAGAGGAGGGTTTGTTTATGTGAATTCTCAACACATGGTCTTGTCAAATCACGCGACAAGATGGAAAGAGCGCCCCCATCCTGTCGTCTGGCTTGTCAGGGTCATGACCTGGGAGTTCAAATGAATAAATACTAGTCTTTTCTGACAATCGAAACACTGGGAATGACAAAACCTTCAGATACTTGTGTCCAAAGTTTAAGTTGCTATTTGCCTTAATAATAATAATAATAATGAAAATAACAGACTTATATTAATGCTCTAAAGCAATGAACACAACGTCGTATAAAATTCACTGTGGCATGCAATAACATATAAAATAAATATTTTTTTCTGCATGATATCGGACTGACATTATTGATTTGCTGCAGCAGTGCCGTTTGTCCGAGTCGACTCCGACGACACCACACGGTCCGATTTGCTCCATGCAGACGACAACTAGAGATTGGTGCATGCGACAACTGGAGATTGGTGCAGACGACAACTAGAGATTGGTGCAGGCGACAAGTAGAGATTGGTGCAGGCGACAACTAGAGATTGGTGCAGACGACAACTAGAGATTGGTGCAGGCGACAACTAGAGATTGGTGCAGGCGACAACTAGAGATTGGTGCAGGCGACAACTAGAGATGGTTGCAGGCGACAACTTGAGATCGGTGCAGACGACAATGGATGGCGACGACCACACGAGCTATGTGTTATTCTTAAACTGTTGATTAGAATTTTCAGGCAATGTTTAAGTCAACAAAAACTCTTATCAGACGACATCCGAGCAGAGTGTAAAGCAGGCGACATCCAAAAGCCAAATACAGGCGACAATGAAGGACAACGAAACAAGAGTTAATTTTATTTTTAGGTTTAAAACCAGTAAATAAAAACTTTATAGAATCCCAAAGCATAAGAGCAAAAACGCGTTTTCGTCAATTTCCTTTATATCGGATATATCAATTCTCATTCCAGGCGAAAAATGCTTACCTATATGTTCAAATGTTACTTTAAAAAAAAATATTCATGTCACTTAATTGCAGACACAGATACACAAAATGCATTTGCGATTAGAACAAAAACACATGCGTGTATATTAACTGTTGGAAATTTAAATTTTAAGTTATTCGGTGTCACACTATATATTAAATAGCACTGGAGACAATTTCCTTTTAAATAATAACCAGTCAAACAATAGTTCGTATTCAAAATGCCTCTTAGCAGACGACCCATTTGATATACGGCCTTCTTTCAGAAGATGCAGACGACACACCGAGAATTTCAGTAAGCCTTTAAATGTCAATGAAATAAATGAATTACAGTAACAAAGTACTCGCAATGAAGAAGTCATTTTAGAAAAGAAGCATATTTTTATTTTGCAGAAGTAGATTCGTATGTCATTATAAAATATTTTCATTTAAAATGTGTTTCAATTTCAAATAATTTCAGCAATATATTGGCAGTATTCAGCAGCAGACAACCACCATGATGCTGACAACAAATAGACAACGATGCTGCCAATAACAACACCGCGATGCAGAAAATAACAACACCACGATGGTGACAACAAACAGACCACGATGCTGACAACAAACAGACCACGATGCTGACAACAAACAGACCACAATGCAGACAACAAACCGACCACGATGCAGACAACAGACCACGATGCAGACAACACACCACGATGCAGCCATTAACAAGACCACGATACAGACAACAAACAGACAATGATGCTGACAAAAAACATTCCATGATGTAACTGAAATAGGATTTGATGCTGACAACAAGCAGACCACGATATTGACAACAAACAGACCATGATGCAGACATCAAACAGACCATGATGCAGACATCAAACAGACCACGAAGCTGGCAACAAACAGACCATGATATTGACAACAAACAGACCATGATGCATACAACAAACAGACCATGATGCAGACAACAAACAGACCACGATGCTGAAAACAAACAGACCATGATGCAGACAACAAACAGACCATGATGCAGACAACAAACAGACCACGACGCTGGCAACAAACAGACCACGACGCTGGCAACAAACAGACCATGATGCAGACAACAAACAGACCACGATGCAGACAACAAACAGACCACGATGCAGACAACAAACAGACAGACCATTATGCAGGCAATTAACAGACCACGAATAAGATAACGAACAGACCACGATGCAGACAACAAACAGACCACGATGTAGGCAACGAACAGACCAAGATGCCGACACTAAACAGACCACGATGCAGACAACAAACAGACCAAGATGCCGACAATAAACAGACCACGATGCAGACAACAAACAGACCACGATGCAGACAACAAACAGACCAAGATGCCGACAATAAACAGACCACGATGCTGAAAACAAACAGACCATGATGCAGACAACAAACAGACCATGATGCAGACAACAAACAGACCACGACGCTGGCAACAAACAGACCACGACGCTGGCAACAAACAGACCATGATGCAGACAACAAACAGACCACGATGCAGACAACAAACAGACCACGATGCAGACAACAAACAGACAGACCATTATGCAGGCAATTAACAGACCACGAATAAGATAACAAACAGACCACGATGCAGACAACAAACAGACCACGATGTAGGCAACGAACAGACCAAGATGCCGACACTAAACAGACCACGATGCAGACAACAAACAGACCAAGATGCCGACAATAAACAGACCACGATGCAGACAACAAACAGACCACGATGCAGACAACAAACAGACCACGATACAGACAACGAACAGACCACGATGCAGACAACAAACAGACCAAGATGCAGACAACAAACAGACCACGATACAGACAACAAACAGACAATAAACAGACCACGATGCTGACAACAAACAGACCACGATGCTCACAACAAACAGACCACGATGCTGACAACAAACAGACCACGATGCAGACAATAAACAGACCACGATGCTGACAACAAACAGACCACGATACAGACAACGAACAGACCACGATACAGACAACGAACAGACCAAGATGCAGACAACAAATAGACAATAAACAGACCACGATGCTGACAACAAACAGACCACGATGCTCACAACAAACAGACCACGATGCAGAAAACATACAGACCACGATGCAGACAACAAACAGACCACAATTCAAACAACAAACAGACCACGATGCTCACAAGAAACATACCACGATGCAGACAACAAACAGACCACGATGCAGACAACAAACAGATCACAATTCAGACAACAAAAGACCACGATGCTGGCGAGAAACAGACCTATATGCAACAAGAACTGAAAACAACAGACCCTACGTGCAGGTATGGTAGTAAAATGTGCAGCTTTGATTTGCCTTAAGAATTATATACATTTGTCTAAAATTTTATTTCTAAGAGAGAATTCTTGATGAGTTTTCTGTGTTCTATTAGAGTTACATCATATTTATTTCAAGATAATGATAAGGTTTTACTATATTATTATTATTATTATTATTATTATTATACGCGAGCATTGCAGACGACAATCGGAGCTCGACGCCGACAAGCTCCATCCGCAGCCTTCCCACACTCGGTGATCATGGACCATGGCGACCAACGGAAACTAACAGACCTAACGAGCATCAACGGTAAATTTTTTTTACAATTCTTCACTATATGTATACCTCAAGGGTGTAACTTTTCTTCATTGTTGCATTCTAAACTTCAGCGGCATAGAGGGGACATCGAAAATATTGTATTTATCATGTGCGCGCACGTAATGCTACCACGTTCGCACGTGATAGCTATAGAGTACACACGTGATAACTATCACGCACGTGATCACTTATTAACGAGAAAAAGTGACCTATCTGCCATATTTTCAAAATGGCGGTCGGGAAACAAAAATTAACAATTACCTATACCCGACATCCATTGTGATCATAAGCAAATAGTTCACGTTTTCTCATTTGTTAGTTATCGCGTGCGCACGTGATAGTTATAGCTATCACTTTCGCACGTGGTAGCATTACGTGATAAATAAAATATTTTCCGTGTCCGTACTGTTGCATCAATTTGTTGACTTTGTTGAAAAAATTGAAGTGACTGATAAAAATGTAAACAAAAACTGATAACGTTTCGTACAAAATATTTATAATGGTGATGATGGTGATTGTTTTGTTACGATAATGATGATAATAGTTGTGAAAATGATGATAATAGTTGTGAAAATGATGATAATAGTTGTGATAATGATGATAATAGTTGTGATAATGATGATAATAGTTGTGATAATGAGGATAATAGTTGTGATAATGATGATAATAGTTGTGATATTGATGATAATAGTTGTGAAAATGATGATAATAGTTGTGAAAATGATGATAATAATTGTGATAATGATGATAATAGTTGTGATAATGATGATAATAGTTGTGATAATGAGGATAATAGTTGTGATAATGATGATAATAGTTGTGATAATGATGATAATAGTTGTGATATTGATGACAGTGGTCTCTGACGGTGCAGATGACAAGCAGTGGACGATGGCGGCGATAACCATCGGACGATGCCGACAACAAACAGCATACAATCCCGACGACAATCAGCGGACGTTTCTGGCAACAGTCAGAGGACGATTCAGGCAACAATCAGCGGACGATGCCGGCGATAACCAGCGGACGATGCCGGCGATAACCAGCGGACGATGTCGGCAACAACCAGGGGACGATATCGGCGACAACCATTGGACGATGCCGCGACAATCGGTGGACGATGCCGGCTACAATCAACGGACGATACAGACAACAATTGGCAGACGATGCCGGCGATAACCAGCGGACGTTGTCGGCAATAACCAGGGGACGATTTCGGCAACAACCATCGGACGATGTCGGTGACATTCAGCGGACGATGCTGGCTACAATCATCGGACGATGCCAGAGACAACCAGCGGATGATGTCGGCACTAACCTGGGGACGATATGGACGTCAACCATCGGACGATGCCGGCGACAATCAGCGAACGATGTCGGCAATAACCAGCGGACGATGCCGGCGACAACCACGGGAAGATGCCGGCGACAATCTGCGTCCGATGCCGGCGACACTCAGCGGACGATGCAGACGCCGTGCATACAAGGTCATTTTGTAATAAAGTGTATTTTCAAGAAATCACGTGAAATATAGCTTGATTTAGAAAACTATCATTTGTCAATCATTTTCAGGGTTATAAACCGTTGTACGAATGCGTGCGATGATGGTGATAATGACGATAGTGATTAATATGATGATTATGGTGATGGTGATGCTGCTGATGGTTGTTAATGTCATGATGATGATGATGATTAATGGTGATGATGATAATGATAATGATTAATGATGATGATGATTAATGGTGATGATGACGATGATAATTATTAATGATGATGATGATGATGATGATTAATGCGATGATGACAGTGATAAAGATGATGATGATTATCATGATAAGCATGATGATGAAGGTAAATGTGATGATGATGATTTCCGTTTTTTTTGCAGTAAGCCCGGAATGGAAGAGAACAACTGAGTTACTACCAACAAGATGGGAAAACATCAAATGGTCCAAAACTCGTGTAAATTGAAGAACAACACATGATCGATGCGTCATAGGAAAACGGACAATTAATTATGTAGCACTCTGAAAATGTAAGAAGAACACATGATGGATACGTACACACGATAAATATACCAGTAGTAAACACGTCATTGAAAACGTTGACATTTGATGTAACAAACACATTTGGATTGTGAATTCGAAAACGAATTGAAATAACATTACGATTGAAAATATTTAAAAACTGAGAATTGCTAAAAATCTGTGCATGCTATTTTAGATAATTGGTCTATCATACGTTCGACGTGTTAATGATTGTGATATTCAATAGTTGTAATAACTGTTTGTTTTCCATTTTTATGCTATTTCAAGCTGTTCTTGGTAACTATAGCTTTACGTTCAGTAAAATAGTTACGTGTTACGTATGGATGTTTACTAAAGGAATTCCAGCACTGAACAATTCAACGTGACAAAAACCCGTCACCGGTTAATGTGTTTTATTTATTTAAACGTTACTGATTACTTACTTCAGATTAAAGACAGCGAATCCGCATTGAACATTGACATTGATGTAGATGATTTACAAAAACAAACATAGCTTTTGACCACTTGTCAAGATTCAAACTTTTTTTTAACATGCTGAATAATTCAATTCAAATAGTTTGCGTTTTTTGTTGTTGTTTTTTTTATTAAGTAAAATTGCTAAATCTTTCGTTTACGGAATACTAGACGAGCAAAAAAAATATGTTGGGGAAATGCTTCATTACGTTCACAAAAAAAAATATGTTTTATCTTTTATGCTCAATGCATATTCAGTGGCTTTAATTTCACGTTGACATTTTAGCTGTGTTATACTTTGCGTGTTTTAGTATTTCTATCAATTGAACGTTATGTTTTCGTTATACGTGCAACAGGTGAAATACAAAAAAATTAATGAAACAGTACAAATACAAAGCAGCAGTCAACAGCACAACCAAACCAGCAGCATATTTAACCGCAACATTCGATATATTGCTAGAACCACAACATCAATAACATCAACAGCTACTTCTACTACTACTAACAATCTATTACTATTCAAATGTCTACTAACATTACTACTGCTTCCATTCGACCTTTGTTGCTGCTGCTGCTGTGCTACTACTTCTGCTGCTATTGCATATATTGCTGCTGCGGCTACTTCTGCTGCTGTTGATACTACTACAACTGCTGCTGCAACTGCCGATGAAGCTGCTACAGTTACTTCTGCTGCACATGCAACTACTGTTGCTTATAAAAAATAATTCAATGAATCAATAAGTCAAAGAAAAAATAAAACAAATAAATACTTACAATAATAATAATAATAATAATAATATAATACTAGGGTTGGCTAAACAAAGAGACCAGATGGCCCGAGTAGTTGCTGAGAGTGTTGGGAGACTTGGGAGAGAGGTGTGGTTAGTGTTGTGTAGGGTAGAGCAGGGTAGACGGTGCCTCTGGTCTGGCTAGCCTTGTATGCCGAGAAAAAACTTTTAAACGGTTAAAACCAATAGGACGTCAATATGTCACATGCAAATGAAAAAAAAAACTATCGATTAAAAAAAACAACAACATAAAATTAAAATTCCTCAAATAATACATATATTATATTAATCAAATAAAAAAATACATATTTGTTATATGCAGCAGCTGCTGCCTTCTGTTGCTGCTTCTACCTATGCATCTACTGCAGCTTGAACTACTACTGAAACTACTAATGCTTCTACTGCTGTAGCTGCTACTTCTACTAATATTGCTGCTGCTACTGCTGCTACTGCTACAGTGCAAACTGCCACCATTGCTACATGGCTGCTGATGCTACATCTACTGATGCTGCTATTGCATCTACTGCTGGAGTTGCTGCTGCTACTTCTACTGCTGCTCATACTGCTGCAACTACTTCTGCTACTGCTTCTGATACTGCTGCAGCAGCTTTTATTGCTACAGTTACTGCTGCTGCTACTATTGTTGCTGCTACTGCTGCTGCTACTATTGTTGCTGCTACTGCTGCTGCTCCTAATGATGCTGCTGATGTTGCTTTTGCTACTGCTCCAATTCTGCTACTTACAACGCTCCTACGTCTACTTCCACTACTATTACTTGTACTATTAACATTAACACCAACTACTAGCACTGCTGCTGTTGTTGATGTTGGTTCTAAATCAGCTTTTTAGTGTTCTTTTCTAAGCAGATTTTCGGAGATTAATCGACATTAATCGATTTCATTATTACTTGTATCGCTGCATTAGACTATTTTTTATAGATTTGATCGTTCCTTTTATATGCTAACCCAAACTGTTTTTATCTCCGCCAATGTGGTTATTTTGTTACTGGCAGTTGTTTGTTTATCTGTTTGTATATTAATTAGCAGCTTCTAAATATCAAAATAGCAACTGTACGCAGAATTTTTTGATGGATTTGCATCAATTTTCCAGGAATGTTAAAGTGGGTAAATGAATAAAAGGTTAGATTTTGGTGGTGATTCGGATACAGGATATTTGAATTAATGGAAAATTGGGTAAGGGAGCTTACCTAAAAAAAAGGAAAACACCAATCTTAGCGGAGGTCTGTGCTCTCCAAATATTAGTTTAGTTTGTTTACTATATAAAAGAAACTAGTGAAAATTGTACATGTTTTTAAGTTTGTTAAAATATATATATAACATGTTTGTACGTTTGTATGTTCAGCTTATTATTTTTTTTTTTGTAATTAATATTGCATGATACGTAAAAGTGGCGTGTCGACGGTAAATCGGCAATTACATTTGCAAAAAAATAAGTTTATTTACAGAGAATTAATATAAAAGCATTGTTAATTACGATGTCCTTGTGTCTAAAAACAGTTGACACACGTTATGTACTTTTAATATATATGCCCCTTTATTATTATGCAGACTTATCAAAAGTGGTGAATGCTTTAAATTTTATTAGTACAATTTTTTTTTTTGCTTCCGTTATCTTTTCCAGTGATGTATTTATACGAACTTTGGTTTGATTTCTGATTTTATATAGTAAGCTAATAAAATATAAATAGATTCTATGTGATACTTAAAAAATAATAAATACACTAAGAAGCGTTGTGTTTTATTATAATATATTTATAATATCCACCATAATACAATTAAAACAAATCATAAAACATTAATTTAGTCGATAATGACTGCGTATGTCACAAGTCTTGTGAATCTCTGAACCGAATGGTATTTAGGACAAATTGTCTTGGGACCAAACTGTCTTAGGATCACATGATACTTTAACTTCCGGTAAAATGGCGGAAATGTCAATGCAAATGTATACAGTTGCAGTTTATGAAAGTATTTAGCAATTAATTTGAACGTGACAAGGTAACATTTGATTGTTTTCATTTTCATATCCAATAATGAAACAATTAACACCAATAAACAAAACTTACATGAATATTTAATAATGGAAACCAAGTAATCGTCAAATGTACTATACAATTATGTAATACAATACATAGGGAAAGATCTAGGATTACAAGAGGTACAGGGTGCTGCTAAAAAGGAGCAGGGTGGAAAACCGGACCAGGCTGTTGACATTTTCTTATAATTAGCTAAATCCAGTTACTGTCTAGATTTCCACATTTCAGAAAAGTTCATTGGATTCATGCAAGTTAAAATATTATGTCCTTATATGCAAGTGCCTGAAAACAACTATAGCAAAGACTGAATATACATGCATTTACGATATAAAATGTGAATATTGAATTGTAATAGATGAATTTGCAGCTTATAAAGATTCCAACATGAATTCATGTCAGAACAATGCTTTTGGAAACTGAAGACACCACACTACCAAATTCATATTTATAGGGGTACCATTCCTTGTGTTAAATAGTAATAGTTTATTTAACATCATTTTGTACAATACGCTGATGTATTTGGACGAGTACACAGCATGCAAACAATGTGAGAAGATTCAATAGGCAATATTTATAGTATAAATTTACGTGCATATAATATTCAATATCAATACTGTTCAAATTCATCCTTTTAAAGAAATCTTGGACTACAAGCTTGAAGCTTGAAGATCTTCAACATCATGCGTATACAAATGTTAACAGAGGAAAACTTAAAGCAGAAACAACTAGAATACACTTGGAAAGCGCCATCCTCAGCCAAGATGTCCCATTTCCCCATGTGGTATGCACATAATAAGTTATACAGCATAATGTGGCAGTTTGTCCAATAATAAGGAATCCTTAAATAAATTAATGGATCCAGATGGTGATCAGGATCTGGAACAAAATCAAATCATTTGTTTGTTGATACATTTCCAACCTTCTCAGTTTTCTGCCAAGAAGGTTCCATTCCCTCATGGTGAATCCAGATGGTGATCTAATCCTCTTCAAATTATTTATTTATTGACACATTTCAATGTTCTCAGAAAAGTTCATAGAAATCTGTACCAAACTTTTTGTGTGAACAGGCAACTAACTGCCAGACAAAACCAAAGCCAGCAAAAAAAAAACTTCTTGGCAGGTATCAAGACATCTGTGCATTATTTATGAAAAAAGGAAACTAACAAAAATCTAATTTTATTATAAGATGAATGGAGTCAGAACAAATCAGAGCCAATGCATGTTTTATAAATTCCATGAAATCTTCCTGAACAACAGTGAAAGTGAGATCGTCATTTAATGGCATAATTCGTGTTAATAGGGATTGATGCTTGTCATTTAACATGCTCATTACTGGATTCCACCGTTTGTTGTAGATTCACAGCCAGTGTTGGGCAACTTCCAGCCTACCGCCAGTTATACTTCTCCATTGGGAACAACCCCTGATGTCCGGAACGTTTCACAGGGAGCGACAGTGGTTTTCACAGGTTTGTTCCCTATTGTTTATCAATTTACAAACAAGGTTGCAGTGGTGTAATTGGTCAGGTGTCTGCCTTGCAAATAGGTGGTCATCAGTTTGATCCCAACCCAGGGAGTGTTTGAAAGATCTTGCTCATAAGACGCCAAGTACATGTACTGGTTCTACCCAGGAAACAGACTTGAAAGAGTCTTAATAAGCCTTGAAATTATCAAACGAAAATAAATGTGTTTAAACTACTTTAATCTTGTGAAGTTTTTGCAGCCCCACTTTGCATGCCAATTAACAAGTTGCATAATGGCTTCAATATAGAATCTCGTGTCATAAACTTATGCCTTGACCAGTAACATGGGCTATAATTGCAGATAACAATACCAACTTATTATCTGAGATTTTTATGTGTTGCAATTTTACTGTTTTTGGACAGATTTCTAACAATTAATCTGAGATTTTTATGTGTTGCAATTTTACTGTTTTTGGACAGATTTCTAACATTTCTATTTTTGTGACTCTAAAAATTCAGACTTTGAAAAAATGAAAATATTTTTTAGTGTCTGAAAACATACTAGTATATATTGAATATAGAAACTGAATCAGCTGTATGAGATACAGTCTTCACAATGTGAAAACTACTGCCATCATGAATGATCATCAGCCAGGAAATGCCGCCGAGTGTTTTGACCCTTTATCTCAGGACAATGAACATGTCAGCAATTGGCTTTCAGCTCTTCGCATGTCTTTCAAGCCATATCTGGATGCTGTCCCTTTTGCAAGAGATTTCTTTTGTACAGCCTTCTTTTTTTCTCTTCAAGTGATTCCTTTGGCACTGAGTGTTTTCCACAGAGATTGTGCAACAACTCCTCAGGTCTATATCTCCACAAGAAATTGCCAAGTTTTCAAACCTTCTGTGCTGCTCTCTTTCTGCAACTCAGAATATTTTGATTTCATAGTTTCTAGGAAAATCTCAATAAAAATAAAGATCAAGTGGAAATTAAAACCATGCAATTCAAAACCTGTTTTAAACGGACTTGTTCACACATTTTCATATTTTTTAAAAATGTCATTTGATGTGTAAAGGCCATACCAATTTGAGTCTTTGTTTCGCGTCCTCAGGCTGGTAGGTTTTTGAATGCCTGAACGAAAAAAAAAAATTTGACAATGTGAAAAATATAGTTTGAAAGCATTAAAAAAAAGAAAGACTTATAGGTGTTTTTACCAGTATTTGTAAAAACAGTGTGCAACTAGTCAATTTACACAGTCAAAATACTGTGTTCAAGTAGGTTCCCAATATGAAGATGATAAACATGTATAACAGTTTTGTAGGTAAACATTTGCTTTAGCTTCGTTTGCCATGAATAAGTTGTGAAAGAAAAATGTTGTTTTTTTATAGACTCATTTTTTTCCCTGCCGGGCTTTCAAAAAATCATGGGGACGCTAAACATAGAATCAAATTTGTATGGCCTAACTGGCAAACCTAAAGCAGTTGGACATTCTGACCTTCATTCATAGTAGAAATGTTAACGCTATGTAAGAGATCCAAAATACTGATGAAAAATGTTACAAATGCTTTATAATTTTTTATCCATTTCAGTTAATGATTTTTCATAAGCGACACTGTATTTGCAATGTATTTATATGCCAGTAGGGTTATTTCTTTCCGTTACATACACTCTTCTTTTATTTCGGGAATCTGTGTTTGAAGATTGTCAAGTCATCAATATGTGAACAGGTCCCTTTAACACATTCAATTTAATCCCTGAGTTGTAAATGTACAATCTTTGTTCATTAAAAAATGTGGTCATTAAAAAAATACTCACTTTGATTCCAATGGATGTTTTGTTATATTTACAGGCACAGAACATGCTGATGCTCCTAAAATCTTGAAATTATCTACATCTGACCGTTCCAACAGCGTGTCCATGACCTACTAGGTGGGTGTTGTTGCTGGTGTTGATGTTTTAGCTGACAATATTGATATATTCCTTAAAGAATAGTGATTCTAATAGTTTATCTGGTGGTACATGTGGTACATGAACATAAAAAAAAAGAATTCGAATGGTCATACTTTCACTCGTGCACAAATCTTTCCATCACTACAACTGTAAATATTTTAGCTTGGAAAAATTAACCATTGAGCACCAAACTTATGCATGAATACATTAGAAATCCATTACGATTAATACCCGTATATAATTTTACATGCTGGATTCATGTTAAATTAATGTAAGAGCATTTCACTGAACATACATCTATGGTATCAATAAGAATGTGAAACATATGTACAGACAAAACAGTATATATGAAATAATTCAAGCTAGAGTTCATGAGTGTCAAGTCAGGTCGTCCCAGGTATACATATTTATTCACACCACAGCTACTAAAACTATGTAGGTCTGACAATCGAGGGTAGAATAGTTGCTCTGCGTATGCGTAGTCTTTCATCGGTGCTTGGTTAACTTGTATGCATAATCAATATATGAGGTATTATCATGTGGTTTATTGTATGGGAGCGTCGCTTGATTGACATGGCATGTTATGTTTTATAAGTTTGTTGATAAAAACATTTAAAACATGAAACCCTCAATTGTTTTGATGTGCGTCTAATTGACTGCTGGTTCTGCTTATAATACATATTGTTTAGCCACGCATTTTGCTGTTATGGCCAAAGATTAGAGGCTCTTTTCTATGATGATTTTGGTGGAAAAATATACATTGCACTGACTAAACTCCACTTGTGGTAATTTATGCATATAACAATGCTGCTTCGATGGTCTGGAACCGATCCCTATATGTTTCAAATAATATTGGTCAGTGACCCTATAATTAACTCGTTGAAACTGGAGAAAGTTTGTATTTATATAAAGACCGTTGGTTGCTTATGGCAGTATTTAGTGACATTACAATCACTCCAAATGATCTTTGAAACGTTATATACAATGTATGTGTCCCCATGCTGTGAGTAGCTGATCCATGGTCTAGTGGCAACACATTGGCTTCACAATGAAGGATTCTCAAGTTTGAGACCCCGCTACACCATAACCTACTAACAGAGTCTTTCACATGAGACTTTAAACTGAGGTGCAGTGTACTAGGTGCTTCTCACTGGGCACTAAAACACCCAGGGTATCCTCTGGAATGGGGCGTCTCCTGTATCTCACATTATCCCCCATAATACAACTAATAAGTCTTCTGTAATATGATCGGTGTTGCGTCTCTCTTATGTTCTGATATGTCCATGCCATTTTTCGGATGTAACAATATTCTGATATAGGGATATAAATTCTATGGTCTGCTCAATATCGTTACAGCAGAGTTTGCTGTATATAGAGGATATTTTGTTTGTTTTCGGTGTGATAACGCGTGATATCATCACCGGAAAGGGAGACAATTAATATTTTCACGAGCGCTTGCGCGAGTGAAAATATGTAAATTGTCTTCCTTTTAGGTGATGATATCACGCGTTATCACACCGAAAACAAACACATTTTTTATTTATTTAATGCTTTATTAACCTTTGTTTTGCATTTTATTGGAAAATATCATGGGAATCATAACGTCATGACGTCAAAATAATGACGTCATTTCACAGTTTTGAGACCAGCAGCTATGACGGTCCGTTTCATTTACCGTATTTAATCGGGACCCAAAAAGTAGTCCCTCACTGTGAGTGATATAGGGATATGTCTCGTTGATATTTTTCTATATTTCACTACTTAGCATTAAATAAAAAACGTTATTTTAACTTTACACAATAACCTGCAGTAATAGTAATTTAATGATTCTATTTTTCTTGTTGCAGACAGCAGCCATTCCACACGGAGGGATAGCAACAACCTTGATCCTGACAGCAAAGCATTCCGGAGCGATGCGGAAACCGTGCACAACATTTTTGGGGGGGAAATACGTGGTAGCAGACGACTGAGTTACAGCCAAGGAGGTAAACTTTTTCAAAACTTTCAAGGGCCAATTAAGTAAACAGGTGTTCAAATTATTAGTGGTTTTTTTTTGTTTGGGTTGTTTGTGATTAATGGAAATTTGATCTAAATGTTTGTATTTAATTGTGAAAACTTCTGAAAGCCGACAGGTATTAACCTTTTTTGGTATTCCATGTAAACAAATCTATTAAATCTAAAAATCTAGAATCGTAAATATTATTTGTCTGTAAGTTGGAATTTTTTTTTTAATCTATGTTGTACGTGCAGATTTATATACAAAGTAATGCATTTTTATCGGCATTTTATAGCATACATTTATATGAACAACATTTTTATACATTGAAATAAGCAAGGAAAGTATTGAAGGTTTATACCGGTACTTGAACTCCAGTCCCACAGCTCCGTAGTCAACTGCTCTATCCACTACACCACTCTGGCTTGTGGTTTTATTGGTATTGAAAATGGATTATATGGATAGAATGAGTGCTAAATATAGCAATCAAATGACTTGGACTTGGTCACATGACCATAGTCCAGGTCATGTGATTTTTTTTACTGTTATGTTTTATTGAAAGGATAAATAAATGTTTCGAACAGCTACCAGCAGAAGCCTCAATAGCTCAGTTGGTAGAGCAGTGGTCTTGAGAGGCTTTGTGTGTGGGTTCAAATACCGCTCCGACCAAGGGGAGTTTTAAACAACTCCTGGGGGGAGTAGGGGGGGGGGCAGTGGAGGTTCTACCACCCCCTAGGCAGGGTTAGGTAAATGTATACATTTTAGTACAAAATAAGAAATAAAAACATTTTATTGTCCCTACCCCCACGTTGTTATTTTTTGTGCTAATAAAAACAAACATCAGGAGTCGTCTTCAATTTTTTTATTGAGCGTTTTTTTATTATGCAAGATATTACAAATATGTTATACAATGTTTAGGCCAAGGAAAAAATATCAGTGGTTCAGTTTTCAAGACCTAAAGTATTTCTAAAGGGAAAAAACAATGATTTACATGTGGTATAAAAAGGCTGGATAAGTTGTAATATAACAATTTTCAAAAGATAAGCATTATATTGTTATTTAGTGTTTAAGCAAAAAATGCAGTGACACCTATACCACAGATATGTTTTCTTTGGCCAAAACTAAAAAATGTATCATACATTTTTATTTTCAGAACTCATTCATAAAAAGAGGGCATCGCTAAGTAAAGTAAGAACCTCATCGTCACCTTAGTTGCAGCAGTCAATGACCAGTAATGCCAGCCGAAGTGTGGGACAGGCCTCTAATGGGAGCAGGGACATGTTCGGTTTTTCAAAAGACTTGATTTTGTGCTTTAAGAATTTCCTATTTTGTAATGGAGATGTTACTTGTTACAAGCCTGTGTTATTTATGTTCTATGTGGACAAATAAACACATCTGTTCCAGACTGATCGTATTCTTTGTTTTTTTATTCAAGGAGAAATTAAAACCCAGCAAAAATGTTTGCGAAAGATTTTAGGCAAAACTATGATGATTTGTTTGCGTTACATACGCAGCATGGTGGAAATGGGGCTTGTCTCCACATTTAGTAATACAGCTGTACTGTGTTATCTTGAACTCGATCACTTCAATGTTCCGCTTGTGTCAAAGTCTTCCTTATTATTTATAAAAAGTATAACTTGGCTGCCACTTAATGCAGGAAGTTCAAAATTTTAATGTTGTCTTTAAAAGCTGTACCTAAATAGTATCGTATGTTTTATATTTATATCCAAATAAGCAATTTATATTAAAGCCACCAAATCTGTTTGGAATGACAATGTTATTCAGAGTTAGAAAATATTCACAAATGTGTGTTTTCCATTTCACGAAGTGCTGATATAACTACAGCAAGTTCGATAAATCCCCTTAACATGGGCTGATGCTATTTTGTGTGGTTAAATGAAATAATATTAATTTTGGTGGTATTTATTTTGTGCTCAATGTGGATTCAGTGGCTTTAATTAAACACCATTATTTTGACAAAGAACTTTCTCACTTGTTTCCAGTGATTAATGTGTTATATCCTTCCAGCTTAAGAAGACAATGGAAACAAGTTCCACTGGTGCATACGGCTCAAATGATAACAAAACGTTCCTGGTGTCAATAGACCTTACACAATATATGTTTTAAAAATGAATTAACAACATTATTACTTATCAGTGGTTAAAACTGAAGTTGTGCATACAAGGATAAGACAGGAAAGGTCCATTACTCCAAAAGCTCACAAAGAATGACGTGTCGATGGAGCTTAAATATATACTGAACATAAAAGCATTGCGTTCATAAATAAGCTCAATAAATGTAAATATCAGAAATGCGCACATATATATATGTATATATCTTAAAGGGGTGTTTCGACAGATATTGTTCAAGTATCAACTATATGTTGATGGAATAGTGAAGAAGAAATATACACATTGTATTTTTTTTTTAATTTTGATACACAGTTTCAGTGAATTTCAAACTCATAACGACAAAATCGCACAGTTAAATGAATACTATTTTTATAAATGGTGTGCATGCATGTAAAGATTATCGTATTTAACAATGCTTCAATATTAATTCTCTGTAAATGGACTTTGATTGTACAAATGTTATTGTCGTCCTCCCATCGATACACCCCAGTAAGTAAAACACAAAATCTGACAGAATGCCCCCAATAACTTTCAAACAGGAAAATAGTTCTGTTACAATGCATGTAAACATGTACCTAACATTTAAGAATGATTAATTGATAGGTCAATTTAAATTACATGTGTTGTTGTTACAGATGTGTTTTTAAAGAATTTTGAAATCATCAGTGTTGCTCAAAACTTTAACAGCTAATTAAGCTTCAAGTCATTAAAATGTGGATAAAATTATTGAATGTAAAGAAGATATTAACGTGTTGAAATGTTAGTATAATTTGAACAAACTGTTATGAATTAATTTTAAAATTCTTGATGTGCAAGTTGTTTTAATAATATGAAAATTATTTACAACTAAAATCATCTGGCTTTATGAAAGCGTAACTGAAGTTTTGAGCAATTGGGCCCAGATATCATATATCATTGAACAGGTGTACTTTCATTTATGAACTATCAAATTTGCAGCATATAAAATGATCTATGCCAGTTTGTAACAAAATAACATGAAAAAGAATGCACAATACAATAGCAAGTTACGATACATTTCTTTGTAGAACTGTTACACGAGAACAAAGAATATAGTTTTCTTTGATGCATGTTACCAACAACAAACCCAATGTAACATTCCCAATTTGTCTATCCATTAACAGATGCACAAGCCTAAACGTTTTAGTTATAATTACAGACTGAAACAGAATTGAACAATGATCTACAGACTGATAACTGCCATTGCATTTGAAAATGAAAACAAATATTTCTAACCGCCACAAATAAACTTTGAATCAAAAGTTCACAAAAGGTGTTTTGTATACCTGCTGTTAAGATTATCTGATTTCATGGCCTATTGCAACATTAGTAATTGACCATGTTGCAGTAAAATGATGTTACAACTGAATGTGTCACATAACTGGATGCTCCAACGAAACAGACAAAGGGCGTGTTGCCAACATTTATGTTTGCCTCCTCAAATTTATTTTCATATTATTTTTATATTGGACAAAATGACAAAGGGCCATAAATCTGCCAAAATTGGTCGCAGCCAACATTCCTTCCCTGACAATCATCTACATGTTAAAGCTTTCAGCCGTGAAAGTTTGAGTGAAATCCACTTTGCAGTTAAAGAGTATATATGACATACATACTGGTGGACGTACAGACATATGCAATGAATAATGCCTCCCATGGTTTGTATACATGTTTGTGTTGAAAACGAGAAAAAAATTACGACAAAATACACTTAAGCAACTTAAGAAGAGACGTAATTCCAGCACATCATATCAGAGAAATGTTTGCCAATAATATATAACACAAGAATTTGCTCTTACTGAGGCATTCTTAACAATGCTCATAATACATTAATTACAGATGTAACTAAGGTTCATCCAACAGCAATATGTTGTGTCAGGTACCTGCTCCAAACGAACAAAGTCATAAAAAGGGCAATAACTATGTCATTATAAGGACAATGTTACAAAGCTTGATGCACATTGCATCGTCAAAACATACAGCTCTTTAAAACTCCAGGGTACTCAATGTATTATAAAAACTTATGGACATAAGTAAGCATTTTCATAAATAACAAGAGATGTTTGTAAAACAGTTATGCCCCCTCTAGGTTAAAAGCAATCTATAAAATATCAAGTTTGGTGATGATAAGATGAGAACTGTTGGAAATAGGGAGCAGAAACTGCTAAAAAGGCCAATTTCAGAGAAATCAAGGGCCATAACTCCACAATTCCTGCGGCGATTTGGCTGATTAATAAACTTGGCCGAGCCCTTTTCAGCAAGTTTGGTGCAGAATGGATTAAAAGTGTTAGAGAGCGGAAACAGCCAAAATGGCTAATTTGAGATAATTCAAGGTCCATAACTCCACAATTGGTGGAGCAATTTGGCTGATTATCAAACTTGGCTGAGATATTATGCCAATAAACATTTTCATGAAGTTTGGTTAAGATGGGATGAAAACTATTGGACTTAGAGAGCGGAAACCGCTAAAAAGGCAATTTCAGATCATTAATAGGCAATAAGTCCACTATTCCTGGGGCGATTTGGTTTATCGGACTTGACCTAGATATTATTATAACAAAATGGCTAATTTGAGATAATTCAAGGGCCATAACTCCACAAATCCTGGGGTGGTTTGGCTGATTATCAAACTTCACCTAGATATTATGCCAACAAACATTTTCATTTGGTGAAGATCGGATGAAAACTGTTCAACTTAGAGAGCGGAAACGAAAGTGGTCTACCGACAGACCGACCAACTGACATTAGCAAACATACATATCCTCACCATCTCCAATGGTGGGCATAATTAGGTTAAAAAATCTGTTGTTATTTAGTAAGCTTAATACAGCATTGTGAAATATCATATGTAATTATTTTACAGTCAGATGCTTATTAATTGTTAATAATTATCTACAATAGCAAATGACTCTGTACCAACTAAAAAATATGCTGCCTTTTATAGGGCAAATCTATAGAATTGGTGGTCAATCTCATGATGAAAATACTATATTAGTTCTAGATTTATCTTGTTTTCAAAAAAATCATAATCTCAGTAATGTACCTGAATGGACAAAGAAACCTAAAACTATATCTCTTTGTCTTGAGAAGCAAACACAACGACTTACAATACCTAAAACCAAAATATTGTCATAAAAGAATTGATTAAATGCCAATTTTTGTTAAAGAAATTTCGTAAGTAATAATGGCCACCTATCTTATTAATGGAGCATTGGGGGTTAGCTATGTCATCGGAAATTACCGAGCAGCGTACGGAAATTGCCGATGAACAAAATAATTGTTTTAAAGCATCAAACCAATAATTTTTAAATTTGACACTTATGTAATCATTGTGCAAACATTGTAATCTACTGACTTTTATCTACAAAATATCTAACGTATGTTAAAACTTTGCCGTTCACCTTTAATATTTTGTTTATGCCACAGTGAGAATCCGGGACCCGAAATACGTTTCACCCTGGGACGATTTGCGTCAAAATAGGTTTTGCCCTGAGACATTAAGCCCTAACCTTTTTTGAGACGTTTGCCTGAAAAACAAAATGTATTTTGTTTGGCCTTATTCTCTCTGCAGATACTGAAGCTGGAGTTACGCACACCGCCTGCAGACACCCCACAACCAGCCGTGGTTTCTGATGACAACCATGAACCCGAGACCGTGTCCGAGCCTCAACCTGAAACCGAGTCTAAACCCAGCACTCGAGCCTTGAGTCAGGAGAAAGTGACATTGAAGGAGTTGGCAAGTCAGAGTCGAGCCCGGAGCGAGGAAAGTGTAAAGAAGCGGGCAGAACCAGCGAGTGATGCGGGGAGTGAGGCAGTCAGTGCGGAGGATGAAGTAGAAAAAGATGCAAAGGTTTACGAAAAGATAGCAGTGTCTGATGAGAGGGCAGATGATGGTGAAGGTGAAACTCAGGATGAGAGGGCAGATGATGGTGAAGGTGAAACTCAGGATGAGAGGGCAGATGATGGTGAAGGTGAAACTCAGAGGGAGCCTGAAGTTCAGGAGGCGGAGATTGAAGAGAGTGGTGAGCTAGAAAAACCTGAAAGTGAGCATGAAATTCAAGTTATCACGGACACTGATGACGATTCTGGGCGGATGTTGGATGAGAGTGATTCTGTACAGACTGTGGTTGAAAGTGAGTCTGTACAGACAGTGACAGAGGGAGAGTCTGTTAGTGGAACTGAAGAGTCTGTTATTGGAACTGAAGAGTCTGTTAGTGGAACTGAAGAGTCTGTTCAGACTGTGACAGAATCGGGGCAGACTGTCGAAGAATCGGGGCAGACTGTCGAAGAATCAGTGCAGACTGTCGAAGAATCGGGGCAGACTGTCGTGTCAATATAAGTCCTATGGGAACAATCGAAAATGCCAGCTGCATTGACAAGTGTTGATTTTCCTTTCCAAGCATTATTGGTGATTTACTGCAGAAATAATTTCTATTTTTGACAGTTATAAAAAATATGAATTACGAAAAGTTAAATTCTATAAATAGAAGTATTTTATTACTGATGGTGTATCGATGTTGTTTTAAAACAAGCGCTTGAAGCTATTTATTTTGTGACTTGGTTGTATTGATAGCTGTGGCTTATTAAGACTCATTCACGTCGCATTCTTAAGTAGAACCAGTGCTTGGTGACATTAAGACTTGGTGACATTAAGAAAGATTACTTGTCGGAATACTAACATAATGAATTGAACTCCCAAGTTATAGCTGGATACCACAATCATTTCCTCACCATGACTGAGTAACTGCATAATTTGCCTGGCAATATAGACTTATTAGGTAGTGTGTTATTACAATTTGGTTTCTTATGGTTCGTTGTATAACTACTCACATTTATTCTACAAATAGGTATTGAACCTGCAGGCCTGCACAGCCACTAGGCAGTAAGGAGTGTCCTGGCCTGGGTGTCTCACTCAGAATGGGTTAAATACAGTAGGTAGGTGCCACATTTTCAATATTTCACAATTTTCTCTTAATGTTGTTGAAAACGTGGAAGAATGTTAGATTTTGCATTAGGCTATCTGCACGTTCCCAATTGTGTGTAGCTTGAAAAATAATTGAAACAAGGACTTTGCAATGAAGAAACAATTAAAAAGAATTGTAGCTTTCTTCAGTATTTCTAGAGTAATTGCCCTCTATTTGTTTATTCCTTCCAAACTTACTATTACAAACATGTCATTATTTAATCACATCTACCTTCGGTAGACTGTTTACATGTATTTAAACACTGTTTGATATTAAATAGCTTACATGCATTTTATTTGATTGTTGTTGCATGTTGGTTACTTTAATATTTAGCTGCACATCAACAAAGTCGGAATGCAGTGCATGGCGTCCTTGTGCAAACCATATTAGCTCGCTGGGAGTCACTGACAGGCAGGCAGGGTGCTGACTGGAGACACAGAATTTCAAGTGCTACTGGTTGTTGATCCAAGCTGAGGTAAGAATTGTTCAGAAATATCTGTAACATACTATATGGTTGACAAAAATTGTGTTTCTATAAACAATAAAGCATACCTTACAAAAAATAATGGTAAGCTATCTGTATAGGGAACCTCTCCTGTGTTGACCATTGACTGTCAAACATTTTATTGTATGCATAATAAAAACTGTTGACTTCTTTCGGCCAGTTTTACCAAATACCAAATGTTAATGATGTTTACAATATATCAAATAAGACCAATACACCAATTAATGATTGTGTGTGTGAAAGTCGTCATATTCTAATATTCACCTTGTAGACCATTTCTCTGCAGATCTTCACTTAACTTGCTCATATTGTAAACCGGTTATTCTTGCAATGTCAATTCAATTTATCACTCAGTGTGACTATGTACATTAACCAATAGTTCTAATTGCTCTGTTTTCATTGCCCCGGTATCTTGATGAGGGAGGCATAGAGTGATTCTCCCGTCCATTCGTCCTTGATTCCGTGGTTCCGTGATTCCGTCCGTACAAGGTTAACTAGATTTTACCGCTGTCTAGCACCAACACCTCTTTCTACATCATCCAACCTCACTTTGACATTGACTTTGACCTAATTTGGACTTCTAATAATTCAAATGGGCTGTTTCTTGGTTAAGTAGGTTGTATCTTTTCTTCTAGTACCACTTACAACAAAACTTTAATACTTACACAGTTGTTTATCAACCACAGCGTCTTGTTTGTTTCTAAATTAAGCAACTAGTAGATGTTCATTGATGTCTGAAGTTTTCATTCTGCAATTGCCCAAACAAAAATATACATGTATGTTTATTAGTTTATTAGTTATGTTTGTGTTGAAAATTGATCCTTTTGCCTGTTGGAGCCTTGAAACAGGCTTCAATTCTAGAAACAGGCTCTTTGAATAATGTGATCACTCATTTCCAGTTGCATTTCTCCAAGGTTGTTGTCAACTCTGAAATATATCAGTAAAATGTCACAAAATAAGTGCTCACATGGTGTTCACGACTATATATATATATATATATATATATATATATATATATATATATATATATATTTATTTAAAGAATTACATTTGCTGAAATTGTGCATCCAATGTGAGCTTTTGTATTACTCCACAGATAAAATATATTTGTGGCTGTAACTGTTGGATGTGATTTGTTTCAACCTACATCACCATCATAAGGAACTACAAGAACATCTTACAGTTGTTTGGTTAGCAGACATATAATAATACAAGATCTTAGATTCTTGAATTCTTAAAGACCAAGGAAAAGAGAAAGGTAAAAATATAAATGTTGTTTCATGTTTACAATTTTCACAAGCAAAGCAGTGTGCATTTTGGTTTGGATACACTTGTGGTTAAATTTTTTTATTTTTATTTTTTTTTCCGTTCAAAATATATTTTATTTTCCTCGTCAATAGGTGTGTGAGGGTCGAGGGCATCCCACTCCACACCGTACAGAGTTTACAAGAAATATATGCATATTATAACACATTTTATACATTTTACCATCAATAGCTTTTACATTACAATATAAACAATATTTGTTAATAAAAAGTTGACAATACAAAATTTCTAAGGTCCCATATCACAACTACTGGAAAAGGGGTAACAATAGTTCCCATTCTTTACTTTTACGCAAATCATTAAAATAGTTAATTTCATTTAGTACATGGCAATGCAAGGACAGGTACGATTTTGCTGCTTTAAGAGTGGGTCTAGTTTGGTTCATTTTACAATTATAAATAAACATTTTGATCAAAACAAATGTTAAGTTTAAGGGTCCATTTGTATTTGCATTTCCCAGTATAAAGGAAGGCATATTAAGAAAGTTCGAAAAATGATTACATCCAGAAAAAAATTCTGTTATTAACTGATTGACATGTTTACATTCCCAAAATATATGTTGAATAGTTTCACATTCAGTTTGACAGAAGGTACAGTTGGCTGAAGTGGCATAACCAATTTTAAATAAGAAGGAGTTTGTACCTATGATTCTATGTACAATTCTATATTGAAACCACTGTAAATTGGTATCCTGTGTAATACGAAAAGGCATATCAAAAATATGTCGCCATTCTTTTGTTTCAATAGAATTACAAATGTTCGACCATTTATCTATACACACTGGCGAAGACTCATTTTTGCTAATTATATCATACATAGGTTTTGTACCTTTTGTGTTTTCTAAGATGGACCTTAGGCTAATGGGAATAGACGGCTTCATAAAGTAAGTATCATAAGAGCTTCTAAGCTTCATGTATCTTGCAACTGCGTTAATAATTCCTAGGAAAAATAAGTAGTTTGGATGGAAGTTATATACTTTGCAGAAATCATCATAACTATAAAAGGTTAAAAGTTCAGCATTGTGCATCAAGTCCCCAACAAAATGAACGCCTTTTTCAAACCATGATTTAAAAAATACACTTTTGTTACCAATTGTTATGTCTGGGTTATAGAATATTGGATTTTGTAGCAAAAGCTGATTTTTAAGTGGTTCTTTTCTACAAAGTTCAGCAAATGATTTCAATGTATCTTTCCAAAATTCATTTTGTATCTTGTTAATTAAGTTTTCAGGATAGTCACTGCCACAGTTGTATAATTTTTGAAGATCAATCATTAAATTAACAATATTTATCCATTTTCCATTCCCAGTGACAATTCTACGGATCCACGAGCACTTCAGAGAGCTAACAAAGGAAAACAAATCAATCATCTTTAAACCTCCTTCAGTATATTCCTTTATTAAAATAGTTTTGCTAATTCGTGGTTTACCATTCCACACAAAATTAAAAAATAATTCATTGATCTCTGTTAACAAATTTTGTGGTGGATTAGGCAAGGAAAGAAAGAGATGATTTAACACCGGCAATGCTAAAGTTTTAATTACTTGAATTCTTCCTATCGGTGTTAAAATCCTTCTGGTCCAGTTTTTTAATAAGGCTTTTATTTTAACTATTTTGTCAGCATAATTTAGTTCTACCATTTTTTTAAGGTCAATGTGGAATGTTAAGCCAAGCATGTCAAATGTTTGTTGGTTCCAATTTAATTTCCATCTTGTTTTAATACTTTCGGAGCTAAACTTATTTTTACCTATCCAGACTACTTTCGTTTTGTCGAAATTAACTTTTAACCCTGAGTAGTGTGTGAAGTGTGACAATACATCTAAAGTTTCATTGAGAGATGCTGCAGAGCCATCCAGGAGTATCGAAGTGTCGTCGGCAAATTGTGACAATTTATATTCCATGTCATTAATTTTGATTCCCTTAATCTTAGGATTAGACCTTATTTTATTAGACAATATTTCAGCGCATAGTATAAAAATGTAGCAACTGAGCGGATCCCCTTGTCTGCAGCCACGTTGTATTGGAAAAAAATCTGATAAAAACCCACACTGCGTGACCGCCGATACTCCGTCTTTATACAATACATTAAACCATTTTAGGTCGCGGTGGCGTAGTGGATATGGTGTCCGCCTAGCGATCGGGAGGTCCCGGGTTCGATCCCCACTCTGGGAGCGTTCTCAGTGTCTCCCCCGAAGACACCAAGTACTGGTTCTACCCAGGAAACGGACTCGAGAGTGTCTCTATAAGCCTAAGGCTTTCGATGCAATCGAGCTAAAATAAATAGGTTTAAACTAAACTAAACCATTTTATTATATCAGGACCGAAATTAAACCATGATAGAGTCCGATTAACAAATGCCCATGACAAAGAGTCAAAGGCCTTTTCAAAATCTATTAGCAACAGCAGACCCGGGATTTCATTTTCATCTGTGTAATTAAGTATATCGTAAATGAGTCTGGTGTTCTCTCCTATGAACCTACCCTTGATAAATCCAGTTTGGTCATTGTTTATTAGTTTATCTATATACAGTTTCAACCTGTTTGCTATGCATCCAGAACCGATTTTATATACAGTATTTAGTAACGTTATTGGCCGCCAGTTCTGTAAAAATTGTCTAGGTTTGTCACCTTTTGGAATGCAGGTAATTATACCTTGTGTTTGAGTAACGGATAAATTTCCACTTGTAAATGCATGATTTAAAGCTCTGCAAACGAAGGTGCCCAATTTTGGCCAAAATGCCTTAAAAAAGTCATTTGTAAAACCGGATGAACCTGGGCTTTTATTATTTGCCATGTTTTTTAAAACAATAGAAGCCTCATTTAATGTGATTGGCCCTTCTAAATTATTTAACTGTTCACTTGACAGTTTGGGTATTTCTATGTCATTTGCATAACTATTTAAATCTTCATCGTACACGTTTACCTTTTGAGACTGGTATAGTTTTTTATAGAAAAAGGCAGTTTCTTTTAAAATGTCAGATCGGTTATCTAGTACAATTCCATTATCATTAATTAAGTTGGTCATAGTTTTTGTCGTATAATTGTATTTTTCAAGGTTACAGAATAGTTTCGAGGGTTTTTCACCATTTTGAACCCATTCAGCTCTCGACCTAATAACGGACCCTTTTAATTTTTCATCATATATATTTTTAAGTTCAGCTTTTAAATTATTAATATATTGAACATTATCATCTGTGAGAGTTTTTTCTAGTTCTTCGATTTCGAGTTTAAGTTTCTTTTCACGATTGTTAGTCGATTTCTTCTTATAGGAACTGTAAGATATAGCTTTGCCCCTTATTTCCATAAGTAAAGTATCGAGAAAAAGTTGATCATCAATCGTGAATTGTATGTCTTGATCTTTTATATCAGACATGTTATCAAAATTATAAACGGGGACCATATATTGTTGTTTAATTTCGTTTATTTTTTTATTAATAGTGTTTAAGTAGACGATATCACCTAACAGATTATTATTATGCTTCCATAGACCTTTGCCATGGCTAAAATTAGTAAATTTTAAAGACATGATTACAATTGAGTGATCGGATTGGAAACTTGGTAGAATGTTTACATCGACGAATGCTGGTAATAAAAGCGGTGATAAAAGGAAAAAATCAAGCCTGGCTTGTTGTATGGGGTTTGTTCGTCTCCATGTGTATCGTTTCGAAACAGGGTAGTTAACTCTGAAAGGGTCGGAAAGATTGCGTTCTTCAATATGCTTTATAACAGTTTGTCTTGCATTTTTATTATTCACTGTTTTATAATTATCGTAATCCAGATTTGGGTCTAATACTAAATTAAAGTCTCCACAAATCAAGAAAGAATCATTACTAATTGTGTCAATTTTCTGGAAGATATTGTTAAAAAAGTCCGGGATATCAGTGTTTGGCCCATAGATAGTAACAATGGTAATTCTGGTTTCACCGAGATTTAAATCAAGCAGAATAAAGTTTCCTTGGTCATCATAATAAACGTTATGTATTTTGTACTCAAGTTTCTTTGAAAAAAAAATTGCAACACCGCGGGAATTAGAAGAGCCATAACTCATAAAGCATTCTGCCCCCCATTCTGAGTAAATAGTTTTATATTGGTCGCAAACAAAATGTGTATCTTGAAGACACAATATGTCACAATTTGTATCTTTTAAATATTGAAATACTTGTAATCTTTTCTTTATGCCCTGGATGCCTCTGCAGTTTAAAGATAATATTTTAAGGGAACACATTAACGAAAAGCATGAAATAGGTAATTATAGTGATATGTAAAAGCAGGTACATCGGTTTGAACGCAATAAGCATGATCTCCATATAAGGAACGGAAGCAACAAAAAAGTATAAACAATAAACAAACAAACATAAAAGAATAGTGACTACTTTGACCGACAACCTAAGCATGGATTTCCTCTATAAACACTTAAAAGGAAGTTAATCATCGTGCATTAATATATTGGCATATATATGCAATTGGAAATATATCAGGTTTAGATACAACAATGTCTCAATAGACCAAAAATTTAAGAAATGTAGCAGTTGTATACACTTCTATTCAGGATAAATTATGAAAAAAATCTCTATATTTACTCATAAAACCTTCATTTATCATTTAATTTATTGAAAGCTGGGAAAAAAAAAAACAAAAAAAAAACTAGTATTAGAACGTGTTGTATTTGATAACGTTCTAGAAAAAAAAGGCTACTATTGCTATAATATTGTAGTATGCAGTGCCCTGGAACAGTTTCTTATAAATCTTATCATATTAATATTTATTAACTGAACAGAGAATAAAATTGGAACATGTTGTGCATTGTAATAATTTCTTATAAATATATCTTATAAAAACAAGAATTTCAAATATGCATATACATTTCTTGTATGGAGAAGAACAACATTTCATTTGTGTTATTGTTAACATTTAAAAATTAATGAACTCTAAAGACGAGTGTCAATTTAGTTTTAATTACCGGATCTGATCCCATTTATATAGTTTTACCAAGATGACGCGAACTAATAATTAAAATGTTTGCAATTTAATAAGGAAAAACATCAATTCAACTGCATTACTGTTTCATTTTTAACACAAGCTAACGAGTTCACTTCCAGTAATTTCTTCGCAAGTGAAAGAAAATTGCAACCCAAATGAAGATTCAAGTGTTACCAGGTTATAAACTTTGCAGATATGTATTAAGTATGAATGTTATTTAATTAAAAGGCTTGTCGAAAAAAACAATATGTGTGGATCCCCATGGAAATGCATCTTCCAACAGAAGAAACATATGGAGATACTACAAATTGCTAAATATTTAAATTACTAAAGCGTTTTCCGTATTTGCCCTCTTTAGCGAAAACGAAAAAAGAGAAGCAGTTTAGGAACTAAAAAATATATGTGGTTAAATTGATTGTTGCCCTCAAGAAAAAAAAAAAAATTACTCTATGACAACAAGTGTTATAGGAGCTGTTTTTGCAAGACATTTTTTTTACACAATGTCCTGTTATGGGTTACATTTTTGCACAAATTCATGAAGCGATTTACTTTTACTTTTATTTTGATCTGTCTATTAAGTATGAAGCAATAAACAGCATGTGTAAAGAGCTCAGTTGAATGTGCCTGTAATTTTTTATGCAGATTACTTGTCTCTTCTTATTCCAGGGAGAGAACTCTGGTAGACTCCTAAACTAAAACTACAACAGTTAACTCCCCTGCATTGTTGATATGCTGTTTGTTGTTAGTCAAATGAATCAGTGATTTTAATATATCGTAGTTCTCCTAGATAATATCTGTATTCATGTACAATAACATCACACCAAAAAAATACCAAAGTATGCATATCAAGCTGAGTTTACACATGTGAAGTATCAAACTTTTGAATTTTATTCATTTTAAAGACACTTAAGGGAGTCAACTGGTTTACTAAGTAAAATGATTTGAGAATGTATACAAAGTACATACGTTTACAGAAATGCTGTTTTGTGTTTCTTTTACAGACAGCAACATTTGCTAATTATAAACATTAATTTGATGTGTGTTTTGTGGCAATTTGCTAGTGTTTACAAGTTGTAACTTAGCAAATTTTATTTTTATCATTGCAACATTTAATTTTGTTTCTCTGCAGTCAGAGACAGCAGCACATGTGCTGCTTCATTTCTTATTTGGAGTCTCATCCCTCCACTGGTCCTGTTGCTATTACAGCTACGCTCTCAGACATTGTTCCCCTCACTGTTTAGTGTTTGGCCTCTAAATGTGTTCTTATTGTGACTGGCTCTCAGACATTGATCTCCTCACTGTGTAGTGTTTGGCCTCTGAATGTGTTCTTATTGTGACTGGCTCTCAGACATTGTTCTCCTCACTGTTTAGTGCTTGGCGTCTGAATGTGTTCTTATTGTGACTGGCTCTCAGACATTGTTCTCCTCACTGTTTAGTGTTTGGCCTCTGAATGTGTTCTTATTGTGACTGGCTCTCAGACATTGTTCTCCTCACTGTTTAGTGTTTGGCCTCTGAATGTGTTCTTATTGTGACTGGCTCTCAGACATTGTTCTCCTCACTGTTTAGTGTTTGGCCTCTGAATGTGTTCTTATTGTGACTGGCTCTCAGACATTGTTCTCCTCACTGTTTAGTGTTTGGCCTCTGAATGTGTTCTTATTGTGACTGGCTCTCAGACATTGTTCTCCTCACTGTTTAGTGTTTGGCCTCTGAATGTGTTCTTATTGTGACTGGCTCTCAGACATTGTTCCCCTCACTGTTCAGTGTTTGGCCTCTGAATGTGTTCTTATTGTGACTGGCTCTCAGACATTGTTCTCCTCACTGTTTAGTGTTTGGCCTCTGAATGTGTTCTTATTGTGACTGGCTCTCAGGCCTTGTTCTCCTCACTGTTCAGTGTTTGGCTTCTGAATGTGTTCTTATTGTGACTGGCTCTCAGACATTGTTCTCCTCACTGTTTAGTGTTTGGCCTCTGAATGTGTTCTTATTGTGACTGGCTCTCAGACATTGTTCTCCTCACTGTTTAGTGTTTGGCCTCTGAATGTGTTCTTATTGTGACTGGCTCTCAGACATTGTTCTCCTCACTGTTTAGTGTTTGGCCTCTAAATGTGTTCTTATTGTGACTGGCTCTCAGACATTGTTCCCCTCACTGTTTAGTGTTTGGCCTCTCAATGTGTTCTTATTGTGACTGGCTCTCAGACATTGTTCTCCTCACTGTTTAGTGTTTGGCCTCTGAATGTGTTCTTATTGTGACTGGCTCAAACTCTTTTGTCAAGCCTACTTTCATGAGTGTTCACATTGGTTGTTTGAGCTATGTCTGTTCGATTGTGTATTCACATTTTGTCTGGACTATATTTTGGACATGCATGCTAAAATTTTAAATAAGCAAATTTACTAGATCAATGTGTCTCATGCATGATCAGTTATCCAGACTCCTTAGTCAATATCCTACTTAGGAATCCTAGTTGAAGATCAGGCTACAGTTTTGGTATGCATTGTAGGGTTTTAGAATTACTTAATACTAATGTTTACAGATATGAAAGAATTTTTTGCATGTAATACTGATGTTCATCGGTCAAAGTAGTAGCCAAATTGTGGAGTCCTTGCATTAAAATGGTTGATAATAATGGGGCATATGTTGAAGGGGAGACGCTTTGTTAATGATGATGATGATAATGTTGATGGTGATGATGATGATGATGATCATGACAACAAGTACAACTATGATGACAATGATGATGATGATTGGACCCTTGCTAACTTGAACCAAACAACAGAAGTTTATATGAATATATAACAGTACAATATTGGTCCCTTGAAGAAAATTTGAGCCAACAAGAAATACAAGACAAACGAGTTCAAGTCATCAGGAGTCGACTTAGCGTAAATACTTAAAAAATGATGTATTTCCCTGTTATCATTGCATTATCATTGAGACTGTGTCCCATAATTCAGGCTGCCATTGTCCTGGTATGAAATATGTCTCTGTAGGGTAGAGTTTGTGTACCTGCTGGGTAAGCTCAGTCGGTAGAGCACTCGCCATGTAAGCGAGAGGTTCCGGGTTCGAGTCCCGGACTGGCTGCACAATGTTCTCACCCTATGACACCACAGCAACATAACAAAGACAGAAGCATTATTATTATAAAGTCTTGTCAAAAATGACTGGCTTAATTTTTACATAATTTTGTAGAATGTATCTTTGTAGATGCTTCTTGAATATTATTGCAGCAAGAAATTTTGAATGTTTTGTTTTATTTTAAATCTCAGACATTAATTTTGATGTCTAGCAAACATTGGCATGCATTGTCTTGTATTTGAAATACAGCTTTTGAAATACAGCGCTTCCGGGATTACAATTTGTTCGGTCTTATTCTTTTTTTAACACATACTTGAAAACTGGCAAATTTGTACATATCATTCTCAAAATTGACATGTACATGCACATGCCTAACAATTTGGTACACGTATCAGAACTCAGTTAAAATTGGGCTACAGAACGTTGAAGTTACCGGAACATTTTGCAACAAACTTGTTTTAATAAGGGAAATAATCCATTTCTGCCTGTTTTTCAAACTAAACAATGGTTGCCTCCCTTGGTATCCTTACAAGAGATTACAGCCAAATTCTTTTAGAACCCATACTAAGGTGGTGGTTCTGTTGTTGTTCAGTCTGTCTGGCAGTTTGCTCTAAAAGCTGTCTGTTGACAGGCAAACATGTTTGCGTATAGTTTCTTATGCTTATGATGGTTTGGTTGTTGTTCAGTCCCCATGAAAGTTTGTTTATCAAGCTGTCTGTTCACAAATCATGTTTGCATATAGTTTCCTTATACCGGGACTACCTTTTTTGTACTTTTTTGGCAGGAACTAACATCCTTCTTGTTAACTTGTTGGCTCAGGGATTGAAACTCTTGTTCTGTATGTGGGTTTTTGATTCGGTTTTGCACATGTTTTCCACTTCATTGTCTTTGACAAACACATTTAAAGGAGTTAACAATAATTTTATGTACACACTTAACTATACTGAACAAATCATTCTTGGCAACAGTTATATTATTATTGTACGAATGCAACTTTGTGCAGTGCATGGGGGAGTTCTTCATGTGACATGTGTTGTGAACAATAGACGTCTGTAATCTGGAATACATGGGTCCCTTGAAACAGAACGATCTGCATTACAAATATCAATCTGGGTTTGATGGTGACTATTTTTGTGTAGCAATGGAAAATGTATCCTTCTTGAACACTTGTCAACACTGTTTAGCTTCAGATGCAGAATAACTCAGTTTTCAGACACCTGTCATAAGAATTATGTCACATCTGTTGGGTCATGGCAATTGTTATTTTTGTTTGGGTGTCTTACATGTTATTTCTCATAAAGTGTTGTCACATTTTGTCCTATATAATTATTTTTAAATCAACAGACTATTATTGTATTGCAGTGTAAAATTGCCATACAAGATAATAAATTGATTGCTTTCGCAATTCTTGACCATTTTATAAGATAAATAAAAATGTGTGAAATTAAAAGAAACCATAGTTGAATTTTTTTTATCTGTCCTACTACATCATATATAAGGATTTCTTTTGAACATTTTATCATGTTTAACAAATGCTAAAACTGGTTTCATTCTTTTGGGATTACTTCGCAAATGTTTTCTAATAATTGCGTAGCTCAAAAGTTGCTTGAGCTGTGTTGTTTTGGGGGAAAAACAACTGTGTGCGCAATAATGAAAACTGACATATAACAAAACACATTCTGTGGCAGTATTGTGACCAACAAAGTTAGGGTGCAGTATTTCCACTATTTGTGATAAACGGGTCCATATAGTGACCAAAATACATTGGGCATTATTTGTACCTATTCAGTTTAATAATTATGTTGTGTAAAATCTGTGCATGCATTTGATTAGTTTATTAGGTGACACATTGGAGAAAAACTATAGTTACTCTAGTATGATGAATAATTCTCTGCATTTTAATGAATAATATTCTACATGAAACTGTTCCTTAGTACATTTTGTTCCTTTATCAATGTGTTCTACTGCTACGAACATGTGTGTAGGTATTAATGATTTTTAAATGCTTTCATTGCGATTAAAAAGTAACACTGTGCAAAATGTATAATTTGTCATCTAAAAATATTATTTCTTGCCTGTGAATATCATCGGTAAACTATTTTGAAAGTAACAAGATATCTGTTACATGTTTTGATTGTAAAGCATTGTTTTGATCCTAGCAAGTGTGCCATAATGGTCACAACTGGTTTCTGAAAACCGAGTTTTGCTACAGCTGATGCTAGAGAGCATTGACAGTGTTCATGTGTGTTAATGTCGTATTTTCTGTTCCTGCCCAAGAATAGTCTCAATCAAACCCAGACTGCTTTGGTATGAACAGTCATGTTCTTTATTAAAGCTGTTAATTTTTCAGTACTATTTTCTCATTCTAATGTGAGAAAGTCCATTTCCCAGGTAGAATAAGTTTTTGTTGTCTGTTTGAAAGCCCGTTTTGGGGGTTTCAACAGTTTCCTGGGTAGTATAGAACTGGTACTTATTGTCGGTGAGAACATTAATTTCCTGGAAAGAACCAATTCTTGGTGTCTCGGAAAAGTCCATTTCCAGGTAGAACTAGTACTTGGTGTCGGTGAGAACATTAATTTCCTTGGAATAACAAATTCCCGTGTCTAACAAAAGTCTGTTTCCAGGTACAACTTGTATTTGGTGTCTGTGAAAAAAGTCAATTTCACATAAACAATTTGTTTTTGAATCAACCTGATGATCTCCCGAATGCAAAGTGAACAACTCATCAATTACACTGCCATGTCAATTTTGAATTGTACTGGTATAATGTAATAATTAACTAACCCTTTTCTGCACATGTTTACTTATAACGTTGATACATATTTAATTGTAATTGTAATTTGTGATCAAAGAAACTAGATATTTTCACTCGTGGCTGCACCACTCGGAAAATATTGTTTCTATGACGAAACATGAACAAAAATACGATCTCACACTGCATTAAACAAATATCCTCTATGAGTTGCATAGATGTGACGCGTCGTTGTGTTGTGTGTATGTGACGCATTATTGTGTTGCATGTATATGACGAATGGTTGTTTTGCGTGTATGTGAAGCGTGGTTGTGTTCCGTGTATGTAACGCGCGGTTGTGTTGCGTGTATGTGACGCTTTGTTGTGTTACGTGTATGTGACGCTTGGTTGTGTTGCGTGGATGTGACACGTGAATGTGTTGCGTGGATGTGATGCGTGGCTGTGTTGAGTGGATGTGACACGTGGTTGTGTTGCGTGGTTATGACGCTTGGTTGTGTTGAGTGGATGTGACACGTGGTTGTGTTGCATGGATGTGACACATGGTTGTGTTGCATGGATGTGACGCTTGGTTGTGTTGCATGGCTGTGACACGTGGATGTTTGCGTGGATGTGTTGCGTGGATGTGACACGTGGTTGTGTGACATGGATGTTTCACGTGGTTGTGCTGCGTGGTTGTGACGCATTATTTACCCGTATATTAATATAGAGATTTGCCATGCACATGTTCCTAAGCAACGTGTTTTAAACGCAAATTCGCATGTTATCTTCAATTTAAGAGAAGAGTAACATAAAACTCATTATAAATATGGGCCCTGGAATCCTAACTGCATTTAAGACAAAATAATAAGAACTCACGAGATAGTGCCTTTAAAGTTGGTAATACAGGATTACATACTACATTGTTTAAGAAATCTCTGTATAAGCATGCTTGAGTTTCCATAAGAAATCAATCGTTAAAATAACGGTACACTAGTTTTTTGTATAAACACACACGTGTTGGTACGAATTATAGTATTTTGGACAGTGTGTCTGTATTGGGTAATTCTGACAGAAAAATGTGGACAGCTCTTATAAAAAAATAATAATAAACTGTGGACATTTCGTATATCTGTTTGGAATTTTAACTCATAATGGAATTTAATTTTATAAACCTGTACGGAACGTGTTTAAATGCGAATGACGACTTGTGGCGGTATGTGAATATTTATTATTATTTCCATCATTATTTGTGAACATCTTGTGGATTGTGAACTAAACTGCTACCAAGAACGTGGACTGTGCATTGCGGCGGCGCTGTTGGCGGGAAGTAGAAGTCAGCAAAGATAAGTTGTGTTTTAAGTTTTATATGAAAAGGGTTCCATTCCATTTGTGTCAGCCTGGTATTTTCCATTTGTGCGTTGTAAACAATATAAAAGGTATAGTGAATAGTAAACCTTATAAGTTCTTATTTAACAATATTTCACAATTATTTCTTTATTACTATAGTGTATGCGTCTTTACGCAAAATTTATGTTCAAAGTTTAAAAAGATAAAACTAGCTGAATGGTATTGTAATGAGCCTGTGTTGCAATATTCTTTGTTGACTAAGAAAAACATTATATATTAAAAGACCAGTTTTTAATGATATATAATTTTATTATACAAAAATACTTTTATAAATAGGTAAAGTTTTGACACAAATCAGTGTCATGATAAAAATGTTAATGTTCGGAAAGAAAATGGGCGCTTTTAATGTATAATTATTTTTTTTTTCCCTGAAACGAAAATGACAGTTGAACAACTTTCTTCGTTTTGTTCTGAATTTATGGGGTTTCTGGTCTAACATCTCCGTTTGTCATTTATTTCCTCCTAACACTAACGTGTGTACTATCAGCTACGCAATATGTACTTGAAGTTCAATGGTAAAACTATAGATGTTGAAGTAAAAGTAATTATTGCATCATTTGTCTGTCCAAATATCTGTATGTTTCGCACATTGTTTTATCTAAAAGAAGTGAATGTTGACTATTATGAATCAAGATGTCATATATTTGATATATTGGCATGTTGTATATGGTACATTCTAAAATGATACTCGCTCATTGTTCTATAGCAAGAAAAAATTATCGTTGTTAAACTACCAATAAACAACGCAAAAAGAAGTCCCGATTCTGAGCGAAGCATAGTAAAAAGTAGTTCAGGTTACCATTGCAAAAATATATGTCAAGCATGTTGGAATCGAAATGATTTACGCATTATTGTTGTTTATCGGCTAATAAACAACTCTTGTCGTTTTGATACGTGGCTATTAAACAACTTGGGCTAATGCTCTCGTGGTTTAATTCCTATGCATCAGAACTGCAAATAATTGTTTATTGGCCAATAAACACCATAAATCGAAAATTATTTCTTAATTACAATATATATTGGATTAATCCGTATATTGACTGAAATCGAAATATACGTGATTTTCAAGTAATCCTACATATATATGCTTGTACTCCTATGTAAGTAAACTCAGTGGCGATAAAACGGGGCGAAAATTCCTCAAATCGCTGGATATCATTGCAATTTTCCTCCTAGGACTCCGGAATATACAGTTTCACCATTTAGAGATAAAACAACTAATGAACATAACTGAACCGGAATTATGTCCCGTTAACTTTGCCGGACACTGCCGTCCCTAAGAAATCTTGCAACAGTAGCAGAAATGGAATTGTGACGTTTTTACTTTTAATTGTATTCAATTTTGAATTACATGCAAATGAAATTCTGGAAACACCGCGTTGCGAGGGTGTTCCGTGCTGTCAGACAGTCTACTTATGGTTGTTGCAAGTTCTGCTACTCATCCCAAACATGAATTATGTCCCTTTAACTTTGCCGGATACTGTCGTCTCTAAGAAATCTTGCAACAGCCACATAAATGCAGAATTGTAGATGAAGCACTGTGTGACAGTGTTCAGTGCTATCAGACGATCGGCTTGCGGTTCGTGCCAGTTGTTCTGTTGTCGCATTGATCGAACACGCCTTCTAAACTCATCCCAGACATGCTCGATTGTATTAATGGATTTCCCGCGCAGACAATCGTACACACGACATCGGGTAAACCTCTCACCTTGACCCCGGTACACGCGCCCTCTGTCGTCATGTCCGGTTACAGAGAATCGGGACTCTTCTGCGAAGACCACGTTATGGAACGTCGAGCATGTTGTCTGGTGCAGACACACCGCAATGCACTTTGACTCTACGTAAATGGTACTCCGAATTTTGAACGTCTACGTCACAGGCCATATTTACGCAACTGTCTTCGTACTGATGGACCATTGGTGCGTGCCGAATGTGACTCGCCGTTTCCCAAGCATTCCAGGTTAAACTATGTGCGTGTCTTTTTGAGGGGTGGTAACATTTCTCTTACGTCGTCTGCAGCGGTTTGTTTGTTACACTTTCGGTAGCGTTGAGTTTATGACGAAGCTTTGCTATCGTCATCGGCTGTCGATGAAACGTCCGTGCTTTCTGAAACGCCCGTGCTTTCAGATATATTTTTGCCTATTTCCGTCTTGAAGTTGAGTGTTATTTAAGAAATTATTGTCGATTAATCATTGTTTATCGGCCAATAAACAACGACTTGGAGTTCTGATGCGTAGGAATTAAACCACGAGGGCGACAGAGAGTTGTTTATTGGCCAATAAACAACGATAATGCGACAATTATTTTGATTTGAACAACAGTTGACATATATTTTGCAATTGTCATTGGAACTACTTTTAACTGTGCTCCGCTCAGTATCAGGACTACATGTATCATTGTATATTGGGTTGTTTAACAACGATAATTTTGTTCTGTGTCTGTAGAAAATTTAGCGAGTATCATGTTAGAATAAATAATAAAAAGGATCGTCGTAGTTCACCACTAACAATCGGCATCAAGTCAATTTAGATTTGTAAGCGTTGGTATAAATACGTGTAACAAAACTTTTAAAATTTGAAAATTATTGTATATTTTGATAAATTTACGTTTAAATCATTGACATAGTCAATTGACGACTGATGTAAACTTTAATTGTAGTATTAGAGTATCCTCTATCATTTGAATCACGCACGTCAATTGGCGACTGATGTAAACTTTAATTGTAGTTTTAGAGTATCCTCTATCATTTGAATCACGCACGTCAATTGACGACTGATGTAAACTTTAATTGTAGTTTTAGAGTATCCTCTATCATTTGAATCACGCACGTCTACAATTGATGACTGATGTAAACTTTAATTGTAGTATTAGAGTATCCTCTATCATTTGAATCACGCACGTCAATTGGCGACTGATGTAAACTTTAATTGTAGTATTAGAGTATCCTCTATCATTTGAATCACGCACGTCTACAATTGGCGACTGATGTAAACTTTAATTGTAGTTTTAGAGTATCCTCTATCATTTGAATCACGCACGTCTACAATTGATGACTGATGTAAACTTTAATTGTAGTATTAGAGTATCCTCTATCATTTGAATCACGCACGTCGTCAATTGGCGACTGATGTAAACTTTAATTGTAGTTTTAGAGTATCCTCTATCATTTGAATCACGCACGTCTACAATTGGCGACTGATGTAAACTTTAATTGTAGTATTAGAGTATCCTCTATCATTTGAATCACGCACGTCAATTGGCGACTGATGTAAACTTTAATTGTAGTTTTAGAGTATCCTCTATCATTTGAATCACGCACGTCTACAATTGGCGACTGATGTAAACTTTAATTGTAGTTTTAGTGTATCCTCTATCATTTGAATCACGCACGTCTACAATTGACGACTGATGTAAACTTTAATTGTAGTATTAGAGTATCCTCTATCATTTGAATCACGCACGTCTATGCGTCGTAACACACGCACGGGTCCATTAAAAATTCATAAATTTAAATAATTTTTTGTATCTATTCTTCACCACTTGTACATTTATATCGATGCGTATATACAATAATATTGTCCTATTTTGCATATTATCTTTTCCTGTCTTGTGTTAAGATCTATAGTATTGGATTATTATCTTGTATTATTTCATCGCGTTATCATGTGTGTACTTTTTACATGTGAAAGATTACCTACATGTCTCAGATACAAAGTTTTATACTGTACTGTCCGAGGGAGAGTAGTTTTATACTGTACTGTCAGAGGGAGAGGAGTTTTATACTGTACTGTCAGAGGGAGAGGAGTTTTATACTGTACTGTCAGAGGGAGAGGAGTTTTATACTGTACTGTCAGAGGGAGAGGAGTTTTATACTGTACTGTCCGAGGGAGAGGAGTTTTATACTGTACTGTCAGAGGGAGAGGAGTTTTATACTGTACTGTCAGAGGGAGAGGAGTTTTATACTGTACTGTCCGAGGGAGAGGAGTTTTATACTGTAATGTCCGAGGGAGAGGAGTTTTATACTGTACTCTCCGAGGGAGAGGAGTTTTATACTGTACTGTCCAAGGGAGAGGAGTTTTATACTGTACTGTCAGAGGGAGAGGAGTTTATACTGTACTGTAAGAGGGAGAGGAGTTTGTTGCCCAGAGCTCGTATTCACCAACTGATTCTTTGACTTTGTTATAAAGAACCGACTTTGAATCAAGAAAATATAATTCTGCTTTTGCAAATATTCTTGGTACCAATGTTGCTAATATCATCAACAAATCGCTCTAAATAAAGAATGCTGTATTAGATTGTATGAATACCAAATACGAATAAAATTTACAGCGTTCTTATAACATAACGGTTTCAAGACTATTCTTTATTATTAGTCTTAAGTCTAAGAATAAGTTGGTGAATACGGACCCTGGTGGTTTGATGTATTAAATTATTCTTTAGACATTGAAAAGTGTTGTCGAAGACCTTCTTCATAATCAAATGTCTGCATTTTGAAGCATTTGAATATTCGAAGCCGGCGTGATTCTGGTGCGTGCAATGACATTCTGTCGCATGTGAATAACTACTAAAATGACGATATTTTATACTATGTTACTTAAAAGTCGTGTAGATTTTGCACGGTTCGTAAATATGATAATATAGAAGCTTTATTATAAGAAATGCTCTTTCGGCATTTATTTAATTACTCGTTTCACAAAATATGTAGACGTAACTTATTTTTCTCGATTGTGGAATCCTTGTGTATACATGTATGAATAAACTTCGAAGTTGACGATTGAGAATGGAGTTGCCGTGTAGTTGCATGTTGTTTTCATCAAGGTTGATGTCAGATGAATTGCTATATTGAATTAAACGAAATATATTAGTTTGACAACACATTGGGTGGGGGGGCTATATTCTCAAATCTCTGGGCATTATGAATAAGCCAGTCCATTCCCTGGGTAGAAGCAGTACTTGATGTCTTGAGAAAGATCATTCGAACACTTCCCGGGTACTGTATTTATTTTATTGGTATAAATTGCAAAATTCTCAAGGTAATAATAATATCTTATAGCTCTATTCGGAAGGTGTCTTGTTTTTCGCTTGGAATTTATGTATATGCTGGATATGTGAGGATTTTCCTTGCTTGCAGACAATCGGCTGCCGATACTTGCCATGGAGTGAACTAAATCGTTGGAAAGTTTCGCTGGCGATGTGGCATGGAAAGTTGTAGTGTGTGAACATCATACTCGGGTTTCCTGTATACTAGTTAAGAAATAATTTTTCGATTTATCATTATTTATCGGCCAATAAACAGCGATTTGAAGTTCTGATGCGTAGGAATTAAACCATGAGGGCGTTTGCCAGAATTGTTAATAACCACGCATCAGAACAGCAAAAAGTTGTTTATTGGCCAATAAAGAACGATAATGTGAAAATCATTTCGATTCTAACATGATTTGACATATATTTCTGCAATTGTAATTGGAACTACTTTTTCTATGCTTCGCTCAGAATTGGGACTACTTTTTGCGTTGCTGATTGGGTAGTTTAAAAACGATAATTTTGTTCTTTGTCTATAGAAAAATTAGCGAGTATCATGTTAGAATAATTGGTTTACCGTTTGGTCTCTAAAACCCTGTTGATAACGCTCCCTGTTCCAATTCACAATAACACATTCAATTTTACACTGTAGGCCAGGGTATTCCCTCTAGACCATCACGGTCCCATCTTCGTGCTGACCTTCACACGACATCTGGGAAACCATTCACCTTACCCAGGCACACGTGCGCTCTGACGTCATTTCCGGTTACTGAGATTTGGGAATCATCGAGCATGTCGTCTGTTCAAGATCAACTGTAGTGCACGATGACTCGCCTTAAGTTGTACTCCAACTCCCGGACGTCTACGTCGCAGGCCATTTTCACGTCTACGTACCATCATGTGGCTGTTGCTCGCTGTTTCCTAAGCATTACGGGATGGGTTAAAATTATGTGTCTTGTTCAGGGATATCCTACTAGGTCGTCTGCGACAGCCTTTCACACTTCTGGTAGAGAGGAATTAATCACGAAATATTGCTTTTTGTACACGGCGGGTTGAATGCTTTGTTCGCCATGATTTTATTTAACAATCATTATATGTTATATTGATGAAAATAGTACATAGCTCGACCTAGGATACCAATAACATTCGGTACAAGTTAGATTTAAGGCATTTCATTTATGAAAAAGTGATACAAAATCATGTATCCTCATTTGATGATTTTACGATTGTGGTGGGCTGGCTAGCTCAGTTGGTAGAGTGCTTGACTACAAATCCGAGGATTGCGGGTTCGATTCCCAGCCCGGCCACATAACTTGTGTGGGGATTGGTCATGAAATTATTTCTACGGCCATTCTCCCCCTACCTCTGATTCAAATAGGGCAGTTGTCAGTTACTGGCATAAGTATATGCACTTAGTACTGGAAAACCAGCTTACCCAGGAAAAGTGTGAGTAGGATAACTGACCGCCGTTATATGACTGAAATACTGTTGAATACGGCAAAAGATCCACACAAAAAACAAACAACGATTATGATTGCATAATTCATTAGCAGTGTTAATAAGGATGTAATATGAACTCTAAATTTAAATTTTGTTTTTTAACGTTCTTTGCAATTTCGTAGCCTGCAACATTATTAATACGTATATTTAGTCAGACTTAAACCGTAAAACGTTAAATCATCAGTCTGTTCAAAGATATAAAACTGCATTAAAATTATTTATTATTGCAATGCTAGTAGATGTGGACATTGCCATTTGTCACTCGCCAAAGTTTAAAATTCCGTAAAAGACGTATCAGACTTGCGTATTAAAGGGCCCTTGTCAACAAAAAAGGGCCTCAAGGGGGGTAATTTCTTTTTTTTTTAATTCTCAAATTAAGATATTAACAATGACATCAAGTAACGGTTAAAATAAAGTATGTACAACGGGAAAAAGTGTTTTCGCATTCTGAGATAAAAATCAATTTATAATATGGGTCGTGTTTGTTTGGTCTTTTTCATGTTTACATTTTGACGTCAGAATTGTGAGTTTTTTGTATAACCAATTTACACATATATCTGTACAAAGCAGAATTGTGGAGCTGGTTAAAGCGCTGACTACTGTCATTTCTTCATATGGCTCCTAAGTCGTGAGTTCGATACCCGCTTGAGGTTGTAATTTGTAAAACATTTTTGCTGATTTTTTTTTATCTAACATCTCACAATGTATTATAGTATTGATTCTTTATTTAATATTAATGCCTTAGTATAGCGTATTTCTATAATCTAACATCATTTATATTACAATAGGAAACACATTTGTCGTTGACAGAGTCCCTTTAACTACACACCTTTTCTGATATCTTATGACAGTCACGTTTTATTAGTAGTCGTTTTAATGCACTTAATATAAACCAGAAAAAAAGCTTATACAACGGTAATTCGCGGGAGTGGCAATAATACATGTGAAAAATGCATATTCTGTTCCCTATATCAATATAGGTATGTTCATAAATATTCTGTTTTCGCAACGATGTGTATTCCACTTTTTGCTGTAAACAGGGCTGTGAATTTTCTGCGGATCCGCGGAAATCCGCGGATTTTACATTCCAAATTCGAGGAGAAAAAATTGGGGGGGGGGGGGGGTATGCCTGACGATCGGTTTCTAGAATTCACTAGCCGATCGGCCGGCGAGAGTTCGTTAATATTTTAGCCCGTATCTATGCGTCACTGCTCCTCAAAGTTGGTCTGGCTTGCCAAAATGACGGACAATTAACGCTGTTATGTGTAAAGATGAAAGTTTTAACGGAAAAGACGCTCTAAGAGTGAACAAAATCGACGGAGGCATACGAAACTCATTTAGATTCGAATGGCTTGATTGTAAAGTGTCCGTATCGAATGGAAAGGAGCGTGACGAAGTTTTAATTGGTGATAGTTTCGTCAAAGTTGCCACTGCTGGCGTAGCCCAACGTCAGTTCTAAGATTATCAACTATGGAACGAGGGGTCTTATCGCTTTTCGAGAGCATTTGTGTTGTATTGATACTCAAAACTCTGATCTCATTAAATTGACAGATTGTATTTCCTTGTGTTGTCTTTAGTTTAATATCATATTGCATAATTGGAAATGTCAAATAGAGTGCCAGGTAAAAAACTAGTATTACACTGCACAAGAAATGCTAAATAATCATTAATGGTGCTGATGTTACCACATATATTAAGACAAGTTCAAATGGCCAACTGTAATAAGATGCCTGCAAATAGAGTAATTGTAAAACTGGCGAAACATATTGGTATTTTATTCACAATATTGACTGTCAATGAAAAGCCTTCAGGGCACAATTCAATGGTAAATGGATTATTTGTAATGCACAGTTTAAACGCAGTGTAATTATCAGTGATATACTATATAAGTAGGCAACAACGAGCCTTTGCGGGAATTTCAGCTGATTTTAAGATCAGCTGTTCACAGCCCTGTGTAAAGCACACTTGATTTGCTACGAAATACGAAATGTTGAGATTTTGCAGGAGGTGTATAACTGTTTACGAACAACATGGGAACATAAACGCGTCAAGAATGTGTTTAATGTGTGACAGCAACAATCAAGTGGTGATTGTGGTTTTATTATTACATTCACGAAGTAAACACAAGTATTTGAATGTGCACTTGCGTGCTTCATTTTGTTATCAGCAATCATTCCTTGAACATTATTGCACCAATCGAAAGTAACTTAGGCTAAACAATTAATGAATTGTTTCTTAGGCAGCGCCGCAACGTTTTTTTATGGCCCGCCACGAATTTGATTTAATGCCTAAATCACTTATGTGAACAAAAAGAAAACTTTGCAGATTTTGTATGTAATGGGCATGTAACCAATAAAAAAATCGCATTGAAATCGGTGCAATCATAACATATTGGTAACTTTCTATCAACTATTTTCTGTATGCGATAACTGGTGATAACTCTGCAGTAAACCGGCATGTTCACTATAAATAGAAGTAGTTTAATGCTGATGGTGTATCAATATAAAGGCACTTATGTTAAATATGAACATTCAAATTGATTGCCTTTATACGTCTGCTTGCTTAAATGACCGTTTGTAAAATGAGTAATTTATAAATCTATATTTAGAATTTTACAAAAAGGGATACTTCTGCTGTTGTTAAAACTATAAATTGTCTTTAATCTGGACTTATTTACCTGTTTTAATAAGCCATTACATAGTGCCAGTAGAAAAGAGTAGGAGCAAAAAACAAAAAAAAATACTTCAATGAAATAAAAGTCTGCCCTCCCTCTTGATTTTTCGGAAAAAGTGACTGAGAAACAATTCATTACTTTTGTTTAGCCTTAGCAACTGTAAGAGCAGTTGTGTTTCTACTTCTGCTTGTTTTGAGGTTCAAGAACATTGGTGCTGAGGGTTCTATGAAAGAAATGAATGAAATTTCTGTGGACATTGACTAATTGAAAAGATTGAAATTTGTCATAATGTTCTAAAAGGACATCATTAGTTAACTTGTGTGTGTGTTCACATGAGAACATGTGCGTGCTCGTCTATGAACATGTGTGTATAAACGTGTGCGTGTTTGTCTGTGAACGTTCGCGTGTGCGTGTTAGCCTATGAACATGTGCGTGTTCGCATGTGATCGTTCGCGCATACCTGGTCGCCTATGAACGCATGCGTGTTCGCCTATGAACGTATGCGTGTTCGCCTATGAATGTATGCGTGTTGGCCTAAGAACATGTTCGTGTTCGCGTGTGAACGTGTGCGTGTTCACCTATGGACATGTGTGCGTTCGCCTATGGACATGTGCGTGTTCACCTATGGACATATGCGTGTTCGCCTATGAAGGTGTGCGTGTGAACGTGTGCGTATTTGCCTATGAACGTGTACATGTTCGCCTATGAGCGTGTGTGTGTTCACCTGTGAACATGTGCGTGTGAACGTGTGCGTGTTCGCCTAAAAATGTGTGCATGTTCGCGTGTGAACGTGTGCATGTTCGCTTGTAAACGTGTGCGTGTTTGCCTATGATGGTGTGCGGTTGAATGTGTGCGTGTTCGCCTGTTGTCCTGTGAACGTGCGCGTGTTCGCGTGTGAACGTGTACGTGTCCAGTTTGAACATGTGCGTGTTCGTTTGTGAACCTGTACTATTTTATGCCATTACTTTCAACTAATTTCTTATGAAGTAAATTTGGAAGGCATAATATTAACGGATGAAAACATAATATTTCTTTTCACCACGGGAGATAGCTGGAATAATGAAGTGGGCAGAATTACATCTGGATTTGTTCCCCTTACTTTAGAAATCTTTTTTTGCATATGTTTGCTGCACAGTGTAATCGCAGTATATATTTGTACAATAAATATTAGTTGAATTTTAATCCTGTAGTATAATTATTGTTAAGGATATAACAAAAATATTAACCATGTATACAATTATTTAATCGCTTCAAAAGTTCTTAGTCAGTCTTTAACTAGTTGTATGGAGCTCTATGGAGTTATCGTGCAAACGAGCTGTGTAACTTCAATAGAGATTTCATGATTATCCTTTATTCTATCATGATACTCGCTAATTGTTCTATAGACAAACTACAAAATTATCGTTGTTAAACTACCCAATAAACAACGCAAACTTCTTTCTTTATTAGTATCGTAAGGCCTCCGGCCCAAAATACAATCAATATGCATCAACAATTGTAGTGACACAATATTTACAGCAAGGATAAAATTATAGATATGTCGGCATAATTATGTATTCACTATATATACATACAAGCATTGTGTGCATACATATACGATATATATAGACCTAGATCTAGATAATATTCTGTAGAAATTATATTATTAAATTTTATTAGCTAAAACATGTCAAGTTAATATCAAGACAAGGTGCTAATTAATTTATATCATTACTACAAAATACGCATGCACGAGTTCAGTCTAACTGCTTTGCTCTGAGTGTAAATGCAGCGTTCAAGTAGCGTGCAAGCGAGAAAATACTTTGTTCATTTTGATCAGACATGATTTTCAGAAACAGTTGGTCTGTTATCTGGTTATTTAGCCATTCGTCTCTAAAATATCTCTCTCTTAATTCGTTATACAAAGGACACACAATAAAAAAATGCAACTCGTTTTCAATACAGTATACATTTCGTTTTAGACATATTAGACAGAACCTATAATCACGCTCAACCCGTAGATGTCGCCCTCTTTCTATCATCAGTTGATGGCTAGAACATCTAAAGTTTGAGAGTACACGTTTTAGGTGAAAAGGCAATGAGATAGACAAGTATTTTTCTGGTTCTAACACACTTTTAAATATTCTGTACGACAAGCTTTTAGGTGATGAATTAATATCGGCGAATAATGTCTGTTGAGAACAGTCTGATAGTCTGTCGGCGAACAGTTTCCGGAAAACTTCAGCATCTCCGACCTCACCGGCTAGCCAAGCGTATCCAAAGCCGTGCTGGAATAGAATCCTTTTAATGTATGTCGCCCACGTGGATCTGCCAGAATCGTCGAGTCGTCTTATCATTAAATAGCACTGTCTCGGATATCTGTGCGATGGCATCTCAGTTAGCCTTAGCCAATAGTTAACACACTTTGTACTATAGCACAGTGACAGTGGCAGGCGCCCACATTCACTGAGAGCAAAGACATTCGTGACATTTATATTCAAACCTGCGATTTTCTTGCAAAATTGCATTTGTACATTTTCAATTACTCCACTGTATTGGTGACCCCACAGCTCTGATGAGTACAGAAGAATAGGTTTTAAAATTGAGTCAAATAGTTTGAAAAGATCATTTGGAGTGAAGTATCCAACATTCTTTTGGTATCGGAAGATCACACATAGCTTTACGAGCTTGCATAGCTAGTGAAGTTTTAGTTTTAGTCCATGATAATTTTGTCCAGAAAAATGATTCCAGATATTTGTAATGTGGTACGACTTCAATACGTTGGCCTTTATAGTACCACCTTTCATATTCTCTAAGTAGTCCACCGTTCCTGAAAACCATGATCTTTGATTTTTCTAAATTAAGCGTCATTCCTGTGTTGTCGCAAAATTCACTAATTCGATCAATTTGGTTTTGCAGTTTTATTACCGTTTCTGCCATTGTAGCTATATCGTCTGCAACCATCAATGCTTGCAATTCATCAACATGTTCAGATATGAAAATTCCATTTCCGCATTTCGCTTTTAAATAGGATACCAGGTCGTTTATGAAGAGAGCAAAGATTATTGTGGAGCTTACGCACCCTTGTTTTGTACCAACGCAGCATTTAAACAGTTCTGTAACGCCGTTCTGTAATTTAACGCGCGAGCGAAGTTGGCTGTACATAGACATTAACACTTTCAATAACTGACTTTCTCTGCTTATGCCTTTACGTATCAGACTTTTCCATAATTGAACGTGTTTACAGCTATCAAAGGCTTTAAAAAAGTCAATAAAAAACACATATAGGCGTCCCTTTTTCTATTTCTGTACGACCGCTTGTAGACAAAACATATTATCTGCGGTGCTGTAACCTGCTCGAAAACCGGCTTGGGACTCGTCGATAACTTCATACCTTTCCGCCCAAGATGTAAGTCTATTGCTTAAGATCTTCTAAATATTTTACTTAGACTGTTGGAAACCGATATTGCCCTGTAGTTGTTTGGATCATTGGTATTTCCTTTTTTGTGCACTGGAGTGATAATACTTTCGCTCCATTCTGTCGGATATGAGCCTGAAGATAGGATACAATTGAAGAGCCTCTTTAAATACGGCAATGTAATGTCAGTAGTACACTTATACATCTCTATGCACGTGCCATCGATACCTGGTGCACGTCCACCGCTTAGGGCATTTAAATTGTCCAATATTTCGTCATCAGTTATTTCGTCGTCAAGTAATTCATTCTCTCGGGCCATATTCATATCATTAAAATATATCTTCGTTGGTACAATTAGTCAAGTTGCCCGTGAATAATTCCTTGAAATACGCATACCACTCATTCGCAGATAAGTAATCACAACCATCGGCCACTTTATTGTTAGCACTCTTTATACTTTGCCAGAACGTCTTAGGATTGTTTCGATTTCTGACCAAGCTTTCTCTTTTTGATCTCTGTAGTGATAGGCGCTTAGCTCGACACAAATTTTTAAAAGCATTTTTAGACTTTATGTATATTTGTAGGTCGGCCTTGCTATTAGTTTGTCTAAATTGTCGTAAAGCAACATATTTATCATGTTTAGCTTTGCTGCAATCATCGCCCCACCACTCTGGCTGGGTATGCTGTACTAACGTTCTTTTAATTGGGTAAACGCACTTCATTTGTTCGCCAGCTTCCTGAAACAAGGCTACAAACGATTTTTCACTACCGACAATACCACGTATATCAACAGAATTTAGAAACTCTTGAAACAGTCGATTAAATGATTCTAAAAACACATGTTTAATAGACTCACTCCATTTAAATCGAGTATAAGGTTTTACCAATTCAATGCGTGGTGTTTGTACTTCTTGGACGTTTTCGTTAAGTCCAATTTTAATTACACATACAATTGGAAAATGGTCAGATGTGGCATAGTCGGCAACGTAAAAATCTATTACAGTCCGGAATAACGTCGATGATGCTAAAAAATAGTCCACGACACTACTACCATTATTTGCTGTACATGTAATATTGCCGTTCGTATCGCTAAATCTACCATTTAGAATGTGAATATCCTTTGTACAACACAGTTTTATGAGAGAAAGACCAAATTTATTGTATTCTAAATCGCGATTCTTACGAGGCAGGCAAAAGTCGTCCCCTGGATAGCTAACATTCTCGTTATATACAAAGTCAATAGTATCATCCTCGATAGTCTTGGAAAACCCCTGTCCTGGCATTTAAGTCACCTCCGACAATAAATGAAACATCTCCAAAGTCAGATTCGATTAAAGAAAAAGTTTATCGTGTAGGTTTTCGATTCCATTGCAGTTTCCGTTCTCATATATAGGTGAGTTTTCAGGTGCGACGTACGTAAATAATAGTATGGTGTTACGGGTTAAACCTGCTTGTAATTTGTCTACACATAAAACTACTGTCTCTTCAAACTGCTCGTAAACACGCTTAACAACACCTGTTTCAACCAACCAGTTCTTAATGAACACGCAGACTCCACCGGAACCTCTTTGGCATTTTGTAAATTTCCTTGGGCTGTTTAACGGTATATATACAGGTAAAATGTTACTGAAATCATCGTGTTTTGTTTGCCAGGTTTCGCACATTGCCACAATGTCAAACTGTGAAAAAAAGGACGAAAAAGTGTGATCGCCATCGTATTTCCTTAGACATTGAATGTTTATGGAACACATTTTGATTTGATGCCATTTTGACAGTTTTGGGCCTTGACCATTTCCCTATTTGTCGTTGTCATCTACCGGAACTGGTTGTTTGCTTGTTGTATCATACACATATTTGGTACCATCAACAACAAGATATTCATTCTTGAAATACGCTATCTTGCCATTTTCAAGACATTCTTTAAAAAAGGGGTACAATTTTCCACGTGACTTCATGATTTGTTCTGGCAGATCTTCACCTATACGAAATGGCAAATCAACTCCAGCTTTCCTTTTCGATCTAAACGAGTTAAGAATTCTTTCCCTCACTTTTACGCTTATGCCTTTAAGTAGAATTGGCCTCGGCTTTGATTTGGCAGGCAATCGGTATGCAAAGTCGAGGGAGTTCTCGACTTCTTGGAGTTCAAGATGTTCATTCAACATCCTTAGTACTTCTGCTTCTGTCTGAGTTGTTGTTTCATTTTCAATTTCTTGTACATTGAACATTTTGAGATTATATTTCCTATTTTGTTTATCTACTGATTCTTGTTTTTTGGACGTTGATGTAAGGCTACTTTCTAACGAATTTACCTTTTCAGATAAAGAAGCAACTTTGTTGGTAAGTTCAGAATTTTGTAATTTTAGTTTTTCATTGTCCTCCTGAAGATTCATAACCTTTTTGTCTAAGGAATCAAATTTACTATTAAGTAATTTCACGTTTTTGTGTATTTCAAGTAGTATTAGTGTCGAGTTTGCTGGATCGAATTCTGACTCAGGGGCAAACACATTGTCTACACTTGTTTCAGATGAATCGGTAGTATGGTGTTCATGTGCACCGGTATGTAACCAGGAATGCAACGATAAGTGATTACCGGGCTCTCCCTGTCGTGAAGCTCGTTGTTCAGCAGATCGGTTTTGGCGTTGGCTTATTTGTTCGGCATCAAGGTCTCTAGTGGCATTGTCAGTAACTGGTTTAACACTTCGCGAACGTCCTTGCGAACGTCCTTGCTTGGTCGGTCCAGGATGAGGTTCAATGCCCTGGACAATGAGCAACAAAAACAAACAGAGACGAATCCCTATTGACAGTTTCATGTTGTTGGTATTTGCTGTAGTATGTATAAGTTGTACTGATTTCTTAGACTGAACTGATGGAAGAAACATGCCTATCCTAGCACGCCATATATTTAAAGTAACACCCATTATGGCTTTTTTTCGTTCCGTAGTTTTGAATACGCCCGTGGCGAAATAGTCTATGCACAATCACTTCAAATCGGTATTGAGAGCAATTATATATGCTGTCCTATCCACAACAATAGCCGTTGTGGATTAGAAAATCAACAGTGCGTAAAATGTACGTGTGAACACATATCACATAGCAACTATATAGAGTCTAAAACACTCACGGTTTTCTGTATTTATAGCTCAGTAGTTCCAGTGCAAGTCAAAAAAATTGTCATAGATTATGTAGAGCACAACATTACCAATCCGACGGTATAGTTTTTGACACTATAATCCAAATATAAATCCACAAAAAAACACAATTTGTACCCTGCCCATTCACATACGTCTGCACAGTTAAACATGTCACTTCAACAAAAAAAGAAGTCCCAATTCTGAGCAGAGCATAGTAAAAAGTAGTTCCAATTACAATTGCAAAAATATATGTCAAATCATGCTAGAATCGAAATAGTTTTTACATTACCGTTGTCTATCTGCCAAAAATAACTTTATGTCGTTTTGATGCGTGGTTATTAAACAACTAGTGTAAATGCCTTCGTTATTTAATTCCTGCGTACCAGATCTCCAAATTGTTTTTATTGGCTGATAAACAACGATAAAGCGAAAATTATTTCCTAAGTATCAATCCCAAGCCTTAATGACTTAAAATATATATCTGAACATCAAATCCTTCCGGTTTCGTGATTTTATGCATTGGTCCCATGTTGTCAATCTTAATTAGCCAGACGGGTAACCAGAAATTAGTATTTACATTCGGTGCTCCTTTGTCAGTATTGCTTAGAAAAATAAAACAATAGAATAAAATATCCCGCCTCAAAAAACGTTTGTATCCAGACGCATGAAGGAAATTGGAAATGTTGCAAAATGTAATTTTAGTAGGCCTTTGGTGTATTATTTCCCGGCCAGAAAATAAGCAATCCTTTAAATATGCTAAGATGAACATTGATTAAAATTATACAATATGGTTTACTCAGACCTCATAAAGCCAACTGTACCTTTATCATCGACATTATCATTATCAGCATAATTAACAAAGATCGTCACGCTGCAATGAGATGCGATATGAATACCAGCACAGTTTTACCAAAATGTTGAATCTCGATTTAAATGCATTTACAAAGTTATGGATCTCGGCGGATTGCTGCATACATATTGGCCATTTGCAGTCAGTTATTAAACGCTTCTACGTCTGCTTTCAGTTAATAGTAATATACTAAATGAATTCAGTTGAAAGAAAAAAAAAACAGCGCATAATGTTTCCCGTCTACGTCCATTTCGTTATTTATCGTTAACGTTTAGTTCCTATGCAACAGTTTTGACGCTAGCCGTAATATTATATCATGAAAGCAAAATTTTCGAAATAACACGATTCTTTATTACTATTAAAGTACAGTGTTGTTTACCATCTAAATACAATAGAATAATAATTGACATAGCACTGTCATCCAGACATCTACAGTGGTCAATTACCTGACGACCCTTGATTATACCGCTCCGTGAGTCGAATACAACACTACCGAACACCACCGAAGAAATAATAACCACGCCAAGGTACTAATGTTTAATGAATTGAACGTTGGTTTATTTGTTTATCTGTTTGTCTGTTTGTTCGCAACTTGGCGTCTGTCTGCTAGCAATTGTACGCAAAACATTTTCTAGGAAGTTGGAAATTGCCCAATGAACACATGATTAGCATTTAGTTGTGATCCGGATAACAGTCTGGATCCTTTTAAATGAATGTTTATACGAAGGTAACCTATTACAGGAAACATCCATTATTTTAAGTAATCGTAGTTCTTCATCACATAATAATATGTATGTCATCTACATACGACCATAGCTTGTCGGAAATTTATGTTAAAACTCAAGTGGCAGATTTAGAGGGGTTTGGGTCGGGGGATAAGGCGGTGTACGTCAAATTGTATAATTTTAAAATTCGATTTTTTTGATTGCACAATATTTACTTACAACTACTTATACATTGTCACATTCTCCTTAATCGAAGAATAACATAAGTCTATCAAATTGGTCTATCAGCTTATCCGCTTTCTTACTATAATATGTTTGCACAGAAGCCTAGAACGCCTGTAGAATCTCTTCTAATTTATAATATCGCGCGATTTAATTTGGTTATTGATTTGCAAAATATATTGTTTATACATGAATATATTGGAAGGTACTGAACTAATTACGCCACCTCTGACTACAAATCCTGTACTGAATTTTGAAAACACAAATGACAACTACATTTTTGTAATCTTCGTCAGGTGGTTTACAGCCAACACGTTCATAAAATGAAAACAGTTTCATGACCGTAATATTGAAGATTCTGCATGCATGTAACATACGCTTTGACTTTATCACATTTTATTGTTTACCAGTGAACATTTTAATACCCGTAATACTTGTAGAAACAATTGAATATTTGTGTCCACGAAAAGCTTGTTTAAAACGATATTTTTATCTATCATGTTTGTCGGAAAATATCGCTTAATATTAATATTATTAAAACACCGAGGAGATACCTCCCGACGTGCAGTCGCTAAGGTTGTTCACAGTTGTTAAAAAAAATTGTTCTTTTTACTGCAATTTTCTTTAAATATTTTACCTTGCGTTACACCAAACTGTATTCAGTTTTGATGTATCTGTTTTTGATGCTTTACGCAAATCGAAAACGACGGTGAAATAAATGGCGCTTGTCTGTTCCTGCACCACGCCTGGGAATCATTGCGGCCACAGCGTTTTGTGCCACGCGCTAAATTTGTGGTATTTGTCTTCCGGTATACTGACCGGGAAACATACCATATAAGACATGATGCAGCCTGATTAACACATTCAAATGCAACATGTATGTAGAAATACAAAAATGACGGTAGTTTACAGAGCATAACATACGGTTAACTGGTTGACTTTTCAAACTAATCGACGCACATTTACAACTTGTAGTAAAAACGATTGATGTTAACAGAGTGTTTATTATGACAACATTTTATGTCAATGTAAATGCGTTAGTGTTGTAATAACAGACAATAACTATATAATAAGTGTGTTGGAGCGCTGGTCTTGGATAAAAATAAGTGTGTTGGAGTGCTAGTCTTGGATAAAATAAGTGTGTTAGAGCGCTGGTCTTGGATAAAATAAGTGTGTTGGAGTGCTAGTCTTGGATAAAATAAGTGTGTTAGAGCGCTGGTCTTGGATAAAATAAGAGTGTTAGAGTGCTGGTCTTGGATAAAATAAGTGTGTTGGAGTGCTAGTCTTGGATAAAATAAGTGTGTTAGAGCGCAGGTCTTGGATAAAATAAGTGTGTTAGAGCGCTGGTCTTGGATAAAATAGGTGTGTTAGAGTGCTAGTGTTGGAGCGATGGTCTTGGATAAAATAAGTGTGTTGGAGTGCTAGTCTTGGAAAAAATAATTGTGTTGAAGCACTGGTCTTGCATAAAATAAGTGTGTTAGAGCGCTGGTCTTGGATAAAATAAGTCAGTTCAAGCGCTGGTCTTTGATAAAATAAGTCTGTTAGATCGCTGGTCTTGTATAAAATAAGTGTGTTGGAGTGCTAGTCTTGGATTAAATAAGTGTGTTAGAGCGCTGGTCTTGCACAAAGTATGTGTGGTGGGTCGCTAGTCTTACATTTATTAATTGAGTGTTGCAGGGCTTTCTTTTCACAAAATGATTGCGTTGGAGTGCTGGTCTTTCTTCAAGTCGGTTGGAGCGCTTGTCATTCTCCAAGTCTGTTGGAGAGCTAGTCTTTCTCCAAGTCTGTTGGAGCGCTAGTCTTTGGAGCGCTAGTCTTTCTCCAGTCCAAATCTGATGGAGCAATAGTCTTTCTCCAAGTCTGTTGGAGCGCTTGTCTTTCTCCAAAACCTGTTGGAGCGCTAGTCTTTCTCCAAGTCTGTTGGAGCGCTAGTCTTCTCCAAGTCTGTTGGAGTACAAGTCTTCTCCAAGTCTGCTGGAGCGCTAGTCTTCTCCAAGTCTGTTGGAGCGGTAGTCTTCTCTAAGTGTTATGGAGCGCTAGTCTTCTCTAAGTCTGTTGGAGCACTTGTCTTCTCTAAGTCGGTTGGAGCGCTTGCCTTTCTCCAAGTCTGTTGGAGCGCTAGTCTTCTCCAAGTCTGTTGGAGCGCTAGTCTTTCTCCAAGTCTGTTTTAGCGCTATTCTTTCTCAAAGTCTGTTGGAGCGCTAGTCTTCTCCACGTCTGTTGGAGCGCTAGTCTTTCTCCAAGTCTATTGGAGCGCTAGTCTTCTCCAAGTCTGTTGGAGCGCTAGTCTTTCTCCAAGACTGTTGGAGCGCTAGTCTTCTCCAAGTCTGTTGGAGCGCTAGTCTTCTCCAAGTCTGTTGGAGCTCTAGTCTTTCTCCAAGTCTGTTGGAGCGCTAGTATTTCCCCTAGTCTGTTTTAGTGCTAGTCGTTCTCCAAGTCTGTTGGAGTGCTAGTCTTTCTCCAGTATGTTGGAGCGCTAGTCTTTCTCTAAGTCTGTTGGAGCGCTAGTCTTTCTCCAGTATGTTGGAGCGCTAGTCCTTCTCTAAGTCTGGTGGAGCGCTAGTCTTTCCCTTAGTCTGTTGGAGCGCTAGTCTTTCTCCAAGTCTGTTGGAGCGCTAGTCTTTCTCCAGTATGTTGGAGCATTAGTCTTCTCTAAGTCTGTTGGAGCGCTAGTCTTTCTCCAAGTCTGTTGGAGCGCTAGTCTTTCTCCAGTATGTTGGAGCGTTAGTCTTTCCCTAAGTCTGTTGGAGCGCTAGTCTTTCTCCAAGTCTGTTGGAGCGCTAGTCTTTCTCCAGTATGTTGGAGCGCTAGTCTTTCTCCAGTATGTTGGAGCGCTAGTATTTCTCCAAGTCTGTTGGAGCGCTAGTCTTTCTCCAGTATGTTGGAGCGCTAGTCTTTCTCCAGTATGTTGGAGCGCTAGTCTTTCTCCAGTATGTTGGAGCGCTAGTCTTTCTCCAGTATGTTGGAGTTCTAGTCTTTCTCCAGTATGTTGGAGCGCTAGTCGTTCTCCAGTATGTTGGAGCGCTAGTCTTTCTCCAGTATGTTGGAGCGTTAGTCTTTCTCCAGTATGTTGGAGCGCTAGTCTTTCTCCAGTATGTTGGAGCGCTAGTCTTTCTCCAGTCTGTTGGAGCGCTAGTCTTTCTCCAGTATGTTGGAGTTCTAGTCTTTCTCCAGTATGTTGGAGCGCTAGTATTTCCCCAAGTCTGTTGGGCGGTTCAGCAATGTTCATTAGGAAATATGATAAAATTAAAGTTAAAATTTTATAAACCGACTTATTTTATGATTATTGTATTCGCAACCGAAAAAAATGTATATAAATTTCGAGCAAACATGAAAATTAACTAGTGAACAAACGGAAACTGTCTATCGCAAGGGAGACAACTGGAAGGTACGCCTGTGCAAACTCCATGCAGCAGTTGCTTCCCCTATATTGAAGTAGATGTGATAATAAATGTAAGCTTAAAGGGACCTGTTCACAGATTGGAAAATTGACAATTTTCAAACATTTTGTCAAATATTCCAAAAAGAAAATATACATCATATACAATCGAAATAACACTAATGACTAAGAAATATAAAGGAAATATCATTTCGTTTATGGATAATCGTCAATCGAAAACAATAAAATTATAAAGCGTTTGTAACGCTTTTCCTCTGCATTTTGGAAAACACGTGTATCACTTACATAGCTTTAAAAACTCACAACCAAATGTATAAGTCCTAATGGCCGAGTGGTTAGTGCACGAGATGTTTGAACGCAAAGGTTCCGGGTTCGAATGTCGGCGATGGCAAATTTTTTAATTTACCTGTTTTTTCTTTATATAATATTTGTTTTAGATTACTCCAGATGCCGTTGTTTTTGCAGTTAAGACATTTGATGACATTTACCACAATTACAAAAAATCTGTGAACAAATCTCTTGTTTAATTACATTTGAATTTTACATTTCATTAGTAAACTATTTTTAACAATATTCAATAACCTGTTGGAGAACTTGCAATTTGGACAAAGACCGCGAACACTTAAACCTGCCTATATTATTTGAGGTTCTAGTTTTATTTATGTATTTGATTTAAGTAAAAACTACACATGCAAGTTTATTTGTTTTATATTAAAAGGTTAGGCATTGTTTAAATTTAAAAGAGTAGACATTGTTTACAGTAACAGTGATAACTAGATTTGAATCAAATTTGAAACAAATTTAAATATAATCCATATTTTCTTAAATGTGTGAATGATGTTAATTACTGACACATGCTTTTATTACAGTTAATTCCAGGCCTGTGTATCCACGTTCCCCCTGTTGGTGACTTGCTCGTTTGAATGGTCTAGGTTTTAAGCAAGTGCTTATTTTGTACAATGTTACGACATTTAATTTATGAAATATCATAAGTATTCAGATGATCTGCATCATTTAATCCACCTGAAAACGTAGACACGTATGAACATGTTCACTTACCAGCATGTTTTAAAATTAAACAATAACAACACGCACCTGAAAACAAAGACACGTATGAACATGTTCACTTACCAGGATATTTAAAAATTAAACAATAACAACACGACGTGTGCGTTGTTTATTGGTCGATAAACAACGATAAATAGATTTTTTTCTGAAATTTATAATAAGTTTGAAATTAATAAAATACTAAGCGATTTAAACATGGATATTAAATGCTTACAAAAATGGTGATATAAAGATAAGATTCTTTTTAAGATGTTTCTGCAATATGGCCCCAGAAGTCATAACTGCCCGGAAGCACGTCTGCCTCTTTCACCGGGAAAATGTGAATCCTGCAATATATTGATATGGTTAGAGAGAGCAATTGGGTGATAATGCACATAGTTTTTTCTGTTTCGTCTTACTAAATTTTTGTTGCTATGGCAATAATAGAAATATTTCACAACAACAAGAATCACATAATCTTTTTTCTCCTTGGCTGATTTTGATTGGGTTAAACGTTCACGGAGAAAGTCAACATTGTAGAAACAAACTTTGATGTCATTATGGACTGTCAAGTTTAGTTTAAAATTACATTTAGATATTAAAGATCGAGTTTCGAAATTCAAATGCTTTTTGAGACACTTTCAAGTGCGTATCCTGGGAAGAACCACTACGCGATGACTTTTGAGTAAGATAATTCGAAGGCTCCCCAAGTAGGGATCAAACTCATGATCTTCCGATCGAAAGGTGGATCTCAAATAAATTACATCATTGCGACATGATGCAGTTGTAACAAAAGTGTTTGTAATTGTTCACATAGAACTATTGAATAGTTTCGTAGTTCCGCACTTGTGTCACTTGGTCGAGTTCTGTTGTTATGTCACTTTGCTGTGTTCCGTCGTTGTGTTACTTGGTTGAGTTCTGTCACTTTGCTGTGTTCTGTCATTGTGTCACTTGGTTGAGTTCCGTATTTGTGTTATAATGAATATATAAAGATACCAAAATAAATTCACTTGCAACTGAGTTTTACATTGATGATACATTTTGTGATTGAACGGCGGTACATTATGTGTTGAGTTGTTTCGAGATTGCCTGTTTTTTACCTAAGGCATAAAAATAAGTTTGTTTCAGGTTAACCGACCTACCTAAAAATTCACCGACCCTTTAACATTTTATTGATTTTGTCCGATTTCTTTTTGTTTTATTTATTTATTCCAATAACTAAATGTTTTTTGGATAAATAGTGTTTTGTTTTGACAGCATCCAATTCAAAACAATGTTCAAGGATATTACTGATTTGTTTTGAATATTCATTTAGTTTTAGAATATTAAAGTTGCCCATTTACCAGATAAAAAAATATATACATAAATCCCTACCTACCTACCCTAATTTTTGGGGCATGTAATCTGAAACAAACATCAGGCCATACAAGTTTGATTCTATGTTTAACGTCCCCAATATTTTTCACTCGACTATTCGAAGAATAGGTGAACTTTCCTACTACCCCCGGCGTCGGCGTCCGCGTCTGCATTTGGTTAAAGTTTTTATTCAAAAGTCTTGTAACTTCAAAACTACAAAAGTTATTCACTTGAAACTTGGAATATACCTTTGTCATCAACTCCAGTATCAGGGGCAACATTCCCCATAACTGTTTTGTATTTTGACAGAGTTATGCCCCTTTTTCACATAGATTTTCTGGTTAAAGTTTACATTCAAAAGTTTAATAACTTCAAAACTACATAAGTTATACACTTGAAACTTGGAAGTAACCTTTGTCATTAACTCCAGTATTAAGGGCAACATTCTCTATAACTCTGTTTTGTATTTGACAGAGTTATGCCCCTTCTTCACATAGACGTTTTGGTTTAAGTTTATATTCAAAAGTTTTGTAAATTCAATACTTCAAAAGCTATTCACTTGAAACTTGGAACTAACCTTTTGTCATCAACTCTAGTATCAGGGGCAACATTACCCATAACTCTGTTTGGTATTTTGACAGAGTTAGCCCACTTTTTACATAGACTTTGTTGTTAAAGTTTTTGTTCCAAAAATTTATAAACTATACAAGGTTTCACTTAAAAGTTTTGTATTTTAACAAATGTATGCCCCTTCCACTATTCAAAATATGTACCAACTGAAATACTGCGAATAGTCAAGCGCGCTGTCCTCTGACAGCTCTTGTTCAAAACCTACCAACCAGGCAGGAAAAAACAAACAACAAGTCGATAAAAAGCATTATTCTTTCACAACGATTTCATGGCAGTGGTACAATCTAAAGCAAATGTTTTCTTGCAAAATTGTTTTATATCATTGTCATATTTGGAACCTGCTCTAACACAACATTTTAACAGCCTAAATTGACTAGTTGCACGCTATGTTTTACAAATATTAGTAAAAACACATTTTTTTTTCATTTTCATTTTTTCCTAATTTTGTATATGCTTTCTAACTCGATTGTTTACATGGTCAAAATTTTTTTTTTTCGTTCATGCATCCGAAAACCTACCAGCCCGAGAACGCTAAACATGGAATCAAATTTGTATGGCCTAATTGTTTACGCCTAATCTTACGCTAGTGCAGTTCTGATCACCTATCAAGGGACTTTATTTTAATCATTTTGGTTGATGGTTAAAATAACTGTTGAGTGTTTGTTGTTGTGCTGGAGGTGTTGGAATCTGTGTGACGTTATCAGTAACAAGACCCAGTCCACGTCAGAATTTTGATTATTGATAATCTTCCAGTGATGGTTCTCAGTTCTCGCATAATCATCATCCTCATCATCATCATTGTCATTCACCACCATCATCATTGTCATTTATCAGCATCATCATTGTCATTCATCATCATCATCATTGTCATTCATCATCATCATTGCCATTCATCCTCATCCTCATTGTCATCTAATTTCATCATCATCATCATCATCATATCCATGTCGAGCAATGTAGTGATGGACCACCCCGCTCCAGCAATTTACTCTTTGACATGTGTATTATAACACAATATAAATGACACGATGACTCTAGATTTGTCAAGATGGTTGTCCGGCTAGCGCAGTGGTTGGTACACTCGCTCCTCACCTAGGCATCCCGGGTTCGCTTCGCACTCCCGGCGCATGTGAGTTTGGTTGTAGGTCGACATACCGGGCAGACGGGGTTTCATCCGGGTACTCCGGTTTCCCCCCACAGTACAAGACCGCACCAAAATTAAAATATATTTCAGTAAAAAATAAATAGGTGGAATTGCAGCTATGATTCAAAATTCGTCCCAACTTTCGTGAGTCTCCAGTAAGTTAATTAGGTAGGAGTGCTGGGACACACTCCGGGTCCTCACATAATGCAGCCTCAGGTGGAAGGACCTCATAAACTTCGAAATACACACATACACACAGATTTGTCATGATGACTCTTAGACTAAATTTGTAAAGCATTATAAACGTAGACAAACTAAAATATTGGTAGTCTTCCCGCCCACCACCAAATTAAAATAAATGAGCACGACTCAAATTATTGTTGGCATCATGCATGTGAATGAACAATTGTGAAACCTGACCTGTGAAAACTAGTCAGATAGTGGATAAAAATAATTATTATAATATAATTATAATATTTCAAAATTTGAAAACCTACGTGTAGCAGAATACCGTTGACTGAAATTTCAGAATTGTATCTAACCTCACAGATAGGCTTGCCACTTATAGTATTATGTTTCTGCAGATCACCCAGTGTATATACCTGTAAAATATAACAAGGTGTTTTTGCCGTAAAAATTACTATGTCTTTTTTCGTGATGGAATTTTCTTTATTCGGGGTTATTACTGAGTAAACAATCTTTATTCGTGAAAACACATATGTACGCTCTTAATTACTGATAATCTCTAAGCGAATGATCTTTATTCCAAATGATTCCAAACTATACGTTCTTTATTCCCCATGATCACATAATGTATTTTATTATCGATATCCGTTTATTATGCCTTTTTGTGAAGGTCACTTTGTCTATTTAGGATCACATACTGTATGGTCGTAATTTGTGACGATCACTTTGTGTTCGATCTTTGATCGTGATGATCACATACTGAACTGTGATGAGTGTAGAGGATCTCGATTCATGATCTTTGATCGTGATGATCACATACTGAACTGTGATGAGTGTAGCGGATGTCGATTCATGATATCTGGGTGCACAAAATTTGTATCATTTATCATAACATTAAGGTTAATGTTATCATTTACGTAAATGTACGTGTAACACGTTGCTTTCATGTATTTTCAAATCTTGAAACTCGCACTTGACAGAATCTACCTAAATTTGCCTGTAAATATATTGTATCATGTTTCTAACATGACTTATGAATGCAAGAACGTTTTTGTTATACGTAAATGCATTTTAGCTCACCTGAGCTTAAGTAGCTCACCTGAGCACAAAGTGCTTACGGTGCGCTAGTTCTAACTATTGTGTTCGTGCTGGGTCAACAAACTTTTCTTCAAACATCTCTTCTTTCACTACCAAATTCCTCCAATCCCCTGGAATATGTTGAAAACTCTCGTTGCAATAAAAACACTGAAAGCTACAAATAACAAACTTCGTGTTAGACACCACTTGTTGGATTTTGAAATAATTTCACAGAAGTGACCATTTACCAAATTCCATCAAAGTCATTCAATTCATTAAAATATGGGTACGAGGCCTATTGTTTATATGTTTATATTGAAAGCTTTGAACATTTCATTGTCATTGGTCACTGGTTCGATTTCAGAATAATTTCATAGACATATTCTTACGGTGATTCTTTGTCCACGTTTTCAAAGCTTTTCATATTTCTGCTAAATATCGCTATCCCCTCCCCCCCCCCCCCCCCAATGTAATAGTATTGTGTTATTTGCTTTGGGAATGCTATGGTGTCACAGTTAAATAGTGTCACAGTTTAACACAGCCACCCTACTCCACCACTACTTGTGCTGTTTATCGGCGTCCAAAATTGAAAATTTAAGTCGATTAATCATCAACAAATTCTGACTAAATAACCGATTAATCAGGGTTCTTGAAAGTAAAGTAAAGAAGGGCTAGTCTGCAGTGTTTCAATCATTTACATTGTTTTATTTGGTTTTGGTAATGAATATGCGTATGATTTATATAGAAATTATCATGGAAAGGTATACAACAGGTTTTGTGAATGCCGTTGGTAAACTGCATTATCCTACTAACGGACTGGACAATTGAAAAGGTACAAATCAGATTTACTTATTATTGACACGCTCAGCAACCACGCAGACACTATAGATCCCTATCTTGAGATGGTTACACAAATTGAAATTAATGAAAAATTACAATAAATGTTGCTCCATATCATAATTAAAATACATCATGTATGAACTTATACAATTTATTCTATTGAACAACGCATTTTGATTTAATTATATGTGTATGTGTGCTATATGATAATATTATTTGGTAACATAACTGATATCACTTGTTCAATTTAAAAGAAAGGAATATGATTTTTGTTTTAGAAAGACACCTTGTGCATGAAAATCTTCAATTATTGGACGAATTCCGAATATTAATCGACTAATTAATCATTACCTTATTGTCGTTAATTGATCGACGAAATGATTAATCGGCACAACACTAACCACTACCAATTACCACCACTGCAATATTACTACTCAGTACCTATATTTAAAATTGATGAGATACAGAACATTGAGATGTACAGAACACCCACTATATCTCAAGTAAACCGAGATGTTCTCTCTGAGTACGAAAAGCAACCATCTATGAATTATTAGAGCTTTTTGTCATCATAATAACAAAAGTTTCTTCGTAATTTCTTAGTTAATTATATTTTCTGTTCAGAAGATTCCATGTGTGGAACGGTAAATGGGTAAAGTTTTAAACTGAGAGATGTTGCCTAGTTGTGTTACGCTGTTGTGTCGCTTGGTTGTGTTACACTGTTGTGTCGCCTGGTTGTCTTACGCTGTTGTGTCGCCTGGTTGTCTTACGCTGTTGTGTCGCCTGGTTGTATTACGCTGTTGTGTTGCCTGGTTGTGTTACGCTTTTGTGTCCCCCGGTTGTTTCACGCTCTTCTGTCGCCTGGTTGTGTTACGCTGTTGTATCGCCTAGTTGTTTTACACTTTTGTGTCGCCTGGTTGTGTTACGTTGTTGTGTCGCCTGGTTGTGTTACGCTGTTGTTTCGCTTGGTTGTGTTACGCTGTTGTATCGCTTGGTTTTGTTGCGTTATTGAGTCGCCTGGTTGTGTGACGCTTTTGTGTCGCCTGGTAGGCTAACGCTGTTGTGTCGCCTGGTTGTGTTACACTGTTGTGTCGCCTGGTTGTGTTACGCTGTTGTGTCGCCTGGTTGTGTTACGCTGTTGTGTCACCTGGATGTGTTACGTTGTTGTGTCGCCTAATTGTGTTACGTTGTTTTGTCGCCTGGTTGTCTTACGCTTTTGTGTCGCCTGGTTGTCTTACGCTGTTGTTTTGCCTGCTTGTGTTACGCTGTTTTGTCGCCTGGTTGTCTTACGCTGTTATTTCGCTTGGTTGTCTTACGCTGTTGTGTCGCCTAGTTGTTTTACGCTGTTGTGTCGCCTGGTTGTCTTACGCTGTAGTGTTGCCTGGTTGTGTTCCGCTGTTGTGTCGCCTGGCTGTGTTACGTTGTTGTGTTGCCTGGTTGTTTTACGTTGTTGTGTTGCCTAGTTGTCTTACGCTGTTGTGTTGCCTGGTTGTGTTCCGCTGTTGTGTCGCTTGGTTGTCTTGCGCTGTTGTGTCGCCTGGTTGTGTTCCGCTGTTGTGTCGCCTGGTTGACTTACGCTGTTGTGTTGCCTGGTTGTGTTCCGCTGTTGTGTCGCCTGGTTGTCTTACGCTGTTGTGTCGCCTAGTTGTGTTACGCTGTTGTGTCGCCTAGTTGTGTTACGCTGTTGTGTCGCCTAGTTGTTTTATGCTGTTGTGTCGCCTAGTTGTGTTACGCTGTTGTGTCGCCTGGTTGTTTTACGCTGTTGTGTCGCCTTTTTGTCTTACGCTGTTGTGTCGCCTGGTTGTCTTACGCTGTTTTGTCGCCTGGTTGTCTTACGCTGTTGTTTCGCTTGGTTGTCTTACGCTGTTGTGTTGCATGGTTGTGTTCCGCTGTTGTGTCGCCTGGTTGTCTTACGTTGTTGTGTCGCCTAGTTGTTTTACGCTGTTGTGTCGCCTGGTTGTCTTACGCTGTTGTGTTGCCTGATTGTGTTCCGCTGTTGTGTCGCCTGGATGTGTTACGTTGTTGTGTTGCCTGGTTGTTTTACTTTGTTGTGTTGCCTAGTTGTCTTACGCTGTTGTGTCGCCTGGTTGTGTTCCGCTGTTGTGTCGCTTGGTTGTCTTACGCTGTTGTGTCGCCTAGTTGTGTTCCGCTGTTTTGTCGCCTGGTTGTCTTACGCTGTTGTGTTGCCTGGTTGTGTTCCGCTGTTGTGTCGCCTGGTTGTCTTACGCTGTTGTGTCGCCTAGTTGTTTTACGTTATTGTGTCGCCTGGTTGTCTTACGCTCTTTTGTCGCCTAGTTGTGTTACTCTGTTGTGTCGCCTAGTTGTTTTACGCTGTTGTGTCGCCTGGTTGTTTTACGCTGTTGTGTCGCCTGGTTGTCTTACGCTGTTGTGTCGCCTGGTTGTCTTACGCTGTTGTGTCGCCTAGTTGTTTTACGTTGTTGTGTCGCCTGGTTGTCTTACGCTGTTGTGTCGCCTGGTTGTCTTACGCTTTTTTGTCGCCTAGTTGTGTTACGCTGTTGTGTCGCCTGGTTGTTTTACGCTGTTGTGTCGCCTGGTTGTCTTACGCTGTTGTGTCGCCTGGTTGTCTTACGCTGTTTTGTCGCCTAGTTGTGTTACGCTGTTGTGTCCCCTGGCTGTTTTACGCTGTTGTGTCACCTAGTTGTGTTACGCTATTGTGTCGCTTGGTTGTTTTACGCTGTTGTGTCGCCTGGTTGTCTTACGCTGTTGTGTCGCCTGGTTGTCTTACGCTGTTGTTTCGCTTGGTTGTCTTACGCTGTTGTGTCGCCTAGTTGTGTTACGCTGTTGTGTCGCCTAGTTGTTTTATGCTGTTGTGTCGCCTAGTTGTGTTACGCTGTTGTGTCGCCTGGTTGTTTTACGCTGTTGTGTCGCCTTTTTGTCTTACGCTGTTGTGTCGCCTGGTTGTCTTACGCTGTTTTGTCGCCTGGTTGTCTTACGCTGTTGTTTCGCTTGGTTGTCTTACGCTGTTGTGTTGCCTGGTTGTGTTCCGCTGTTGTGTCGCCTGGTTGTGTAACGATGTTGTGTCGCCTAGTTGTTTTACGCTGTTATGTCGCCTGGTTGTGTTACTCTGTTTTGTCGCCTGGTTGTGTTACTCTGTTTTGTCGCCTGGTTGTCTTACGCTGTTGTGTCGCCTGGTTTGACAAACTGTCATGGTGCGCATGTTTCCTGTTATGTTGACGTCTATAAAGTAAAGATTAAGTGTTTTTATTACTGTATCACCCCTCGCGATTAAAGGCCATCCAGCATTTTGTTGAACTGAACTCAAAGTAATGCCTGCTGCTAACTAACTCATAATTGAACAGTTAAGCAATTCCATTAGGACATATAATTAAGTATCATAAAATATCAACAATACAAACATGAATAAATGGCACTTTTAATTATTTTCTCCTCATAATAACGGGAGAGAACTCGATGTGACTTGTTTGCGAATTCTTAGCAGGAGTTGCCTCCTCTATGTTGTCTCGCCTAATTTGAGTATACTGTTAAATTGTGTTGAATTAGTTTTGTTTTACACTGTATATTATATAGTGGATTGTTTTGGCTGCAAATAACAAAAGTTCCCTAATTATATAAATGGGTTTATGAATAATTTTACAAAAAAATTATGGTCGGTAATTTAATTACCGGACATTTTGCGAAGAACTCTTTAAGTGATTTATTGTCCCTCTGTTCGTATGTCAGTCCGCCCACCCGTATGTCTGTAAACACATTTTGTCTTCTTTTCTTCTCTTCTAAAGCACTGATTAAATGAATGTGATTAACTCCCAGGCACAAAAGTTGTGCATAGTCCAAACGGACTCCATTTGGACAGAAATCGAAGTTGCAGTCCTTTTTTCATTATTTTCAAGTAGTGCTTCTCCTAAGCCCTAAAGTTCATGAACCTTCGACATGTTTCAGTGGATCGCGTACTTAACAATATGCTCGTTCTTTACTCAACCACCATTGCGTTTGTTGTTGTTTTTTGTTGTTGTCGTGATAGCTCACCTGAGCAAGAAATGCTCAAGGGTGAGCTTTTGTTCTCAGTGGTTGTCCGTCGTCCGTCTTCGTCGTCTACGATTTACTTAAAAATCTTCTCTGAAACTGCTTAGTGAAAATTAACCACATTTGGTAACATATTTCCTTGGTAACCCTCTACCTTATTCTTTCAAATAAGTTTGATTCTTTGAAAAAAAAAAACATGGCCGCCAATCGTCGGGGCAGGTTTCCTTATATACCGTATATATCGAAAACTTTTAAAATCTTCTACGGTCTGAAACCAATTGATGGAATTGAAAATAATTTCAAAGAAATGTTCCTTTGGTGACCCTCTACCAAATCATTTCAGATCAATTAAATCCGTTAAAACATGGCTTCTAATGGGTGGGACAGTCTTCATTACATTGAGAATCTTCTATACTACGGTCTGAAACCAATTGTTGGATTTTGAAATAATTTCACAGATATGTTCCTTGTGCGACTCTTTACTAAATTAGTTCAATACTGTGTGATTCGTAAAAAGCGTGGCTCTGTGCGGTCTATAATTGTCCGTTTGTAATGTTTTATTTCAAAAATTTTGAACACGCTTTTAGCCATCTATAAGCGTCGTTAAACACATTAAGCGACCCAGGGCCATCTTGATCCCTTGATTTGTCAAAGGATTCTATGTTGACGGTGATCCGGATCAGCAGCATCCGTATCCAGGATTGTTCAGAATAAGCTTAAAGGCAAGCTGTCACTGGAAAATTCAGTTGTTTAGTTAGCTACATTTCATGGCGGAAGTGTGCGATCTCCGAGTGCTTTCTTGTTACGACCTTAATAAAAAAAAGAACATGTGCATTGTTATAGAGTTCATATCTATTTTAATGTTACATATATTTACTTATTGTTTACAAAAGAATAAAGTATTAAACATTCAACATTTATTAAAGTTATTTTTCGACAAAAAGGCATGTACACAAAACTGCCACAAACTTTCTAATTAATTAGAAAAGTATGTTTTTTCTGATAAGTACTTAAAATTTTACTAACGAGCATTGTCAATATGGACCCTGCAGAGTAATACTGCCCCTTACCTAATAACTTGTTACTTAATTTTTAATACAACAATTTGGATTTTCATGCACAGTTATTTATTTGGCAGAAATTGTGAAGGACTTTTAAACGCGCAATGGTTTATTCCGTGCATTTGGATTCTAATTGGGCATGTAATGTTGCGTTTAATTGTTTGTTTTTTTCGTGTATTTTGTGATGTTGAATCGAGAATAAATTACTGTTTCAATGCAATCGTTCTATATAGTTTGATGGGCTGAATTTTTTAATATTATGTTTGATGTAATACGGCCGACGTGATTTAAGTGGTTGTGGTTGTGGCTTGGTGTGTTGCAGTTTGCAGAGTGAATGAACGACGCTGTGTGTTGTCAATGTTGGATTAATTGATTTTATTTATTAACATTTATTTACTATTTGCTTTCATTTTTCGAAAATGCCATAATATTTAAAATGTTTTATGAAGGTTAGTATTTGTAATATTCAATAATTATATATCTTCGACTAAACTTAAAAGTATTTGCGTTGATTGTCTGAGATTATTATTTTAATGTAAAACTTCAAGAATGACATTCGATCATAAAATTATTGTGCTGCACACTGGTCTTATAGACTTTCCTGTCCAGAACAACAATATCGTCACAGCTTCCGCCTCGTTATGGACATGTAGAACTGTCATCTGCACGAATATATATTCATGCACGCCTGCTCCTTGGCATGTGTCCCATGGTAGGAACCGGAAGCAAGTGATTCCTATTGATCGTCCGCTCCTCCGTACCGACTGGTTCAGCGGCACCAAGCTTATTAATTTTTATATACACATATATTGTTTATCGTTGTTAAATGTCCCATGGTAGGAACCGGAAGCAAGTGATTCCTATTGATCGTCCGCTCCTCCGTACCGACTGGTTCAGCGGCACCAAGCTTATTAATTTTTATATACACATATATTGTTTATCGTTGTTAAAATAGTCCAATAAACAACGCAAAAGTAGTCCCAATTATGAGCGCAGCATAGTTAAAAGTAGTTCTCATTGCAAAGGACGCTACCCCTTGGAGTCACATAGTTCATATAGACTTAAATAGCAAAATGACTTTCAAAAATCCTCCTCTCTGAAACCGAAAGGTCCAGAGGTTTCGTTCTTGGTATGTAACATTGTATAGTGGTGCTCAATAATGAGTGTTCAAATTATTCACCTGGGGTAAAAAGAAGCCACACCCCGGAGGTCGCACGTTTTCTGTAGATTTATATGGCAAGTGGATTTTAAAAATCTTCTCCTTTGAAACCACAAGGTCCAGATGTTCTGTATTAGGTATGTAACATTGTATAGGTGTCCTCTACAAAGATTCTCCAAATTATGCCCCTGGGGTAAAAAGTGGCCACACCCTGTGGGACACATGGTTTATACAGACGTAAGTAACAAAATGACTTTAACAATCACCTGAAACTTCAAGGCCCAGACCTTCATACTCAGGTGAGCGCCTTTTGTTGTTTTAAATCACGCCTTTATAGGATATGGAAATGAGAAACGAACACCTGCGTCCTCGATATGGAGTTTGCAATTCGCTACAAGTTCTATCACAGCAGATGAAAAATATTAATTGCCCAGAAAAAGTATCGCGGTTAGCCTGCCAATTTGTGTTCTCCACAACAAAGATGCCTTTTTCTTCTGAATACTTAGTCATTAAATTAATATTGATGCTGTGATAATCCCAATTCCGGATTATAAGATTAATTTACTTCATTAAAATTGGTTTCATAAGATATCAGACTGTGTATAGTGTATCGCTTTCCCCTCGAAAGCGGATCAAGATGCATAATGAACAATGGTCGAATATTAAAACATACCGTTTTTAGCTCGACTTTCCAAGAAAAGGCAAGCTATTTTACTCACCCCGGCGTTAAAGTCGGCATCCGGGTTAAGTTAAAGTCTTTCGTTAAGCTAGTTTCTCAGGAAGGGCTTGAAGGATTTCACTCAAATGTAAAATATTTATTCCCCATATTAAAATGAACCTATAGGCCAAGTTTTGTAACTTTGAAATTCGTTAAAATTGTGGGCCTTTTTACATTTTTAAATTTTACAAATAAGCTATTTAGATAGGTTAAAGTATTCCGGTAAGCTAATTGCTTAGGAATGGCTTGAGGGATTTCAATCAAACTTAACACTATTATTTCCTATATGACAATGAACCCAAAGGCCAATTTCGATAATTCTAGTTTGAAATTTGACAAAAGTATGGGCCTTTTTACATTTATAAATTTAACATTCCCGTGGGTGGGGTGGCGGAATAAACTTTTGATTTCCACTCCGTAACTCAAGAATGAATATTCATACATAGATACCCTAAAGCAATACTTAACTTGAGATCGCATTTGGGGTGGGCTGGGTGGTTTTAAGGTCAAAGTCACTGTTGCTAAAACTATATAAAATGTTTCCGCACAGTAACTCGAGAACAAATTGAAATATTTTGATGGGACTCGTTTAATAGATACCGTATAGCGAGACATTGCATGAGATTGCATATGGGGTGGGTGGTGTCAAGGTCACTGTTTTGAAAATTAGCAAAATGCTTTCCACTCAGTAACTCGAGTTCGAAATAAACTTTGTTTAATTGGCCCCTACTATCCAAACAGTTTGTTTTAAACAAATGCAAGTAACTCTGACAGTACAAGACAAGTCGAGCGCGCTGTCCTCCGACAGCTCTTGTATTAACACAGATCTGCATTATAATTTTTTACAGACATGTATCTATAATTGTTTGTATTTGTCCACAGCGGTTTTAACGAAAAAGAATTTATCAAATTATGAAGTGTCGGGTTTCTTTTTGGGTTGACTAAACATGATGTTTTAATATTCAAGGCAATCCGATTTCTTTCGATTACTCCAGTATAAATATGTTCCTTAAATTATTGTTCCTGTGAATAAAAACTATACTCATAGTCCCTCGTGGTTTAGTTCCTACGCATCATAATTCCAAATCGTTGTTTATTGGCCGATAAACAACGATAAATCGAAAATTATATCTTAAATAACGTCGCCAGAAATCATAGAAAATGTTTCAAAAGATTTAGAATAATTATTGTATTGATGTAAAAGAACATCCATCGCTCCAGTGGTGCTTCAAGTTGGAGGTCTTATATCGCCTCCTGTCCGTGTGTTCGGCGAGACATAGTCCAGTCCATCCTTTTAGCCTCGTGCTGGACACGTGCAACTGTTTTCTGCAAAATTTAACGTCTGCATAATTTTAGTCTCCACCGTGTCACGTGTCCCATTTTGTAAAACGGAACATCCTTGTCCTGAATGAAATACGGTTTAAATTGAGCTAACTTGTAAACCGGAAGTATACATGAACATTAACCCGCAAAGATTTCCGATATGGAAGACTCATAATGCGTTCATTTTAACTTACACACAAAGTGCCCAAAAGTAAGATATTGTGGTCACTCACAGCCATTGTGTCATGTCGTTGCGTCGAGTCGTTACATCGCTTGGTTGTGGCACGTCGTTGCGACGCTCGATCGTGTCACATTGCGGCGTCGCTTGGTTGTGTCAAATCGTTGCATCGTTTGGTTATTTCAGGCTGTTGCATCGTTTGGTTGTGTCACGTCGCAGCATCGCTTGCTTATGTCACATCGTTGCTTCGTTTGTATGTGTCACGTCGTTGCATCGTTTGGTTGTGTCATGTCGCTGCATTGCTTGCTTATGTCACGTCGTTGCATCGTTTTGTTGTCACGTAGTTGCATCGCTTGCTTATTTTACTTCGTTGCATCATTTGATTGTGTCACGTCGTTGCATCGCTTGATTGTGTCAAGTCGTTGCATCGTTTTGTTGTCACGTCGTTGCATCGTTTGATTGTCTCATGTCCTTGCATCGTTTGATTGTGTCACGTCGTTACATCGCTTGATTCTGTCGCGTCGTTGCATCGTTTGATTGTGTCACGTCGTTGCATCGTTTGGTTGTGTCATGTCGCTGCATTGCTTGCTTATGTCACGTTGTTGCATCGTTTTGTTGTCACGTCGTTGCATCGTTTGATTGTCTCACGTCGTTGCATCGTTTGACTGTGTCACGTCGTTGCATCACTTGTTTCGGTCACGTTGTTGCATCGTTTGATTGTGTCACGTCGTTGCATCGTTTGGTTGTGTCATGTCGTTGCATTGCTTGCTTATGTCACGTCGTTGCATCGTTTTGTTGTCACGTAGTTGCATCGCTTGATTGTGTCAAGTCGTTGCATCGTTTTGTTGTGTCATGTCGCTGCATTGCTTGCTTATGTCACGTTGTTGCATCGTTTTGTTGTCACGTCGTTGCATCGTTTGATTGTCTCACGTCGTTGCATCGTTTGACTGTGTCACGTCGTTGCATCACTTGTTTCGGTCACGTTGTTGCATCGTTTGATTGTGTCATGTCGTTGCATCGTTTGGTTGTGTCATGTCGCTGCATTGCTTGCTTATGTCACTTCGTTGCATCATTTGATTGTGTCACGTCGTTGCATCGCTTGATTGTGTCAAGTCGTTGCATCGTTTTGTTGTCACGTCGTTGCATCGTTTGATTGTGTCACGTCCTTGCATCGTTTGCTTGTGTCACGTCGTTACATCGCTTGATTCTGTCACGTCGTTGCATCGTTTTGTTGTCACGTCGTTGCATCGTTTGATTGTCTCACGTCGTTGCATCGTTTGACTGTGTCACGTCGTTGCATCACTTGTTTCGGTCACTTCGTTGCATCATTTGATTGTGTCACGTCGTTGCATCGCTTGATTGTGTCAAGTCGTTGCATCGTTTTGTTGTCACGTCGTTGCATCGTTTGATTGTGTCACGTCCTTGCATCGTTTGCTTGTGTCACGTCGTTACATCGCTTGATTCTGTCACGTCGTTGCATCGTTTTGTTGTCACGTCGTTGCATCGTTTGATTGTCTCACGTCGTTGCATCGTTTGACTGTGTCACGTCGTTGCATCACTTGTTTCGGTCACTTCGTTGCATCATTTGATTGTGTCACGTCGTTGCATCGCTTGATTGTGTCAAGTCGTTGCATCGTTTTGTTGTCACGTCGTTGCATCGTTTGATTGTGTCACGTCCTTGCATCGTTTGCTTGTGTCACGTCGTTACATCGCTTGATTCTGTCACGTCGTTGCATCGTTTGATTGTGTCACGTCGTTGCATCGTTTGGTTGTGTCATGTCGCTGCATTGCTTGCTTATGTCACGTTGTTGCATCGTTTTGTTGTCACGTCGTTGCATTGTTTGATTGTCTCACGTCGTTGCATCGTTTGATTGTGTCACGTCGTTGCATCACTTGATTCTGTCACGTTGTTGCATCGTTTGATTGTGTCACGTCGTTGCATCGTTTGGTTGTGTCATGTCGCTGCATTGCTTGCTTATGTCACGTCGTTGCATTTTGTTGTTGTCACATTGTTGCATCGCTTGCTTATGTCATGTCGTTCCATCGCTTGATTGTGTCACGTCGTTGCATCGTTTGATTGTGTCACGTTGTTGAATCGTTTTTGTTGTCACGTCGTTGCATCGTTTGATTGTGTCACGTCGTTGCATCGTTTGATTGTGTCACCTCATTGCTTCGTTTGATTGTGTCACGTCGTTGCATCGTTTGATTGTGTCACGTTGTTGCATTGCTTGATTGTGTCACGTCGTTGCATCGTTTGGTTGTGTCCCGTCGTTGCATCGTTTGAGTGTGCCACGTCGTTGCATCGTTTGAGTGTGTCCCGTCGTTGCATCGTTTGATTGTGTCACTTCGTTGCATCGTTTGATTGTGTCACGTCGTTGCATCATTTGATTGTGTCACGGCGTTGCATCGTTTGATTGTGTCACGTGGTTGCATCGTTAGGTTGAGTCTTGCCAAGAGCCGTATTCACCAATAATAACATGCGGATTTATGCAACAGAGGAGGTATTTACACAATTTGACTAAACTAAAGGACGAGACTCTTGGGTTAAGTTATCCATAAACCACGGTCACGTGTTTAATCATAATAGACTGATGTTGATTTATTTTGAATGTTCTTTCCAAATGTATCTACATGTAATTAAATTATATAGACTTAAACTGTACAGAAAATTACCGGCAAGTTTGGTCACGTTTTTTTTTCGGCGCCACGCATTCATGTATAATTACTGTTGAAAAAGTTAAATAGCCGAAATAATACGTTATTATTAAAACTATTAAAAAAGTAGTATATTTAACATTTCATAGCGAATAAATGCAATTTGTTTCGGTGAAAATATTCACACTAATGCCACCATATAATAAAGGTGATTAGAACGTCCCTGTGCCTGACGTGAACAAAACACAAGCTTCTATGTGTTTACAATGTTAAATTGTATTTATGTCTTATACAATTGAATGTATTGTCAATATTTCGGAAGTATGGGGAAAACAATCCATTCTGATGAATCCGACGTGCCTTCATAAAATGTACCCGGAATTACTGTTCATGGTTTCATGTTTCATGCACGTTGTTTTCTCCCTTAATGGTCAAATCGATTCACTGAAATATACACATATCATCTAAAATGTTACAAAGTATATATTTTGTGATTTATTTGTCGATGTAAAAGGACTGTTATTGACTCAATGGCCCTGCACTCTGGGGGTCTTTTAGTGCTCTTGGACTATAGTTTTCACAAATAATATTTTTCACGTGTGTGAAATCATATTATTCTTTGATCTTCACGCATACCCCATTTTGGTTAATAACATTCTTCGCATTTACAAATGTGACAAAAGAGATCATATTGTTCACATGTGTGAAAAATATGGTTTGTTAAAAAAATGACCTTCAAAGTGCTTCCTGTCATACTCGAGGTAACACCCGATACCTTCCCAACTTCCGCTTCTACGCGGTACATCATTCCTTCTGGTTTCTGGAACTGTTGTATGCACGAATTGTTGCCTGCGCGTGTGCTGCGTGTCGCATATCTAATGTTGGATGGAAACATTTGAAAAGGTCTCATTTGAACCGGAAGTCTGCACACCGGAAGCGAGTATCTCCAATGAGCCATCCTGACCTCTCCCTCTCCGCCTTACCCCGTGTAGACTGATGCACGTGCGACTGACTGGGTTTAATTGATTATGTCCTTTTGTTGCGAAGTAAAACACGATTTTTCTGACCCTAAATAGCATAGCTACGCCCGTCCAGATGCGTGCTTTTAGCTCACCATGGTGAGCTTTTTTGATCGCCTTTTTCCGTCGTCCATCGTGCATCGTCCTTCGTCCGTCAACATTTTCAATAAAACAACATCTGCTCATAAACGGCTGAGCAGATTTCACAAAACTTACAGGAATGAGCCTTAGGTAACCCCCTTTCAAAATGCTTCAAACCGTTTCGGTCCGCTACATATGTTGGTCACCAGAGCTAATGCACATATCAATATTTTCCCCGAGGGTTGAGCGGCGGGCATATACGGGACTTTAGACTAAAAGCGATTCCCGACAGGTGGAAATTTGACACGCTGAATAATTCCGGGTCCCAGGAAATAGAATTTGCCTTTGGTCGGATTTTAGATCCTGGTAATATTGGCCCCCCCTGGGTCATACGATATGCCAAGCATCTCCCACTGTGGGGAATTTAGACACAAATACTTGGTTCTAAGGTGCGGAATTAGAGCCCGACAAATAAAATTAGTCAAATTCCCCTGGGTCAGCCCACCGCTCGCCCCTGGGGTAAAATATTCTTAGGTGCATGAAACAGATTTAAAAAGTGAAAACTTTAAATATCTCTGAAACTGCATTGCTGAGAGCTTTCATATTTGATACGTGGCATCCATTAGTGGGCCTTTACAAAGAATGCTTAAATTATTCCCCTGGAGTCAAAACTGGCCACGCCCTGGGGTAGCATGGCTTATATAGACTTAAATAGCAAAATGACTTTGAAGATCTTCTCCTCTGAAACCGCAAGGTCCAGCTGTTAAGTAATTAGTATGTAACATCGCATAGTGTTACTACAAAGATTGTTCACTTTATGCCATTAGGGTCAAAAGTGGCCATGGCCCTGGGGCCCATGGCTTATATTGACTTATGGCATAATAAACTTTAAAAATCTTCTCTTCTGAAACCGCAAGGCCCAGAGGTTTCATATTTGGTATATAACATATAACATCGTATAGTGGTCCTCTACAAAGATTGTTCAAATTATGGCCCTGTGATAAAAAGGTGTCATTTGTTTTCCATCGACTTAAATAGCGAAATGATTTTCAAAATCTCCTCTGAAGCCTGGTTAGCATCCTATAGTGGTCCTCTAAAAAGATTGTTAAAATTATGCCCCAGGGGTAAAAGTTGCCACGACCTCTGGGCCACAGAGGTTTCATTTTTGGTGTGAAACATTGTATAGAGGTCCTTCACAAAGATTGTTCAAAATATGCCCCTAGGGTAAAAAGAAGCCACACCCCGGGGTCACATTTTTTCTGTAATTCATATGGCAAGTGGACTTTAAAATTATTCTCCTCTGAAACCGCAAGGCCCAGAGGTTTCGTATTTGGTGTGTAACAACATATAGTGGTCCTCTTCAAAGATTGTTTAATTATGCCCCTGGGGTGAAATGTGCCACGCCTCGGTGTAATATGGTTTCAATAGACTTATATGGCTAGTGGGCTTTAAAAATCTTCTTCTCTGAAACCGCAATCTAGAGGTTTCATGGTTGGCGTGAAACATTGTACATTGTATAGTGGTCCTATACAAAGATGGTTTCAAATTATGCCCCAGGGGTAAAAAATGGCCGTGCCCTGGAGGTCATATGGCTTCTATAAACTTATATGACACGTGGACTTTAAAAATATTCTCATCTGAAACCGCAAGGCCAAGAGAATTCGTATTGGCATGAAACATTGTACAGTGGTCCTCTACAAAAATAGTTCAAAGGTAGCAGGTGGAACTGAACCCGCAAAACCAATGTTGAATATGTGAATTCTAAAACAAACCTTAAACAACTATACAGCAGTATAACATTCACAGAAATTATCAGTGATGAATACAACGAGAGGCTCCAAATCATGCGTGACCTCGCAAATAGGCTTTCATTAATATTATAATGTTATGCATTTGCATTTCATTCAGATTTTGCGTATAATTTGTACAATTTTTTTTCATAATAATTGCTTTATTTATGATATTGTTCTTGATGATTACTCAATGTAAGATCTGTATTCGTGTGGGTCACAATCATTCTGTACGATCTATATTCGTGATGATCCCGTGTTAAACGATATGTATTCCCGATGATCACGTAATGTATGATATTTTGCACATGATTACTAAGTGTACGATCTTTATTTGTGGTGAATATATTCTGAACGATCATTCGTCGTGACGGTCAGTGTACGAAACATTATTTGTGACGATCACATACTGTATGATCTTTGTTTATGATGATCACTAAGTGAACGGTCTTGATTCGTGATGATCATAATATGTAAGACCTTTATTACCCATGATCACTTACAGCACAGTCTTTATTTGCACGGTCTTTATTCCCTACGATCACCTAATGTTTTTCTATTGATAATCACTTAGTATAAGATCATTAACTCTTTCACCTACTGTACGATCTTTATTGTATGATCATGTGATGTCAACATTGTAAGACATTTGAATAAAATGTCCTGATATTGCAATTGTCTGTGCTGCCATGGCTTGTAATAAGCTAAACTAAATCGTTGACAAATTAGGCCGATAACACTCAAAATATATAATAAAAGTGGTTGTGTTGGTGGTGCTTTTTGTGTGTTATATCGTTGTGTCCCCTGGTTGTGTCGCGACGTTGTGTAGCCTGGTTGTGTCACGCCGTTGTGTCGCCTGGTTGCGTTACGTCGTTATGTCACCTGGTTGTGTTCCGTCGACGTGTATCCTAGTTGTGTCACGTCGTTGTGTCGCCTGTTTGCGTTACGTCGTTGTGTTGCCTGGTTGCGTTACGTCGTTGTGTCGCCAGGTTGTGTTACGTTGTTGTGTTGCCTGGTTGCGTTACGTCGTTGTGTTGCCTGGTTGTGTTACGTCGTTGTGTTGCCTGGTTGCGTAACGTCGTTGTGTTGCCTGGTTGTGTTACGTCGTTGTGTTGCCTGGTTGCGTTACGTCGTTGTGTTACCTGGTTGCGTGACGTCGTTGTGTTGCCTGGTTGAGTTACGTCGTTGTGTCGCCTGGTTGTGTTACGTCGTTGTGTTGCCTGTTTGCGTTACGTCCTTGTGTTGCCTGGTTGTGGTACGTCGTTGTGTCGCCTGGTTGCGTTACGTCGTTGTGTTGCCTGGTTGTGTTACGTCGTTGTGTCGCCTGGTTGTGTTACGTCGTTGTGTTGCCTGGTTGTGTTACATCGTTGTGTAGCCTGCTTGTGTTACGTCGTTGTGTTGCCTGGTTGCGTTACGTCGTTGTGTATCCTAGTTGTGTCACGTCGTTGTGTCGCCTGGTTGTGTTACGTCGTAATGTTGCCTGGTTGCGTTACGTCGTTGTGTTGCCTGGTTGTGTTCCGTCGTTGTTTTGCGTGGTTGTGTATCCTGGTTGTGTTACGTCGTTGTGTTGCGTGCTTGTGTTATGTCGTTGTGTTGCCTGGTTATGTCACGTCGTTGTGTTGCCTGTTATATGTTGCGTTGTTGTGTCACTATGTCGTGTTACATTATTGTGTTGTCTGCTTTAGTAATGCCCCCCATCGAAGACGGTGGGGTATATTGGTTTGCTAATGTCGGTGTGTCTGTTCGTCGGTAGACCACTTTCGTTTCCGCTCTAAAAGTCCAACCGTTTTCATCCGATCTTCACAAAACATCCTGAAAATGTTTGTTGGCACAATATCTTGGCCAAGTTCGATAAACCAAATCGCCCCAGGAATTGTGGAGTTATAGCCCTTGAATTATCTACAATTGGCCTTGTTAGCCGTTTCCGTTCTTTAAGTCCAAAAGTTTTCATCTGAGCTTTTTACAACTTCATGAAAATCTTTGTTGGCATAATATTTCGTCCGACTTCGATTATAAGCCAACTCGCACCAAGAATTGTGGAGTTAAGGTAATGAATTATCTAAAATTTGCATTTTAGGTGTTTCCGCTATCCAATGAACTTTGACTTTTTACGCATCATTATATATGTTTTACTTTGTATGATGATACTCGCTATTTTTATCTATAGACAAAGAACAAAACTACCCAATAAACAACGCGAAAGAAGTCCGATTCTGAGCGGAGCATAGTAAAAAGTAGTTCTAATTACAATTGCAATAATATATGTCAAATCAGAAGAAAACTCTGCGCGTGTCTTGTTAGAAATAAGAAATAATTGTTTTCGATTTATCGTTGTTTATCGGCCAATAAACAACAATTTGGAGTTCTGATGCGTAGGAATTTAACCACGAGGGTGTTTTCTATACACAAAGAACACAATTCACCGTTGTTAAACTTCCAATAAACAACCCGAAAAATAGTTAAGAAACTGTATACTTCGCACTGTAATTTTATAATGTACGCAAATATCGGTTCCAAAACGACATGGAATGTTGTATTCAGTGGATAGTTTCGTATAAAAATAAAGATGGAGTAGTGAAATGGATCGAGAGATCGTGAGTTCTGTTTGTTTTGCGAATTATGAAAGTGGTGTAAAATATGTTGCATAAACGAACGAATATAAAGGAGGATCATAAATCAAACAACAACTGGCAGTCAAAGACGCATTTCTGTTAATTAATTTAGAAATAATTTTCGATTAATCGTTGTTTATCGGCCAATAAACAACGATTTGGAGTTCTGATGCGTGGGAAGTAAACCAAGAAGGCGTTAGCCCGAGTTGTTTAATAGCCACGCATCAGAACGACAAAGAGTTGTTTAGTGCTCGATAAACACTAATTATGCGAACATTATTTCGCTTTTAAGATGAGTTGACCTATATTTTTGCAATTGTAATTGAAACATATTTTTACTATGCTCCGCTCAGAATCGGAACATCTTTTTGCTTTCTTTATTGGGTAGTTTAACAACGATAATTTTGTTCTTTGTCCATAGAAACATTAGCGAATATGACGTTACAATATTACTTAGATTACGATCTTTATGCCTGATCATGATTACCACATCTCCCAATGTCTTTGGTATTTGTGGCAAATCTGTTTCCATATTTAAAAAATACGATCACGTATGCATGTAATTTAATAACTTAATAATGTATTTCTCTTTTTATTGAATTGAGCAGTATTGTTTGTAACCGGTGACAAAAAAAGCTATAAACATACTAATGAAAATAATCTGATGCCATTGGTTTCTGGTGAACCATGTTACTGTTATAACAAGAACAGTCGCCGTGGGGGCTTTTGTCAACATGTGTTCTTTAAGTTCTTTAAAATATTGTTCAGGGCCCATAGTTATGTTTTATATTGACACTTAATTTTTTACATATGCATGTACAATATACATTGATTGTATATATAGTGTAAAGCACGTATATCCATTATGAAAAGAGTGCTATATAAATGTGGAATTATATATATATATAGTCACCAATCTATTATTAGCATACATGTCGAAAATATAATTTTATGGTGAGGCTAAAAAAAATAATTGTGTGTTTCGGGCAACGGTTCCAAAAATGTAAGGTGGGGTCGGGATTGAGGTTTTTGTTTACTTTTTTAAAGACTCATTACGGTAAAAGAAATAACATTAACATTATCTGATATCTGACGAATACAGATTTCACGGAAAAAAAAAAAACAATCGTCGCAAAAATTTTAGGGTCAGGGGTTATTTGCTAGGTAGAGTCGGGTTGCCGAAACACAGAAAACAAATTGGCCTGATTTCGGAAGAGAAAGGGCAATTGTAAACTGAACGTTGGAATCAGTAAACGCGGGTTTCCTGCGATTTTACTATTATTTTTGTAATGCATTCAAGTGCAGTGTTGCAGACCTTGAACATTGGAACAAATAGAAAGCACAAATAATATTGTTCATTTTATTTGAAGCGTGAGAGGCCGGGTTTTATAAATTTCAGATAATATTAGTTTGTACCCAAGCCACACGCACGTGCTTTATTGCTCGTATGCTATGTAGGATCATATTTTTCACAAATCATATTTTTCACACGCCTGTGAAGAATAGGATCTCATTTGTCACATTAAATAAGTGTGAAGAATATGATTGGCCAAAAAGGGGGTATGCGTACGGATCACATATTTTACATAATTTAGGGTGAAATTGTATCGCGACAAGCGAGTAAATCATTATTTGGAGCATAATTATACAGTAATCATCATCATCATCGTCATCATCATCATCATCACCATCATCGTTACCATCGTCATCATCATCATCGTCATCATCGTCATCATAAGTATTTTCGTCATCACCATTATTATCATTATACTTAAGGTCATCATCAGTATTGTCATCACTATGAGAAACTAAGCCCTATTTAGGAGCTACTTATGTATGCATGCGCTTAATCGTTAGTCAATACGTTTGTACGGTCTAATTAGGAGATAGAAATGTATATGTACTCGCGTACGTTCATACGAACGTACACCTTTTTATTGGGATATTAACCAATGCACGCATCCGAACGTATGTACAAAGGCACGTCCTATTTTGGATTCTTAAAACCAAAATAACCATGCATATGTCCGCCCGAACTGGAATACACGCATACACGGACGGTAATATAATGATCTTATTAGAACCTCCGCACATGTTAGTACGTACGTTTGGACAGTAAGTTGCGTAGCGTACCGTACCTCCCGTATCGTATCGTACGGTACCATATCGTTCCTTACTGTATCGTACCGTACCTAACCATACCGTATCTAACCGTACAGTACCGTACCGTACTGTACCGTACCGTACCGTACATTTCCATACCATAGCATTACAAACAATACCGTACATGCCATGCCATGCCATGCCATGCAACGCCATACCATGCCAGATTGCGATGTGTGAAAAATGAGATCCTATTTTTCACACCTATGAAAAATGAGATCCTATTTTTCACACCTGTGAAAAATAAAGGGAAATAACTGTTCTCTATATGTGAAATGTATTATGTCATGTCTATACCATATGCTTTACTATAGTTGTTGCTTTGAAATTGAATTGTGTTTGCTTTCTTTTTCTTATTTCGGGTGAGATTTGATAAACCACCCATACAAATAGCAATGCTCACAAACTAATATTTAAGTATCTACCTTCATGTCTTCTTATCTAACATGCGAATATTTGCAAAATAAACCACGGGTACATAACGCTTTCCGTTGTAGAAACATCATTATACATAACTGAATGTTTAAAACATTGATTTTTGTTGTTTTTCTGATTTAAATTACTTTTAATAGCCATACTGCACAGTAACCTTTCTCTTTATAAGTGATGTTAAAGGCCCGCAAACGAACATTATTATTTATTTGATGCTTTCCAATGATTTATCATGAAATATCAGTGAAATAAAATTGGTAATTTACGGTTTCAAAACAGTGGACATTACCACTCTGGTAATTTTCATTGTTTCACACTGGTTCCCGATTTAATATAGTAAATGATGCCGGACTCAACATTATCAAATGACGTCATTATTTTAACGTCATGATGTTATGAATCCCGCGAGCTTTTCCAATAAAACCCAATTATATAAACTTTAAAATCTTTAAAAGGTGGCAAAATATATTTTCTATGAACACTCGTGGAATAAAATACGATCTTACACCGAAATCAACAAATATTCTCGATTAATTACACTACCGTAAAAGAGATTGCCATTATTTAACGTTTACTATTACTTTGTTTAAATGTATTGTCTTAATGAGATTCCTTAGTAAAATAAATAAATAATTATTATTAATACCTTCAATATCGGTCAAACGTTATCATATTTTGCATATTCCACCAGTATGACGTCATCAACGTTGTTGCGTCACTAGCAAACACTTCCGCCTCCATCCACGCGAACAAATCACCTACCACCGCCTTGACATGGCCGCCGAGCGGGAGCGACTGAAGGAAGTGGCGTGCGCGGCCATCGATGCCGCCGCCGGCGACTTGGCGGCACTCAGCGCCGACATTTGGGAACATCCGGAACTCAACTTTGAGGAGCGCCACGCACACAAAGTGCTGACAGACTTTCTAGAGAAATACCGTTTCGAGGTGATAAGTACTTTTAACGTGTTACAGAAAATAAAACAATATTGTTGTCAAAACTAAGCTTGCTTTTAGTAGTTGCGGATTTACAGGGGAGCGGAAGCGGAAGCATACTTCCCGGTACCCCCCCCCCGCTCCACCGTAAAAATGCTCTAATTATTTGAATAAGTGAAACATCCTCTGTCTGCTACTAATGATTGGTAAGCACACGTTTTTAAATAGTAAAGTAAAAAGATTATTGTGTCACCCCTCGCGATTAAGGGCCAGCCAGTTTTGACTTATGAGACATCTTTACTGATGAACATTTTTACTCCCGATTCCTATCCTATATGCCGGGCGCTTGGCAGGAAGGCAATCGGTACCCTTGATTTAACTAGCTGCTGGGTAGGCAACCGGCCATATCAGAACTCTCCCTGTGTAGGACTCGAACCTTCGGGCTCCCGCTCCGTAGGCGAACGCCCTAACCACTAGGCCACGGAGACGGTGTACACGTTTTAAATATCTGCAAAAAAGCTTTAACTATGATATCGCGCAATGTAACCGTCATTGTTTTGCAAAATTTATACATGTTTAACATGTATGGGTTGGTAGGAAATGACTTTTTCACTCTTACTCCAAAATCACGTAAATCCGCGCTGGTCGTAATAATCCCTGATTGAAACAATGAATTCACGTATTTGTGGTCACTTACTAGTATAGGATCTTCACATATTAACTTGTGTACGGCATAGAATCTTCATAATTTATATTCACGTATGTACGACGCGATTTTACGCCATTATAGAATCTTCATATATTCACGACTGCACGACATGATTGTACATCATTATAGAATCTTTAACTATTCACGTCTGTACGGCATGATTGTACGCCATTATAGAATCTTCATAATTTATATACACGTCTGTACGACACGATTTTACACCATTATAGAATCTTCATATATTCACGACTGCACGACATGATTGTACATCATTATAGAATCTTTAACTATTCACGTTTGTACGCCATGGTTGTACGCCATTATAGAATCTTTAACTATTCACGTCTCTACGCATGATTGTACGCCATTATAGAACCTTTAATTATTCACGTCTCTACGGCATGATTGTACGCCATTATAACTATTAACGTCTCTACGGCATGATTGTACGCCATTATAGAATTGTCATATATTCACGTCTGTACGACATGATTTTACGTCATATTCAGACCCAGCGTTCCTACAAGCTCGAGACGGCGTTTAGGGCTTCCCACGGGTCACGCGCTGACGGTCCCAACGTGACGTTCATCAGCGAATATGACGCACTTCCGGAAATCGGTCACGCGTGCGGACACAACCTGATAGCTGAGCTGGGAGCGGCGGCGGGGCTGGGACTGAAGGCGGCAATAGAAGCTTCCGGGAATCCCCTGGGTCAGGTACAGTGAATGTCCCCGCATCTTACTGTGTACAGTGAATTTCCCGTCTCTTACTGTGCACTGTGAATTTCCCCACCTCTTACTGTGTACTGTGAATTTACCCGCCTCTTCCTGTGTACTGTGAATTTCCCCGCCTCTTACTATGTACTGTGAATTTACCCGCCTCTTAAATGGTATAGTGAATTTCCCCGCCTCTTAGTGTGTACTGTGAATTTCCCCGCCTCTTACTGTATACTGTGAATTTCCCCACCTTTTACTGTGTACAGTAAATTTCTCCGCCTCTTACTGTGTACAGTAAATTTCTCCGCCTCTTACTGTGTATAGTGAATTTCGCCGCCTCTTACTGTGTACTGTGAATTTCCCCGCTTCTTACTGTGTACTGTGAATTTCCCCGCCTCTTACTGTGTTCTGTGCATTTCCCCGCTTCTTACTGTGTACTGTGAATTTCACCGCCTCTTACTGTGTACTGTGAATTTCACCGCCTCTTACTGTGTACTGTGAATTTCGCCGCCTCTTACTGTGTACAGTGAATTTCTCCGCCTCTTACTGTGTACTGTGAATTTCGCCGCCTCTTACTGTGTACAGTGAATTTCGCCGCCTCTTACTGTATACTGTGAATTTCCCCACCTTTTACTGTGTACAGTAAATTTCTCCGCCTCTTACTGTGTACAGTAAATTTCTCCGCCTCTTACTGTGTATAGTGAATTTCGCCGCCTCTTACTGTGTACTGTGAATTTCCCCGCTTCTTACTGTGTACTGTGAATTTCCCCGCCTCTTACTGTGTACTGTGCATTTCCCCGCTTCTTACTGTGTACTGTGAATTTCACCGGCTCTTACTGTGTACTGTGAATTTCCCCGCCTCTTACTGTGTACTGTGAATTTCGCCGCCTCTTACTGTGTACAGTGAATTTCCCCGCCTCTTACTATGTACTGTGAATTTCGCCGCTTCTTACTGTGTACTGTGAATTTCGCCGCCTCTTACTGTGTACTGTGAATTTCGCCGCCTCTTGCAGTGTACTGTTAATTTACCCGCCTCTAACTGTGTACTGTGAATTTCGCCGCCTCTTTCTGGGTGCAGTGAATTTCCTCGCCTCTTACTGTGTACTGTGAATTTCGCCGCCTCTTGCAGTGTACTGTTAATTTACCCGCCTCTAACTGTGTACTGTGAATTTCGCCGCCTCTTACTGTGTACTGTGACTTTCGCTAGTTGTAATGTACACACTGGGTCAGGTACCGTGAATGTCCCCACCTCTTACTGTGTACTGTTAATTTCGGTAGTTCCAATGTGTACCGGTACACTGGGCCAAGTTCAGTGAATTTCGCTAGTTCTAATGTGCGCACAATGTCCGATGCTGTAAATTTCGCTAGTATTTATGTGTACACTGGGTCAGGTACTGTGAATTTTGCTAGTTCTAATGTGCACACTAGATCAAATGCTGTTAATTCGGCTAATTCTTATGTGTACACTGGGCTAAGTTCTGTGAATTTCGCTAGTTCTCATGTGCGCACAATGTCAGATGCTGTAAATTTCGCTAGTTCGTATGTGTACACTGGGTCAGGTACTGTGAATTTCGCTAGTTCTAATGTGCACACTGGATCAAATACTGTGAATTTCGCTTGTTCTAATGTGTTCACTGGGTCTTGTACTGTGAATTTGGCTAGTTCCTATGTGTGCACTGGGTCAGGAGCTGTGAATTGCGATAGTTCTAACGTGAACACTGTCTCAGGAACTGTGAATTTAACTAGTTATAATGTGTACACCAGTCAGTGCATGCCGGACTGGAGGGCCCACTGTAAGAACAGGGGGTTTGTTTGTTTGTTTGTTTGGATTTTTCGCCGTATTTAACAGTATTTCAGTCATATAACGGCGGTCAGTTAACCTACTCACACTTTTCCTGGGTAAGCTGGTTTACCAGTACTAAGTGCACATACTTATGCCAGTAACTGACAACTGTCCTACTTGAATCAGAGGTAGTGGGAGAATGGCCGTAGAAATAATTTCATGACCAATCCCCACACCAGTTATGTGGCCGGGCTGGGAATCGAACCCGCGATCCTCGGATTTATAGTCCAGCGTTCTACCAACTGAGCTAGCCGCCCCGGCAAGAAAGAACAGGGGGTAGCTGGGGCCATCCAACTCCTCGCAGCGATTATCTCCCCTATCGGTTAACAGTAACCACTGCCTTCACTAGTAAAATCCTTCATAAAGCTGGACTGATTACGTGTTTGTAACATTTAATTATTTAATGCAACTCAGTGCAATTTCCTACATAATTGGACATTTTATGTATAGTTTGTAGTCGTGCAAAAAAAAAGAAGAAAATAAATAATTATAACAATAAAAAATTATTAGAATACTTTAATCGATCGTTATCACGTGGTTTGGAACGACGGCAGGGATTTGATTTGAGCTATGCTCTGAACCAGTCAAATCTATGTGCGGAGATCGGAAAATCTTAAGTTGTACATATATTGTGAATAGATATGTATTTCAGAAAATATATTCCATATGAAATCCAATGATTTTTGTAAAGCAAGATTTGCTCGTTTAAAACATTTTTAGGGGAAAAGACATGTACATAAAACTGCCACACACTTGGGAATTTTTAGCAATGTACACAAAGCTCCTAAGGAAATTCTTAACTTAAGTCATACTTATGAGAAAAAAATCGACTAAATTATTACTTGTGAATAGTATTATTTTATATTTGAAATATTGTAAATTACGAAGCACTTGTCAAGTCTTTACCGGATTAACAACGTTTAAGACAAAATACAATTTCTATGGACTGTATAATTTTTAGGAATGTACTTAGTTTTCACTGAGGAGCTTTGTGGATATGGACCCAGGACATGATACATTTTATTTATTCTTGGATATGCACCTATCAGTATTTCCCTCCACGGGGGTGGGGGAGCGGCTGGCCCTCCCAGGGAATTTGACAAATTTTATTTTTGGGGTTTAATTCCCCACCCTAGAGCCTAGCATTTTTGTCTAAATCTCCTCAGTGTGAGATGCTATAGGGGTATCAAATGGGCCGGGGGCCAATATTACCAGGATCTAAAAAATCCTACTAAAGTTTATTTCCCTGGGACCCGGAACAATTCGGCGTGTCAAATTCCCGCCTATCGGGAATCGCTGTCAGTCTAAAGTCCCGTATATGCCCGCCGCTTCCCCGCCTGGGGGACATTATTGATAGGTGCAATATGTGTAAAGAATAGTTTACCGTTAGTAATTATACCTCCGCTAAACAGGTTATGCTTTTGCGGGCGTTAGTTTGTCAGTCTGTTATCAATTTTACCTCCGCGAAGCAGGTTATGCTTTTGCGGGCGTTGGTTTGTTAGTCTGATAGCAATATTACCTCCGCTTAGCAGGTTGTGCTTTTGCGGGCGTTGGTTTGTCAGTCTGTTAGCAATTTCACCTCCGCTAAGCAGGCTATGTTTTTACGGGCGTTGGTTTGTCAGTCTGTTACCAATTTTACCTCCGCTAAGCAGGTTGTGCTTTTGCGGGGGTTAATTTGTCAATCTGTTATCAATTTTACCTCCGCTAAGCATGTTATGCTTTTGCGGGCGTTAGTTTGTCAGCAATTTTACGAAAAAATAGTTGTGAACGGATTTGCATGGGAAAAATTTAAATGGACTATTCTAACATGACACGCGCAGTGTTTTCTATAAACCATGAAAAAAATTTACCGTTGTTACACTACCAACAAACAAATATTTCCGAAACTGAAAAAAATTGCAATTGCATACTATTTTGTCAGGTCATGTAGGACTCGAAATAATGTTCGCATTATCTTTGTTTATCGGCTAAAAAACAACGATTTTAAGTTCTGATGCGTAGGAACTAAACGAAGTGGGCGCTAGCCCGTGTAGTTTAATATACCGCATCAGAACGACACATCGTTGTGTATTAGCTGATAAACAATTCTAAAACGGAAAATATTTCTTAAATGAAGAAATTGTAAGATTTTGGTGATATGGCAAAGCGGCTACGTAGGTGAAGGTGTGCACTTTCCAAGTGCTATCTACTTAATTAATTAATTAGGGTATTGCCCACCATTATTTTACTGCCCGAATTCTTTTTCGGAGGAGCATACAGTCCCCGCGTTGTTCGTCCGTCCGTCTGTCAGTCCGTCCGAGACTTTTTCTTGTGCGGAGTGTTTCTCAGCAACTACTGGCCAGAATTCATGCTTCATTACCAAGAGGAGGTGTTCTAAGAGTTATTGAATTTGGAAGATTTCCTAAGTTTAGTATATTGTGCACAATTCTTGTCCGGACTTTTTCTCCGCAACTACTGGAAGAATACAATGAAACTTTATGTGATGCTTCATTATCACCAGGAGGTGTGCACAGTACCAGGACGTTACGTTTCAGTGATTTTTCTTGGAGTTATGGGACTTTGACGGTTGCTGCAATTAATATATAGTTCCAAATTCTTGACTGGACTGGACTGTGTCTCAGCAACTACTAGACAGAATTCAGCGAAACTATGGGAAGCTTCATAACCACGACAGGGTGTGCACAATAACAGCGCATTCCGCATCATTGACCTTTCTTGCATTATATATTGGCCTTTGAAGATCGCTGCAATAAGTTTATAATGCACAATACTTGACTGGGCTGTTTCTGAGCAACTTCTTTATCATAATTATGCTGCATGAAATTCGGTGATACTCTTAATGTTTGTATGATGTCACTTATTGTAGCTCAAATACATTTTTACAGCATATTTCGTCCTGCAGCTCTAGTAGTTTTTAGTTATTTTAATATCTCTGCCTTTTTGATTGCATTCCCATTACTTGGCAAAGCGCATAGGGGAGCATCCACAAGTTCGCTGATATCCTTGTGATTAAATTGCTGTATATGTGTTTAATTAACCGTATAATCTGTTGTTGCATATTAGCATGGCTAGAGTGAAAATTTGACATACCGTAATTACTGTATATGTTGGGACACACTAAATGTTAGGACACACTTAAAATGCGATAAAATAGCTATTTTCTGAACTCATAATTTTAGGACACTTTGAAAATTAGAATTTTTCCTGTTTCTAAATTTTGGGGCAATTTTTTCCAAATCGATAATATGGTGTCAATTTCCATAAAGTTGGCAATTAAAAATCGCCATCTAACGACATTAAATTATACTATTATATATTAGCACACTGTCAAAGTTGTGGATACTCTTTATATCTATCTCTCATGAGAGCTGACCCTATCAATGTGGCCCCTTGTCGGCGTGTCATAAATTACTTACCCTGGGGCATAGATCTATATCCATAGTGATTTGCTTGTTTTTTTTTATAGGGATTAAAATACACACCCATTACGCAATTGAGCTTTACACATAATTGGTTTGGACCCAAATTGATGGTTCTAAATAGTGGGACACATTCACGGGGAATTTTTATTTCTGCTTCTAAAAATTGGGACAGCAAATTTTTATTATTATTTTTAAGTGTCCCAACATACAGAGAAATTACGGTAGCGATTTATGTCGATTTGAAGGTATAATTCTGGAAGGCGGTGTTAAAGTGAACATGTTGAATACGTATAACAAATTGTTCAAGTGGAGATTAGGTGAACATCATTCCGGCGAGGACGCGGCTGCACGTGGGGATCCGGGCGCCGACGGACACGCAACTCTGCCGCCTGAAGGAGAAAGTTCTGAACGCTATCGAGGCCGCCGGCAAGGCTACGGAATGTCAGGTGAGTGTGTGGTGAATATTTATAGAGATTCTCACCCATATGGTCGTCGCCCCAAAATACTTGATAGTTTGGTTACGGGGGATTGTGAAAGAAACAGGAGACGCCCCGTTCCAGAGGCGACCCTGGGCCTTTTAGTGCCCGGTTTGAAGCACCTAGTACACTGCACCTTAACTTTAACGTCTCATGCGATAGACGAGTTAGTACGAGGTTATGGTTTAGCTGGGGATGAAACCTGCGTTACCACAAGACCACGGATCCGTCCCAATCAGCGGGGGCATTCGTGTCCTATGGACACATTTCTAGTTTTTATACGCCCGTTTGAAAAACGGCCGTATTATGGGAACGCCCGAGCGGGCGGGCGGCGGGAGATTTTTGTCCGGAGCACAACTTTGTCCAGCCTGGATGGATTTTTCAAATAACTTGGTAGAAGTGATCAGCATGATGAGACGGAGTGTCGCGCACAAGAACCAGGTCCCTAGGTCCAAGGTCAAGGTCACAATTCAAGGTCAAAAGTCAAATATAGGAATTCAATCCTTAACACTTTGTCCGGAGCATAGCTTTGGCCAGCCGTGATGGATTTTCAAATAACTTGGCAGAAGTGATAAGCATGATGAGACGGAGTGTCACGCGCAAGAACCAGGTCCCTAGGTCAAAGATCAAGGTCACAATTTAAGGTCAAAGGTCAAATATAAGAAATCAATCCTTACCACATTGTCCGGAGCATATCTTTGTCAAGCATGAATGGATTTTTTAATAAATTGGCAGAAGTGACAAGCATAGTGAGACGGAGTGTCGCGCACAAGAACCAGGTCCCTGGTCCAAGGTCAAGGTCACAATTCAAGGTCAAATGTCACATTTAAGAAATAATTCCTAAACACTTTATCCGGAGAAAATCTTTGTCCAGCATGGATGGATTTTCAAATAAACTGGCAGAAGTGACAAGCATGGTGAGAGTGTCGCGAGCAAGAACCGGGTCGCTAGGTCTAAGAGGCATATGGGGTGGGTGGGGTCAAGGTCAAGGTCACAATTTTTCGAAAAAAAATATTTTTGTGCTGACCTTAATGCATTTTGATTCGAAAAATTAGGTTTTCGAATAATTTTTACGTTTCTTGTTTATTTTTCCATCTTGATTATAGATTTAAGAATATATATGGAATAGTTTTGATACCTCAACTCACCACTTAGAGAGAGGCTTTGGAGATGAATTAGATGCACGAATACCATGACTCTACCTTATTAGTTTTTGAATTGTTTCTCTATAGTCATTGAATCTTAACCCCGCAAAAGCTTCTTTGACGGGCGCATCTTTGTGACAATGGCACTCTTGTTGTAGTTGTATACGTACCGTAACCGACATCAAACTGAATGTGGGGTGAGAACTGGATTTTGTGCGAGAAATGAATTTGGTGGGTAGGGGGACGGGCTGATTTTTGTGAGAGAACTGAATATAGGATGAAAACTAATTAGATGTGGTGTGAAAACTGTTTGTTTGTGCAATAATCGAACTGTAGGAGTAGGAGGTAGGAGAACACTAATAAGTTAATGTTCGTTGACCCTTCAGTTCGAGCAGTCCGTGATTACCAAATACTCCTCCGTCCTTCACAACGACGTCCTGGCGGACCTCTACTCGGCCAACATGTCACGTGTCCAGCCGGAGAGGGTTCCGGACGCCTACAAGGAGGCCCCGGGCTCCACCGACATGGGCGACGTGTCGCACGTGGTTCCCGCCATCCACCCCATGTTCTACATCGGCGGAACCGCCGTCAACCACACCCGGGCGTTCGCCGCGGACGCAGGTGAGACTTAGAATGATCAGAAAGCGCATGCGCGATTACCTGTACTAGGTTAGATACCAGTAAATCATTGTGTATCCCTCCGTGGTCAAAAGTAGTGCCTATTACTAAAGAGTTCCTCTTTTCTTCTGGCATAAGAGCCATTTAGGCATCTCAGACATGCCTTTTGTGGTTATTACTAATATCCTATGCGTGTCTGCAAAAGTTTGGTGCATTTCATTGGAGGCTAACTTGAAAGGTGAACTTTTGGGGGGTGTTTACTGTGATACGGGGCTTTTGTCGAAATATGACCGCCGAAACCCTGTTTTCTACCGGTGCCTGCATTCAAGTGAGATGCATTTTCTTAGAAGTAACATGACATATCTTTTTTATTGCAAATTTTGGAAGAGTACAGATTGATCTTTAAATTGATACCAGGCTTGCACAATCTGAAATAAAGAAAATGCTAGAAAAATGCTTGGAAAGTGTGCCGTTTTATAATGGGACCCTATGGGAATTGGAATTACTGGTATCTAATCGTTAAGAAAACCAGGAACCACTTATACATACAATCCCCATGTAACTGTGTTATTTTTATTGCGTTTATTACTTTTCACGGGAATATATGTGAATAATATCATAACTGTCACGTTATCTACGATGTTTAAAGCGAAACCTGTTTTTTCGGGTAAAAAATGAAAAAAAAAGTACGGAAACTCGTCGTTTGCAGCTCACAGCACATGGGATCATGTTATTCGCAAATATTACACGTTTTATACTTTATTACGGTCCATTGCATTAAAATAAGTCTAAATGAAATGGTATTTTGACTGGATTATTTGATTTAGGTGCGAATTTTAGTTCACGCTCCCCATACAATCAAAGTACTGAAGCGCAAGCCAGATGGCTTATCGTGTGTCATTCCATTAGATACTAGTAAATCATTGTGTATCCCTCCGTGGTCCATTCAAAAGTAGTGCGTATTACTAGAGAGTTCATCTTCTCTTCTGGCATAAAAGCCATTTAGGTATCTCAGACATGCCTTTTGTGGTTATTTCTAATATCCTATGCGTGTCTGCAACATTTTGGTGCATTTCATTGGAGGCTAACTTGAAAGGTGAACTTTTGGGGGGTGTTTACTGTGGTATGGGGCTTTTGTCGAAATATGACCGCCGAAACCCTGTTTTCTACCGGTGCCTGCATTCAAGTGAGCTGCATTTTCTTAGAAGTAACATGACATGTCTTTTTTATTGCAAATTTTGGAAGAGTACAGATTGATCTTTAAATTAATACCAGGCTTGCACAATCTGAAATAAAGGAAATGCTAGAAAAATGCTTGGAAAGTGTGTCGTTTTATATTGGGACCCTATGGGAAGTGGAATTACTGGTATCTAACCTACTACAAGCTCTCATTATTACATATATTATTAATTATGCGGGACGCAGATGTGACGTGGAGTTGGCAAAGAACGCATGCGTGGTTACCGGTACTACAAGCTCCCATGCCTTCGCCGATCATTTAGGCCACAAACCATTAAATCGAATCTCCATAGGGTCCCGTAGTATAAATCCCCACGTGTTATTAGTATGTTTACATATCTTTTCAATTCTGCAAGCCTGGTCAGGGGTTATATTCCAGAAACATTTTAAGTTTATCTGAAAATATTGTAACTTTTTGTTAGGTAATATTTTTAAAACTACATTATTTTATAGATATGCATTAATGAATATAATTACAGTTAAGTAAAACGTAGTTAATAATGAGTTGATAATTAATGAACATTTAGCAGAATTCCATGTATAATTTCAGTTAAGATGTTTCTGGAATACGACCCCTGGTTCATTTGGGGTTGGGCACGGACGCATTCAATTATAGAACATAAAAAAGAACGTGCAAATGAAAGCATGAAAAATAGAAGAAATATTTAGTATATTCCAGACGCTTTTATGCATAATATATTTAAGAAATAATTGTCAATTTATCGTTGTTTATCGGTCAATAAGAAACGATTTGGAGTTCTGATTCGTAGGAATTAAATCTCGAGAGCGTTAGCCCGAGTGGTTTACTGGCCACGCATCAGAACGACAATTTGTTGTTTATTTACAGATTAACACTGATAATGCGAAAATTATTTCGATTCTAAAATGACCTTACATTTAATTCTGCAATTACAATGCAAACTATATTTTCAAGTTTCGGAACTATTTTTCGCGTTTTTTATTGGAGATTTACGAACGGAATTTTTTCTTTGTCTACAGAAACTCTGCGCGTTTCATGTTAAAATAATAATAATAATAATAATAATAATAATAATAAGAAGAAGAAGAAGAAGAAGAAGAATATATATTAAGCTAGATTATAACTTTTTTACAATGTGATTTTCGAAAATTGACAACATGCGCATTCAGTTACACAAACACATTCGAAATTATTTATAAATTGATGAAGAAAAATAAATAAATATAGAAATCACAAAGACAAATTTCAAACGGCAAAATAGATTATTTCAATAATCGGAATCATACGTAAAGCATTTCTAAGATCATACAAATATTTCTTATATCTATATTTAAAAGTATTCCCATTTGTTGTACATGTATTGGAATTCCACACTTGTTTTGAAAAGAAAATAAAGAAAAAATATCGTTACATTCTGTGTTTCACGGAAATTGGTATACTGTAGAGAAGTGAAGTTCACAGATCACAGTTCAACGTTCACAGCACGAGACGCACGTGTTTCAGGTGACCGCCGTGCGCAGTCGTACACGCTGCTGCAGGCCAAGGCGCTGGCGATGACCGGAGTGGACATTCTCACTGACCACGACCTGATGACCGCCATCACCGCTGAGTTCCAACGTGGTCTAAAGGAGGAACGCGAATCCGTCCGCAGTTATTCATTTATAAACTGTGTCAAGTTGCGGTCATTAAGCAGTTATTCATTTATAAACTGTGTCGAGTTGCGGTCATTAAACAGTTATTCATTTATAAACTGTGTCAAGTTGCGGTCATTAAGCAGTTATTCATTTATAAACTGTATCAAGTAAATAAATAAATAAACTAAAATACGCTTATATAACGTGCAACTTAACCCTGATTCCGTCGAATAATAAATATTCTAACATGATACTCGCTAATTTTTCTATAGACAAAGAACACAATTTTCGTTGTTAAACTACGAAAAAAGTAGTCCCGATTCTGAGCGGATAGTAGTAAAAAGTAGTTCCAGTTCAGTTGCAATGATGTTGTCAAATCATGTAAGAATCGAAATAATTTTCGCATTATCGTTGTTTATCGGCCATTGGCTATTAAATAGTTCGGGCTAACGCCCTCCTGGTTTAATTACTACGCATCAGAACTCCAAGCAGTTATTCATTTATAAACTGTGTCAAGTTGCAGTCATTAAGCAGTTATTCATTTATAAACTGTGTCAAGTTGCGGTCATTATGCAGTCATTCATTTATAAACTGTGTCAAGTTACAGTCATTAAGCAGTTATTCATTTATAAACTGTGTCAAGATGCGGTCATTAAGCAGTTATTCATTTATAAACTGTGTCAAGTTGTGGTCATTAAGCAGTTAATTATTTATAAACGGTGTAATTTCTAAAATGTGTCAAGTTGCGGCCTTTAAGCAGTTATTCATTTATAAACTGTGTCAAGTTGCGGTCATTAAGCAGTTATTCATTTATAAACTGTGTCGAGTTGCGGTCATTAAACAGTTATTCATTTATAAACTGTGTCAAGTTGCGGTCATTAAGCAGTTATTCATTTATAAACTGTATCAAGTTGTGGTCATTAAGCAGTTATTCAGTTATCTACTGTGTCAAGTTGCGGCCATTAAGCAGTTATTCAGTTAAATACTGTGTCAAGTTGTGGTCATTAAGCACTTAGTCATCTATAAAATTTGGGTTTACCCGATTGTGTATACCGGTTGTGATATCATATATTAAATATGCTGTTGAAATTATCGTATTAAGGAACCAGTCTTAATTATTTATCAATAAATTCTGCTTAATTTATTGACAGTTGTTGTTTTTATGTCCTATTACTGTATTGGAACTGAATAAGGGTATGATGTCAATTAGTGCCAAATATCGATAACAATTATTAATGTTATACGGCGTGGTATTTGACAAGCACGAGCAATCAATAATCAATCCGTGTATTTTTGGCAAAAAACGTTATGCACCGGACAAATCCGAACGTAATTGCAATATTGTCATAGTTGTAATGTTCTATTATTATACATTATACAGATTCGAAGACGGAGTAGGTTTTATATAGTTTATTCACTTGCTCGCATGCATACAACTGAAGATCAAATTACAACCAATGCATGTATATTAAACATGTTTGTCCGGGCATGCTCTGCAACCTTGAATGCTGATTGGCCATGTGGGTGGGGCTAAGCCGGTCAGCTAGATTATGAATAGAATAGCAGAGACTGCCCATTTTACAATAGTGTCTACAAATTTCGGACACCTGCAATTTGGGAATATTTGTGTAGATCCAAATTTTCGGATACGAACAATTTTAAGTGTCCGAAAACAGAGATTTTACGGTACTGTGTGAAGTTGCGGCCATTAAGCAGTTATTCATTTATAAACTGTGTCAAGTTGCGGTCATTGAGCAGTTATTCATTTATAAAATATATTCGAGTGTCAAGTAGCCTCAATTGCAAGCATGTATACATGTATTTACAAAATGGAGCGTTATTACTTCCGCTTTAAGAAGTCATTAGGCTTTCGCCGACGTTGGTTTGACAGGGTGTATGTTTGTAAGTTAACAAGTTTACGCTTAAGGTATGAACGAATTTGAGGGAAATGTTGGAAACGTGCCAGTGAACAAGGTATTAGATTTCGGTGGTAATCCGAATGACTGTTTGGATCCAGGAATCCTAACCCATGTTTTTTTTTAAGTTTTGGCTTACTTGCGGAGATGTTTGTTTTCCGAATTCTTTATACTGCAAAATTATTGAATCTTCGCCTTAAAATTCTCGCCATTGCTCTGTCGAGCTCATGGCACATAACATTGCTGGGGTTTCGCAAAGAAAAATGTGCGATCACGCCAACCTTAAAACATCGTTTGCCTTTGCCTACCCATGCAAGGTTGCTGGTATCGGGTAGGTAGGTAGGTAGGCCTTTTTGGGGGGTGGGGTGGGGGGTGGGGGGGGGGAATGCAAATTTATAAACGATCCATTTAGCGTCAATATATAGATTATAACACAGACATTGCTTTTGATAATATAATATTATATATATAAGTGTCTGTTAATATATCAAGAGCTTGCTAGCAATCATTTTTATAATTAGACATTGAATGCTGAAAAACAACCCGTTGTTTTCAGAGGTTTGATAAAACATTATTAGAATGACATTTTGATATGGCCTATTATAAGCAAGGGTCTAGCTGATACAGTTAATTTATTAACCAAATGGAAACAACCGAAATGAAAGAAGAGCGAGCTTTAATTTAACCCAAAGAAAAAATAGACCATTCGGCATTTAAAATTACAAAAAAAGACTGGTTTGATTTAACAAAGATAAACCTTTTCAGTCGATACTTTTTCGTCGGGTAGGCAGGCAATGGCAAAGATAATTAATTTTAATGTGGGCTCATCCGAAAAAATCCTTGATTTTGATCATTATTTATATTGACAGTGGGTGAGTGTTTTAAACTTAAAAAGGGCCACACTTTTGTTGGATATTTTTATTGAAAAAAAAATCAGTATATCGTTAACATGCATAATTTTCTAAAACCGTTGGAACCTAAGCAATCGTTGTTTGCGTTCAGAAGATATGTAATATTTTTCTGTCGCCCCCACGTGTTTTCCCAATACCCAGAATTATCGATTTTTCAAACTGGGCCGTAATGAAAGCTGGCTATGGGACGGTCAGTACAAGTGCAAAAATATGTATGTAGAAAAATGACTGTATGCTTATAAATCAAAATTGTATTATTATGGAGTGCATTTTATTTTACACACTTATGTATGTCTATACCTCCTGTCAATGTTTAAGAGATAAACGGGATTTCTTTACACATACCAACTGATAAATTTGTTTGAAATTATGGTGAGATAACAGATGTTAAGTGGAAAACAACACGCATCTGTGTCCCTTAAGTTGTAGATGATGATGCTGACGATGAAATCGATGCTGCTACTGATGATGATGATGATGATAGGTAAAGATCTAGAGCAAAATAGCAGGGTGCTGCACCCTGCTCCTTTTTGGTTCCCCCCTGCTGCCCCTCTGGACTGGTCAAACACAGAACTGTTGAATATCGTTTGAAATTTAATATATTGATGCAGATTTTCTATGACAATTGAGAAGACTGTACCTAAAAACCTTAATTACAATCATTGGACTAATCAATACCCTGTATTTAGCGAATTACTAGAACAAATTTAACAGACTGGTCCAAATTTATATCGCGCTTCTTTATAGCAGCACCCTGTACCTTTGTGATCCTAGATCTTTCCATGTGATGAATATGATGTCGACGACAATGCTGCTGCTGCTACTCCAGCTGCTGCTGCTGATGATGAAGGATATGATGATGATGATGATGATGATGATGAAGGATATGATGATGATGATGATGGTAATGAAGGATGTGATGATGATGATGATGATGATAACGATGGTGGGGGTGGTGTTTACGGCCTATTACAACTGCCCCACTCCGTGCGCATGTGTAGGTTGTGTGTCTGTGGCTGCAAGGGGTCTGCATGGTGCTTTACGCCTATAGGAACATACAGCCAGTTTCAGGAATTTATTTGAAATTGTTATAGGTATTCTCTAAGGATGGCACAGTAAAGGTAACAGTGGTGTCATGGATATGGTGTCCGCCTCGGGCGGTCGTGAGTTCGTTCCCTACTCGGGGAGCGTTCGAATGATCTTTCTCAAAAGACACCAGGTACTGGTTCTTTGCAGAAAACGGACTCGAAAGTGTCTCAATTAGCCACTTGCTGTCGACACAATCGAGCTTAAATAGGTTTAAATTGTGGATATCAGCTTATTTCAACGAATGTACGAGCACGTAAAACAACTGCGTTGGTCATAAGTTAAGGCGTTTATTTAATGCACCTATCAATATTTTCCCACAGAAAACAGGGGGGGGGGGGCGGCGGGCAAACCCAGAGGAATTAGACTTATTGTACTTTGGGGGGTCTAATTCCCCACCCTAGAGCCAAGCATTTTTGTCTAAATTCCCTAAATGGGGGATTCTTCATTGGTGTATCAAATGGTCCAGGGGCCAATATAACCAGGATCTAAAATCCGAACAAAGTCTAGTTCCCTGGACCCGGAATCATTCGGCGTGTCAAATTCCCGCCTATAGGGAATTGCTTTCAGTCTAAAGTCCCGTATATGCCCGCCTCTCCCCCTGGGGGGAAATACTGATAGCTGCATTACAGGAAACGAAATTTTTTGATTGGCAAGACTATGTATGCCATAAGTGGATTTATAATGTGGATATGATTCTCAAAATGAAAGTTGGTGGGTGCGCCTAGCATAGTCCACACAAACATATCAGGCATATTTAGGTCTCAATGGTGTAATGGACATGGTGTCCACCTTGCGATCGGGGGTCGTGAGTTCGATCCCTACTCGGTTGGTAGTTGCAGCTTGGTAGATGTATATTTGAGTCTGTTTGCTTCAACATAATAAGCACATACAGGTGTTAAAAAATCAGAACTTGATTAAAGTTGATAAAAATATACGTAATACAAAAGTGGCGGTTTAGCAATTCGGCCTAGTATAGTAACGTTATTCAGACATTCGCACGCGCGTCACCTCTGTTACAGTTACGTCATTCAAACATTCACACGCGCATCACCACTGTTACAGTTACGTCATTCAGACATTAACACGCGCGTCACCTCTGTTACAGTTATGTCATTCACGTCATTCAGAAATTCACACGCGCGCCACCTCTGTTACAGTTACGTCATTCAGACATTCACACGCGCGTCACCTCTGTTACAGTTACGTCATTCATACATTCACACGCGCGTCACCTCTGTTACAGTTACGTCGTTCAGACATTCACACGCGCGTCACCTCTGTTACAGCTACGTCATTCAGACATTCACACGCGCGTCACCTCTGTTACAGTTACGTCATTCAGAAATTCACACGCGCGTCACCTCTGTTACAGATACGTCATTCAGACATTCACACGCGCGTCACCTATGTTGCAGTTACGCCATTCAGACATTTACACGCGCGTCACCTCTGTTACAGATACGTCATTCAGATACTAGTATTCACACGCGCGTCTCCTGTGTTACAGTTACGTCGTTCAGACATTCACACACGCGTTACCTCTGTTACAGTTACGTCATTCAGACATTCACACACGCGTCACCTCTGTTACAGTTATGTCATTCAGACATTCACACACGCGTCACCTCTGTTACAGTTACGTCATTCAGACATTCACACACGCGTCACCGCTGTTACAGTTACGTCATTCAGACATTCACACTCGCGTCACCTCTGTTACAGTTACGTCATTCAGACATTCACACACGCGTTACCTCTGTTACAGTTACGTCATTCAGACATTCACACACGCGTCACCTCTGTTACAGTTACGTCATTCAGACATTCACACACGCGTCACCGCTGTTACAGTTACGTCATTCAGACATTCACACTCGCGTCACCTCTGTTAGAGTTAAGTCATTCAGACTTTTTACGCGCATCACCGCTGTTATAGTTACGTCATTCAGACATTCACACGAACGTCAACTCTGTTACAGCTACATCATTTAGACATTCATACGCGCATCACCGCTGTTACAGGTACGTTATTAAGACATCCACACGCGCGTCACCTCTGTTACAGTTACGTCAATCGAAATTCACTCGCGCGTCACCTCTGTTACAGTTACGTCATACAGACTTTTGCACGCGCGTCACCTCTGTTACAGTTACGCCATTCATACTTTTTTCACGCGCGTCACGCCTGTTACAATTACGCCATTTAGATATTCACACGCGCGTCACCGCTGTAACAGCGACGTCATGTAGTGATAAATTCAAGTTCATTCTTACATCAGTTTTATTGATAAAAACTGACTATACACGCAGATTATAACGTGTGATTTTAGTAATTTTTCTAGACTGTATACACAGTTATGAAATTATTTAAATCTGCAGCAAATGTCGAATATATTTACGCCGATAAATGATACAACGTTGTCCTTCTGATGGTACATCTTCTAATGTTTTATGGTGTTTTTTTTTGTTCTGCAAGCATAATATGCGAAAAGGAGCATGTCTTCTTACGCCCCAGGGCTCGTATTCAAAAATAATCTTAGTCGAAAATTAAGAAAAATCTCAAATTGTATACTGCGATTTTCTGACAATCAATACATGGTTTAAAGATATTGAACCAAAAGATGGAAATATAATTTGTTGTAAGTTAACATTTAGCATCGTTCAGACAAATATTTCAAAGCTTGGGTTTGAAACGCAATTTCTAATTTTGACTTATTTTCAACTTAAGTTAAGGATGACTTAAAAATATTTTTAAATACGGTCCCTGGATGACTAACCCGAATAGTGTTTTTTTTTTTTATTTACCAGTTTACTATAACAAAACAAATTTACTCCGGGCGTTTTCCACGTGGATTTCAATGAGCGCTTTTTTCACGTGAATGGCGTAAAATTTGTATCGAGGGTTTTGTATTGGTTTTGGAATGTTGAAACGTCGATTGTGATTCGGCGATATTTACTGCGCATGAATACATTGAAAAAAAAAGGCGCGCGCGCACCATTTGTTCGTTGTTCCCGAGCAAGATGGATGTCATAAAACCTGACACAGCGGACTAATTCAATCCAGAACTTCAAACATATGGTTATAACGGCTGAACTTGTAAATGTAAGTCTTTTGTTTTAATTCTATATATTTTTAATGTGTACAAAACGAAACTGTTCGAACAATGTTATGTAGTTATATTTAACATAATATTGTAAAAGTATTTTAGCACTGTAATTTTGTACGGAAATTAAGTGATTGAATTCTACTTTATATAGAGTTTCAGCCTTGTGCTATGTTACCGTCCGTAACTTTGTTAAGTTCGAATTTGCAACTTAAGTTTGAATTTACGAAATCTTGAAATAGGTGCTACACATGTTTGTACAACATTGCACATATTATTTTCTTTTCGAACGTAATACTGTTATACATGTATATCACCTTAATTGTTCGTAGCATAGATACGTTTTTGTTGTTGTTGTATTTTTCAGTACAGAACAAACCTCGTTCTAAACCACCACTTTCTATGCCACGTGATCCAGCGTTCATCGGTCTCCCGTAGACGCTTTCTTCCTGTTTCACTCTCTGGGTCGCCAAGTTGACAGGTTTCATCGATCTCGTGTATACGCATTCCTCGCTTCGACGGTGCTCCTGTTTCGAAACGATTGCGGGAACGAGGCCGGATGCTATAGGATACCAGCAACAGATAAGTCATTGTGAAATCACGCGCTCACGTAATTGGCAATTCTAGTTTTGTGATAAGATCACTATCTCTAAGTTAAGGAGATTTGAATATATTATCCAGAAAAATGTTTAATGTTTATTTTAAATAGCATTGTCTAATGCATTATTCCGTTAAATATACCCTTTCTATATTGTATACATAAATGGCAGCTTTAACTCAAAATTCGCGTTTGGGGTGTACAGGAATTTGACTTTTGATGCATAGACATTTACGTTATTTAGATTAACATTTGGCTTTAACTATATAAATGTTAGTCAGAAAAGAGGAGAATTGTTTCTGTGAATTCTCAAGCCAAGGCCCTGTCAAATCAGGCGACAAGATGGAAAGGGCGCCCCCACCCTGCCGTCTGGCTTGTCAAGATCATGCCTTGGGAGTTCAAAGGAATAAATACGAGTCTTCTCTGATGATCATAAAATGGGATTGAGAAAATATAGAAAAGCCCAAAATGCTAAAGTTATAGTTGCCCTTGATGTTTAAGATTATGATGAGGAGGAGGAGGAGGAGAATGGGGAGGGGGAGGATGGAGATGATGATGAGGAGGATTATATGTGATCATTGGTACATGTATCCACAATAATTAATGTTTTATTGATTTATCTTTGTATTTCTGCTTTGTATTTTTGATGTGGTGACCAAAGTGATCGCTATGCTGCTCAAGTGCCGTTTTTTCAATATCTACTCCGACCGTGCTTAGAACAACAAGAAAGCGATGCGGACCAGAGCTGGATGCAGACGACAATAATGGCGATAACACGAGCTAAGTTTATATTTATTCTGTTGATGAGAATTTTCAGACTTAGCAGGTGATAGCCAGTGCTCGATGCAACAGAGTCCGAGACAGTCGCCACACAAAAGTTCGATGCATACGACTTCCGAAATAGATTCAGTCAACAATGGATGAGACAATAACCTGAGATAAGTGTTATTTTATGTTCTACAAGATCCTTAACATATGGTTCTTCTAGGACTATGTATTTTACTGGATTGTAGCTACCCATAAGACACACAATTTATTCGCGATTTGATAAAAACACGTGCTCTTTAAGCCATTCGGTTTCACAAGAATTTAGAGAGGCATGACAATTTCAAGAAATAACCATTAAAACCAGAGTTCGTTATTGTAAATGCATTTTTATCAGAGACAATAAACGTACGGCATTCTCTCAGATGATTCAGACGCTAAACCAAGCTGGATGCAGACGACAATTTTGCTCCCATGAAAACCATGACGCATGCGCAGGAAACCGTTGGAGGACAACATGACAAGGAAAACCAACTGATTCGAAGAGCGTGTACGGTAAAAAAACAACTCTTGTTTATGAATAATTGTATACTGTATTTACTTTTGTTAATTTTTACACGTGTTATGCCTAATACAATAAAAACATTTATTTGTGAAAGAGAATTATCATAGTTCTGTATTAAATAACTTTTAATTATGTTGTCATAATGTTGTTGTTTTTTGCCATACATTTGAAGATACTGCGTGCAAGTAACGGTCAATACTCTAACAATGGAAGTATTGTAACCGTGATTTGTAACACTTAAGATTGGCAATGATTTAATAATTAAATAATTCATTTATTATAATTTTAGTAGCCATAGTAGCAGTCTTAGTCAGCAGACATCAACGCCCTTTTGCCGAGGACAACCACACCCCGTTGCCAACAACACCCCTTTGCCAACAACAACCACACCCCGTTGCCAACAACACCCCGTTGCCAACAACAACCACACCCCGTTGCCAACAACACCCCGTTGCCAACAACAACCACACCCCGTTGCCAACAACAACCAAACCCCGTTGCCAACAACAACCACACCCCGTTGCCAACAACACCCCGTTGCCAACAACAACCAAACCCCGTTGCCAACAACAACCACACCACGTTGCCGAGGACAAGAACCCGTTGCAGAGGACAACAAAATCCCGTTGCCAGCAACAACAACTCCCATTTACCGAGGACGACATCACCCGTTACTAGCAACAAAAACAACCCGTTGCCTAGGACAACCACACCGCGTTGCCGAGACAACTACACCCCGTTGCCGAAGACGATCAGACCTCGTTGCCGACGACAACCACACCCCGTTGCCGAGACAACCACACCCCGTTGCCGACGACAACAACATACCGTTGCCGAAGACAACCACACCCTGTTGACGAAGACGACCACACCTTGTTACCGAGGACATTAACACCCCGTTGCTACACCCCGTTGCCGAAGACAACCACACACCGTTGCCGAGGACAACCACACACCGTTGCCGAGGACAACCACACCCCGTTGCCGAAGACAACCACACCCCGTTGCCGAGGACAACCACACCACGTTCCCGACGACAACCACACCCCGTTACCAAGGATATCCACACCCCGTTGCCGATGACAACTACCCGGCGTTGCCGAGGACAACCACAACCTCTGTTGCCAAGGACAACCACAACCCGTTACCGAGGACAACCACACACCGTTGCCGACGACGACAACCACATCCTGTTGCCGAGGACAACCAAACCCCGTTGCCGAGGACAACCACAATCCGTTGCTAAGGACAACCGCACCCATTGCAAACAAAAACAACATCCCGTTGCCAATAACAACAACACCCCGTTGCCAACAACAACAACCGTTGCCTACAAAAATGACACCCCGTTACCAAGGAAAACCACTTTCTGTTACAGAGGACAACCACACCCCGTTGCTGAGAACAACTGAACCCCGTTGCTGAGGACAACCTTACCCCGTTCCCCACAACAACCACACTCTGTTGCCGAGGACAACCACAACCCGTTGCCAAGGACAACCACACCCCGTTGCCAAGGACAATCACACCCAGTTGCCGACGTCGAACAAACTTCGATTTAGACGATCTGTATACGATGCAGTGGACAGCCGGAACTCGATGCCGACAATATACAATGACGCATGCGCAAGCGACCAGTTAAGCACAATGAATAACACAACAAAAACAGAACGTAAGAACAAATACAGTAAATTTTGATCATATATTGTTTGCTATACAATATATTTTCCTGCTTTTCGTACGGCAGTACTATATTATTTTGTTCTGGCACAGGACAAAAACAGTTTTATTTGAATACTCCTGATAAAATTGTCTTTTTTTTTCAATAGAGAAAAAAATTGCTCGTTCTAAACCTCCACTTTTACATGTCACGTGATCCAAAAATACAACTTTTATCGGTCTCCTATAGACGCTTTCTTCCAGTCCCAGTCTTTGGGCCGCCAAGTTAACCGGTTTCCTCGATCTCGTGCAGACGCAATCCTCGCTTCGACGGTGCTCCTGGTTCCCAAACGAATGCGGAGACGAGGCCGGTTGCTATTGGATACCATCAACAGATAAGTCAAACTGAAATCACGTGTTCAGGTCATTTAAAAGTCTAAATTTTTATTAAAGGCACTACCTCTCAAATTAATTAGAAAGTGTGAAATCTTCAGTTTCTAATGTATTAATCCGTACGTTTAAAAGTATTAATTAAAGCTCGATTGTGTCGAAAGCCAGAGGCATATTGAGACATTTTAGAGTCCGTTTCCTGGGTAGAACCAGTACTTGGTTAATTAAAAAAAAATTGGAACGCTTCCGAGTAGGGATCGAACTCGCGATCTCGCGACGGCAAGCGGACACCATATCCATTACACCACTACGACCTCTTTTAATCCGTTAAATATACACTTTTTAAATTGACATTGTGTACGCAAATGGCATCTTTGACTCACAATTCAGTATTGGGGTGTAACAAGATTTTTTTTAAATAAATGGACGACATTTATCTGTGTTATTAGATTAAAACTGTAATTTAACTGCTCAGTTTATTAAATTAAAAGTCGGAAAAGATGAGTGTTTCTGTGAATTATAAAACAATGCCCGGTCAAATCAGGCGACAAGATGGAAAGGGCGCCCCAACCCTGCCGTCTGGCTTGTCTGGGTCATGACCTGGCAGTTTAAAGGAATAAATACGAATCTCTTCTAATGATCAAAGTAAACGGGTTGGCAAAACCTTTGGATACTTGCGTCCAAAGTTTAAGTTGCCATTTGCGTTTATTATAATAATTATAATAATAATAATTACCTGTAGATTAATGTTCTATAGCAATGAACACAGTGTCGTACAACAACAAAACTGTGGCATGCAATAAAATGTGAAATAAATGTTATGTCTATTGATTGTTTTTATTTCAGCGTTATATCTGACGTGTTGTGCAAGTGATTGATATGATTCAGAAGTGCCATTTCTATGAGGCTGATTCCCAGGACACCCCAAACTCCGTTTTGCTGCACGCAGGCGACAACTAGAGATTGGTGCAGGCGACAACTAGAGATTGGTGCAGGCGACAACTAGAGATTGGTGCAGACGACAACTAGAGATTGGTGCAGACGACAACTAGAGATTGGTGCAGGCGACAACTAGAGATTGGTGCAGGCGACAACTAGAGATTGATGCAGGCGACAAGAGATTGGTGCAGGCGACAACTAGAGATTGGTGCAGGCGACAACTAGAGATTGGTGCTGGCGACAACTAGAGATTGTTGCAGACGACATCTAGAGATTGGTGCAGGCGACTATGGATGGCGACGATAACACGAGCCAAGTTTAATTCTTAATCTGATGATTATAATTTTCAGGCTTTGCTTAAGTCAACAAGAGCTGTATGCAGACGGCATTCCGAGCACGATGCAGACGATCTTCCGGGCACGATGCAGACTACATTCCGGGCACGATGCAGGCAACCTTCCGGGCACGATGCAGACGACAGAGTTTGAGGCAAGCGACATTCAGAAGCCAAATTCAGCCGACAATGAAGGACAACGAACCACGAGCAAAGTTTTATTTTAAGGTTAGAAACCAGTTAATCATATTGTCAAAGGATCCCAAGGTATGAGAGCAAAATGGCGCACTTTCCTTTATTTCATCAGATGTTGCAATTCTCGTCCCATTTGAAAGATGCTTACCTCTATTTTCAAAATTTGAAATGTTACTTCTACAAATATGCATCTCACTTCATTGCAGTCACCCGTAAGATATACAAAATGAATTCGCCATTAGGACAAAACCAAAGGCTGCATATAATATATATATTAATTGTTTAATTGTTTAAGTAATTCGGTTTCACGATACATTAAATAGCACTGGCGACACGACTTCTTTAATTCAATATCCATTCAAGCCCGAGTCCATTATGCGAAAATCAGAAGATCCATTTGAAATACGACCCTTTTTCAGACGATACAGACGATACAGATGACAACCGAGCTGGATGCAGATCACGATCTTGCTTCCATGACGACAATGCGAAGGAAACCAATAGATGCCAAATAGTAACCCTAATGATGAGAAATTTCAGTGATTCTTTAACTTAAAAAAACAACAAATGAATGAGTTACAACCAATACACTAGCAATTGAAGTACTGTAAGTCTTATAAGGACATCCAAAGGTGGCAAAAAACGGAAGCATATTTTTATTTTGTAGAAATAGATCTATAGGTTTCGTTTAAATTGTGTTCATTTTGCAAATAATTTCAGCAATATAGTAGCCAAACAGACCACGACGCGGACAACAAACAGAGCACGATGCAGACAACAAACAGACCACAAAGCTGACAACAAACGATGCTGACAACAAACAGACCACGATGCTGACAACAAACAGACCACGATGCTGACAACAGACAGACCACGATGCTGACAACAAATAGACCACAATGCTGACAGGGACCACGATGCTGATAACAAACAGACCACGATGCCGACAACAAACAGACTATGATGCTGATAACAAACAGGTCACGGTGCAGACAACAAATAGACCACGATGCTGACAACAAACAGACCATGATGCTGACAACAAATAGACCACGATGCAGACAACAAACATACCACGATGCAGACAACAAATAGACCACAATGCAGACAACAAATAGACCACGATGCTGACACCAAACAGACAACAGACCACGATGCAGACAACAGACCACGATGCAGACAACAGACCACGATGCAGACAACAGACCACGATGCAGACAACAGACCACGATGCTGACAACAAACAGACCATGATGCTGACAACAAATAGACCACGATGCAGACAACAAACATACCACGATGCAGACAACAAATAGACCACGATGCAGACAACAAATAGACCACGATGCAGACAACAAACAGACAACAGACCACGATGCAGACAACAGACCACGATGCAGACAACAGACCACGATGCAGACAACAGACCACGATGCAGACAACAGACCACGATGCAGACAACAGACCACGATGCTGACAACAAACAGACCATGATGCTGACAACAAATAGACCACGATGCAGACAACAAACATACCACGATGCAGACAACAAATAGACCACGATGCAGACAACAAATAGACCACGATGCTGACAACAAACAGACAACAGACCACGATGCAGACAACAGACCACGATGCAGACAACAGACCACGATGCAGACAACAAACAGACCAGAATGCAGACAACAAACAGACCACGGTGCAGACAAAAACAGACGCGCAAGTATGGTGGTGCTCGTATACTTTACCAGCTTCTTATGCGGTAATGAAATGTAAAGCTTTGATTTGCGTATGAGTGATATTTTTTCTGTTTTAACTTTTGTTTCTATTCTCTTGATGAGTTCCATTAAAGTTACATAACACATTAAGATAATAACATTATTATATTATTATAAATATTATTATGATTATTATGATGATGATGATTAATGATGATGATTATTATTATTAGTATTATTATTAATATTGTTATTATTATTATTATTATTATTATTTGCACGTACGCGAGCCTGATGCAGCTCGACGCCGACCAGCTCCATTCACTGCCGCCACTCACTCGGTGCGCATGCGCAAGAGATTGCTCAAGGACAACAGCGATCCAATGGAAACCAACAGACCTAACGAGCATCAACAAT